>JAUNZM010001352.1:600000-831418 GCA_033459285.1 Clamator glandarius
TAAGCTATTCAATTAGCTAAACATGAATCACTTCTATGCGTTCTACAGAAAGTCTAAGAAAGAAATATGCATATCCAAGCAGGATTCAGATTAGATTTTGCTGTAAAATCTGGGTGCTGAGAACTCCATAGCTAGTGAGTCACCATTTGGTGGAAAAATCTCTACTCATTTCCCACTCATGCT
The DNA here is from genome assembly GCA_033459285.1 of Clamator glandarius. Classification (NCBI taxonomy): domain Eukaryota; kingdom Metazoa; phylum Chordata; class Aves; order Cuculiformes; family Cuculidae; genus Clamator; species Clamator glandarius. The sequence continues at coordinate 600,184 of JAUNZM010001352.1, forward strand.
CATCTTTTTTTCACAGATATATGGAGCAGGAGTATAGAATTGATAACATGACAAACCTTTTTATAAGAGTTATGATTTGGAAGATCAAAGGAAAATCAAGTTCCAGGTTGAATGCCTTACTTGAGTCTCTGGTCGTGTGTATAGGATAGAGTGTGAAACAGTTGTACTGAAACAGACAGGTTTAGGCTTCATTCAGCTTTACCAGCTACATGCAGCATCAGTAGCCTAGTGACATACGCTTCCTACAGCAGCTATATCTACCCTCTAGCAAAAGATTTCTAAAGTGTTTAAAGGGACAGTATTGATTTCTCACACAGTAAGGAAGTTCTGTGTTATCAGTTCTATATAAGGGTATGCAGCACCAGAAGCACCAATAGGTGCAGTTGTACGATTACTTGGGATAGGTAACTATGACTTGTGGTGTCATCATTTTGCTTTCAAATAGTAATTCATGGAAGTCAGAGTATTTTATATATCAGTATCAGAATTTTCTTCCAGGATTTCAATTTGTTTCTTCTTGTAGTCAAAGTTCTTGTATGCAAAGGCTGTGGGGACAGAGAGTAATTAAGATATTACATGAGCATTACATATTTAAGTGGATTTCTCAAGGAGGAGCTGGAACTCTGCAAAGGAATGCAATTTGCTATCAGACAAGGGTGGGATTGGCAGTTTGGTTTGGTTGGTTGGTTTTGTTTCAGTTCATATAGCAAGAAGAAAATACATACTTCATCTTATTTATCTTATTTTACTTTTTTGAGAATGGATTTTTTTAATAAATATTTCTAAGAATCACAGCATCATAGAAAATTTTGAGTTGGAAGGGACCTTAAAGATCATCTAATTGCACCTCCAACTAGATCAGATTGCTCAAGGCCCAGTGCAACCTCGCCTTGAACACTTCCAAGAAAGGGGCATCCACAACTTCCCTGGTTGTCTTCCTTTTCCTTCTACAACCCATCCCAGTGTCTCACCACCCTCATTATGAAGAACTGCCCCCCTACATCTAGTCTAAAACTGCCTCTCTCAAATTTATAGCCATTACCCCTAGTCCTATCACTACATGCCTTTGCAAATAGTCCATCCACTGCTTTCTTGAAGACCTCATCAGGTCCTGGAAGGCCATTAAAAGGTCTCCTTGAAGCCCCCTCTTCTCCAAGCTAAACAGCCCCAACTCTCTCAGCCTGTCTTCATATGGGAGGTGCTCCAGCCTTCTGATCATCTTTGTAGCCATCCTCTGGAACAATTCCAACAGTTATATATCCTTCCAGAAATGGACACAATACTCCAAGTGAGATCTCACAAGAGAAGAAGAGAGGGGCAGAATCACCTCCCTCGACCTGCTGGCCATGCTTCTTTTGATGCAGCCCAGGATACAGTTGGTCTTCCGGGCACATTTCTGGCTTATGTCAAGCTTCTCATCAACCAGCACCCCCAAGTCCTTCTCTGCAGAACTGCTCTCAGTCACATCATCCCCCATCCTGTACTGAAACTGCGTATTGCCCCATCCCACACATAGGACCTTGTATTTAGCCTTGTAGCACAACATGAGGTTCACACAGGCCCACTTTTCCTGCTTGTCCAGATCTCTCTGGATGACATCCCATTCTTCCAGTATGAAAACCGCACCAGTTAGATTGGTGTCATCTGCAAACTTGCTGAGGGTGCACTTAGCCTCTCTATGTGTATTGTTGACAAAGACATTAAACAGCTCTGGTCCCAGTACAGACCCCTGAGGGACATCACTTGTTACAGATCTCCATTTGGACATTGATCCATTGACCACTACTCTCTGAACACAACCATCCAACCAGTTTCTCATCCACTGAACCACCCATCAAATCCATATCTCTCCAATTTAGAGAGAAGCATGTTGTGGGGGACCGTGTCAGATGTTTTACAAAAGTCTAGTCACATCTGTCAGCATTACGATGTCTGCTGCTGTGGTTACACCATCATAGAAAGCCATTATGTTGGTCATACAGGACTGGCCCTTGGTGAGGCCATGCTGGCTGCTACTAATCACTTCCCTGTCCTCCTGCTGATTTAGCATAGCATCTAGGAGGATCCATGACCTTCCCAGGAACAGAGATGAGGCTGACAGGTCGGTAGCTCCCAAGGTAATTCTTTTCAGTAATCTTCATTATCAAGACACCTAAAATGTTTGTTCTCCCTATTTAGTTGAATGGCAAATGCTAGTTCATGGGGTTTCTTGTTGCCTAAAACACTACAGAATTTTTTGGAAAGAAAGCAGCATGTTGTCTGAGCCTAGTGATTCAGAGAGAAGGAAATTTGTAATGGGTAAGTTTGCCGTGAGCAGCAGATACATTTGCAATTAGAAAGAAATAAGTATTGCAATGTATAGGAAGAAGAACAGGCCTTCAGTGTCTACAAATACTGAAAAAATCTGTGCAGCTTTTTCAAAAGGAAAAAGGACTGCAATTGCAAGTTTCTTAGTGTATTTGGGAGACAAACAGGCAATTACAGAGTAAATCTGTTAGGGCTAAATGTCAGATGCTGGTGATCTCACTCAAATGATTTTTTGTAGTGTTTTTGGTTCATATTAAAGTGCAATTGATAATGAGGATATTATCTTTCAATTAACAGTTAAAATTAAGGACTCAAAGATCTACAAATGGATTTATTTTACATTTAGAAAAATAAAGCCATACTGTAACAAAGTGTTACACCTCCAGGTAGCTAAGAAATAATTTTTACTCTCTGGGCTGTTTTCAGAATGAAATAGCTACATCTTAAAGTGAGAATTATCACAATAATGATTACTGCCATAAAATATTCAATTCCACTTTCACCCCGCACCAAATGCTACTATATCAGACAGGTTTTGATAAAAGACTATGCTATTTCTCCTTTGAACACCAGGGATATTAAAAACCTACATTATCATCCTCTGGGAATGCTGTGACGGATGATTATTAATGCTTACAAAATAAAGCATTACAGAAATAGAAAACATTCTAGTATTGAAATGGGAACGCATTGATGATGTGCACGTTTCTTCATTATGAAAGTGCTCCATTCTTAAAACTGAGTTGTAATTTGCATATCACAATAATGTATGTCAGTAAATGTTGATGAGTAAAGAAAACTTTTATTCAGATTTATTCATATGAGATTTCTGATTACTATAAATAGCCATTTGAAAGGAAGTATGCTTATATAAATCAGAAACATCTCTGATTAGATTTAACAATAAAACCAAAAGCTACTTTAAGAAATTTTTACTTTCTAAACTCATTTATTTCTTCAGGTCATTTCAAGCAAGTAACCAATTAAGTTATTCAAATGATTTCAAACAGGTTCTCTGTCTTTCTTAGATCTAGCAACATAGTATTACTATTCTTGTAGCAAAAATCCCTCCACAGCCTTCTTCATTGTATGTTTATTCTTCATTCTCACTTAACTGAATGAAGCATAGATAGAAAGACTTTTTGTGTAGTCTTTCAGCATCTCCCATTATATCATCTAGAACCCCAAGAAACAAAATGGCAATATGAAAGGAAAAAGCAATGGAGTAACTCTACAGAAAAGAACTGTTCATGTATTCTGTTCCTCAACTATTTGAAATAACTTAATAGAATCACAGAAAGTTTTGAGTTGTTCCACTATTCCAGCTTATTCTGATCACACTCCAGTTGATACTTGACTTCGTCTTTGTTGGTATACATTACTCCTGAACTTGGAGGAGGTGATCCTTGAATATTAACTAGCTCTCCTCTCCAGGGCTTTTCCAGTAGTACCTTACCAAACAGATCTCAAATTCTGCTCTCCTGAAGTCCAGAGTATGAGTTTGCTGTGCAACCTTCTTGCTGTCCTAAGGACCTTGAATTCCACCATGACCCATAGTCAGCTCATTATCCATCCCTATGTGGAGATCCATGCAGTTCAGCTGGTCGTTGACATAGCAGGCAACATTCCCTCCTCATCTCCCTTTCCTGTCCACTCTGACATCCAATTATAGGATCAATACCACCATGTCTCCGTGATGTCAGTGAGATCATAGCCCCACAGATATGCATATCTCTAACTCCTCTTATTTATTCCTCATGCTATTTGTATTTACATAGAGCCACTTAAGTTGGGCCCCCAGTGAAGCTATTTCACTGGCTGGAGATCCTTTTTGTTTCTGTTTAAGTGCTCTCCTGCTCATTTCTATTCCTTCATCGGGCTCTGGGCATCTATTGCTGGCACTGGCAATAAACTGATAGGAGTGGAATGGATTCAAGTTCTCTTCCCATGGTAACTTTGATTTAAAGCCCTTTCAATCAGGTTAGAAAGACTATGATCAAGGAGGCATTTCCTCTTCTCTGACAGATGGACCCCATCAGTCCCCAATGGACCATGTTTCTCAAAGTGAGTGCTATGGTCTAAGTAGCCAAATCCCTGGCTGCAGCACCTGTCCTGTGTTGATTTGCCATACTCAAATGCCTGAGTTCCAGAGGTCCTTACTACTGCTCCCTGGGCTCTGTAATCCCTCTTGATACCCCTCAAACTACTCCTGGCTATGTCATTGGTTGCCCACATGAAACAACAGGAGCAGATTGTACTCAGTGAACTGAGGGCTGTACAAGGCTTGCTAGCCTCTTGGTGATGTCCCTGATACAAGCACCCAGTAGGCAGCACACCTACCTGGAGAGTGGGTTGCGTTGGCAAATCCATGATACAGAGGGAGATATGGAAAGCTACCATAATAATCTAAACCTCAAACTGCAAAACTGAAGCTAGAGAAGTAATTTCAAGGACTCCCTTTACTTTCAAACCAAGGTGATAGGTGAAAACACTTTGGCCTAAGTAAATGGTTTCATTCAGCCTAAATTTAGCTGAAGAAAGGTGTTATTTACACATCCAATTGGGAAGAATTCCAACAGTGCAGAAATCTTCACTGTATTTTAAAGATCCTGCTAACTAAGCCCATCAGAAAGATCCAACACAAAATGTCTTTTTATATTTCCAAGGTTTGGGCTCTTTCACAAAGATGGCTTTTGCAAGATAAAGGTCTTAATAATCCTGGACATCCATTTAGAGGTAAATATCAGGAATACAGTAGTTCAGTATTTCTCAGACAGTAGGACAAAAATAAAGTTTTGGAAAACAAACAGCATTTGACAAAATGATTAATCTCTGTTAATAGCTAATAGTATGGACTGGTATTATGATAGGAGATATTTTGTCTTTGTGATCCAGGTAACCTTTTGTCTCCCAAGATGCTGCATGGAGCACAATTTGTTATTTCATAGGTGCATTGTTGTATATGAGACAAAGCTTGATAAATAACTCTGTTAGCTTTAAGAAGTCTTAGTTGTTTGATTGCATTCAGATTTTTATTTGCTTTCACTCCAATTTTGAAATCAAACAATTCGAAATATTCATTTAATATTTTATCATTAAATCGCAACTTCAGTTGAATTTGGTTTTCTCTCTTTTCTTTTCTTTGACTTGAAAATATTCTTTCTTTTGATACTTTTTCTTGTTCCATTATTTTCCAGTATATACGTAAAGGAGTCTCAGACTCTAAAGAATGCTTGATTACTTTTTCTTTCCTCAGTTCCCTCTGTTTTCCTACTTGCTTTTCCACTTTCTTCTATGTTTTTTCATTTTCTCTTTTTCTCCTGTCTTTCTCAGTCTCTCTTGCTTATTCAATTCCCCTCCCTAAATATGTTTTCCTACTTCCCACTCCCTGCTTCTCTTGCCATGCCTTTAGCATCATTCTAACTCCTGTTCTCTTTCTCCTTCATTCCCAATTCCTTCCCCTTATGCATGTGCAATGCCTTCATTCAAGACTTATCTCCTGGAATTCCTTCATCTCTGAAGATATGTGTAAAATTCCGAAGAATTCAAGAAAGGGTCTTTATTTCCACTTGTATGTTTGGATAAGGCCTTATGTGTCTCAGAATATTCTTCCCTACAAAGGATATTTGTTTAGGGTGGATATCAGAGAGATTTCAGTCTGAAATTTAAGAAGCCAGGTGTATCATGATGTGACCTGTGTCTTTCATAACCACTCTGAGCTTTCTTCAATTCAACAGTTCTCTGACAGATATTTTATTCCTGGTCTCAGAACTGAGTTGTCTTGTAGAACAAAAATTTTAGAACTATAAATTCCATAGATTTCAACTTACAAAAAAGAAATTTCCATTATTATTTCAGTTTCAGTCATCCTGGAGTTCTTTTCAAGCCATGAAAACAGCACATGACAAGTCTGATATTACAATAATGATGATGAGGCCATCACAAGAAGAGCCAGACCACCAGTCCAGATATCAATTTTTCACTATATCCAGAAGTAAAGCGCAAAAGTTTTCTCTAAGACATGACTTTGGACAGTATTAATCTCTAAAAGTGAAAGCTTCCTTGACTTTGTTTTTATGTCTTCTCTTGAAATGACAAAATTGTAAAAAAATGACAGCTAGTGTCAGTTGAGAATAGGTATTGTAAGAAAGTCTGCATAAGAAGTTATAGTAAGATCATCTACTTATTTTATGTTAAAAAAAAATAAACAGATATGAGGCAGCACCTGCTTTTAGTCACTCTGCCCAGTGTTTTAAATTGGCTGCCTATGAACTATCCTATATTTTATCAGTATCCCCTGTATATCTCGTGCTCTCTTTTGTTCCCCAGAGAGAGCGAGTCAGAAAAAAAGCGTTTTGTTGTCAGGATGATACACAGACCACAGCTACAATTTTACTGTCATATTGAGGAGTTAATCAAGCCTTTGTTTGCGATATATTCCCCTTATAGCATAATTGTTATGTGACTGTTGATTTAAGTTTTAATTGCCTGAGAAATTGAGTGTAAAATCTTCTGTTAGGACAGGAAATAAGAGAAAAAGAGGATGGTGCTCTACCAATTCAATGTAAAAGTCTTTTTCTCCTTATAAGCAGGAAATATTTTAGCACAGCTGTCTTGCAGTTCTAGATGGTGCTAGGTTAAAAGGGCAAAAGGAAGGGAATCTGCCCTTTTGAATGTTTTTGTTATAGCATTGAATCCTGCTAGCGCTTTTGGCTAATCTTTTGAGAACTATTAGAAAACAATGTTTGCTGGTTATGTCATCTCTGCAGCTGTCTCAATATTGCTGTAAAAGGCATATTTTTTTCTGGTTCCATTAAATATCTGTTCAATGATTTCAAGTAAAATACAGTGTTGTGGGTTTTTCATATCTGTAGACAGTGCCTAAAAAAGTTTGCTTGGAAAGCCAGATAGTTTTGAGACATGGCCTTTGTGATAAATAATTATATCCAATCCTTCAAAAGCCCCACAGTCTGCCACATGTTGTGTGTGTTACTCTTCTGTTTGTGTATTATAAATCCGTATATTTTATTATTGTATTATGATATTGCTAATTTCTTAAAACTAGACTATTCTTCATTTTATACTCTTTGGAATTTCTTGCTTGCTTTCTGTTCTCCTTTGGGACTAGGGAATTTGGTTTGGTTTCGTTTTGATTATGATGAGATCTCCTTGTACTCTGTCTCCACCTATTAGGGAAAACATACCGTTCCATGTGTCTGATGACATCTTTGATTATATGCACTTATTTTTTATGTATATGGAAATGCAATAGGCATGCATATGTTTGACAGATATGTATATGTCTTGTCAGAACTGAACGGTTTACTGTGCAGAAAGAATGAAGAAGGGGCTTGTATGTGTACTATCATAGCATTTTCAAAAAAGAATACAAAAAACACTTCAGTCTTCTCTACATAATATACCCTTGCTGCCTTTCTAGAGAATATCAGAGCTCCTCCACCACTACCTTGAAAGTGCAAAAGATAGAAAGAAGGGAAGGAGGGGGTTCCAGTTTTGTATTTTGAAGACAGAAGGCACAGCTGGAAGAGTATTTTCTGTGATCATGCTTCTTCATCCCCTTAGATCTGTCACATAAGCACCATTCCAGCCTGTTTCCATAATCTGGGTAAAAGATTTGAAGGAATCAAGCGACTTCTGTGAATTGCCCTTATGAACACAAATGCCCTGTATGGTTCTTTATCAGGTAGTTGTGAAGAATAAGTGATGAAGAGCTCAAGATTTACCTGATAAACACACAACATGTGATTTGTCTCCTTCATAGGCTAATATGTATAATTAATATGTATGAATTAGTCATCTCAGAGTATATTAACACCTCAGAATGTTATTTGGTGCAGTACTGACCAACCAAGTTTATCAGCAGGCCTCTTAAACGTTTGTTTTGATCCAAAGAATAAAGCAGGAAGCTTGAAAATTGTACAGAGAAGAAATTATCAAAAAAAAGGGAAGTTTCCCAATTTCCACATGTGTTTTGGAGATTCAACTAAGGTTCACAGCTCCACAAACCACCAAAAGCCAAACTTACCTGTCTAGAAAATTTGGTTTAAGTCCTATAAGAAAGCATAAACTTTCCTAATTAGATCAGTACTTGTGGGATTATGTGTTGATTTTGACCACCTGAATGAAATAGCTTATGTTTTCTCAGAGAGAGAGACTGAGTCAATGTGTATGCTCTACTACTTTCTTGTGTCCCATTACCCAAGCCTGATTTTCACTAAATATTATAAACTTTGCTAATTAGTAATATTATATACAGTATTTTTTTTCCCCCACACAAATACTTAAATTATTCATCACATAAGATTAATCCTGATATTTTATCTGTTTGGATCTCTGGAGTTTTCCTTCAGCAGACTTCTGAATTCTTTGGAATGTTGTTATTCAGAGCTCCTGTATTACAATGGTACAATTCTACAGTACATTTAATTTGAATTAGACCTTCTATTCTCTTAAAATCACGAAGACATAATGTATAATGGCACATTGTTTAAAATAGGGGAACACAGCACAAATGCTGTATTTAAGTTTGCATATATTCTGATGGTAAGTTACAGAGATTTTGAGTTTAAACCAGCGCTTCTCCCTTACTCATTAGTAGCCCATTGATATCTACAAGCCAACACAGAAGAGCTATGATACTCTTCTCAATTGTTTTTCACTTGCAGAACACTATTTCTGAGTGCAAGAAAACTAGGTTGACAGTTATCAATGAACACCATGGACTGGAAAATAAAATAACAAACACATGCTCTAGACAGAAGAATTTCAACATGTTTCCTTGGTGGTCCAGTTTAGTGGAACTGTTGGCATACGGTACTGTAAAAGTGACTTTTCTGTTTCACCATGTGTTGCTACATAAGTCTCCAAAAGAAGTACACATATTCTGCTAACAATTCAAAGGTCCTTCTGGATTTTTCAAGCTCCTCAGCTGCATGCATGTTTTCTGTTCTTTGCTTAGGCATCAACTGTTTCAAAAAAAAAAGGAAAAAATAGTGAGGAAAAATCTATCTTTTCAAAATAAGGCTACACTTTAAGCCCTAGCAAATCTGCTAAATCTCTGGTTTTGATAAATAGTGACAGGTCAGGTGGAAACACTGAGATGTATGACCTCTGAGGTTTCATGTCCTATGCCTAAAAAAGGTCAGCACAATTTCTTCACCTCAGTCATCAGATAGCAGGGGTCAGACAACACATTGTGAGGTGAGATGTAAACAGTTCTTACCCACTCCAGAGCTGTTACTTGGAATGCCAAACTATGTTGAATGTGAAAGGTAATACCTTTTATACAGGAGAGTACTGTCTGCAATATTGTTTCTTTCCCAGCCAGGTAAAATATGATAGACTCTACACTTCTTGATAATCCCTTAGCCTATACAAAGCCTATAAATGCAGAGAACTTTGACATGAGATCTCATTGCTGCTACATATGTCAATGAGACTTTCTGTGTGTCTCTTACTTCCCAGAAGGGTTAAGGAGTATGTGCCTCATGAGCAAGGCAAGACTTTAACCGACCGCTACCCAGTACTGTCATTCTACTCCATATCATAGGTGTTCATGAAACTCCAAGTTCTGCCTCCGGGACTGCATATCCATGTGATGGTGAACCTCTCTCCCAGCGCATGCCCCTAAAAACCAGCTTCCTCTGCCACTCTGTGGAGGCACTGCCTCCTGGAAGCCATTGTGATTCCTGCATATTTACTCACTCTTAACTATATATGTACATATTAATGGACATCTGCTAAAATATTTTAATACTTCCATTCTGGGTTTATAAAGTGCAAACATGTTTTATAACTGTAAAATTATGAGGGGTGCATGCATGAGTTGTTGCATGTTTCGCATTAAAAACGAAGACATTTTTGATGGATGCAAAATGGAAGAATATATTCAGCTAATTAATTTATGTTGATTCAAGTTTTTTTCATTTCTCAGCATGACCTCTGTTTCATGCATAACAGAATAAAAAAATGGATTAGTTTATAAACTGCAAACACTCAAAGTTTTATCTTCTCATGGAAAATTTATCTAGTCTAAGCTGGTTTGTACATTGATTGATGGAAAAAATAATTGTTTCTTTTACTTGAGACAAACACTCTGACTGAAATATTTCAGTGCAGTCACAAGGTTTTGGGGATTTTTTGCAGTTTTCTGATCAACTATTTTCCCCCCTCCCCTTATTTTTTTCTTCACATAGATATAATTGCTCCCAGGACCCAACAGCTGGCACTTACTGGCTGAAGGAATGAACAGGAAGACAGTGTGTGCACAGGATTACAGAACAAGCTGAGAAGGAAAATTTATGCAGAATTTTGTAAGCTTAGTGAGGCAGAAAATAGATTGGGGTGCAGAGAAGAAATAATGTGTCAGTCAAAACTAAGCACACAGACATAAGCTTCCACAACACAAGAGCAGTCATGTGCTTTCTTGGCTTTTATGACTTAAAGAGTTACTTCTCAGTTTGGGAAGAACAGCAGACAGATGTTTTCTAAAGATCATACTCCTTGAGAGACTCTTTACAATTCTCTCTTAAAGCCTAGCAAAAGCTGTCTTGAAAGACATAAGAGGTGATAAAATGGTTTCAAGAAAAGCTCCTACGGAGGAGCAAAGCTTTGCATCTGCAAACTGCATCTTGGTAATTTTGTTCCCTTGTGTAAACTAATTTTCTTCACATTTATAATTTCATCTCAATATAATCTATTTTTCTGTAGCATAGAGTAGGTCAATGCTTTCTACTCAATATTGACAAAGCTTGGTAGTATATTGTAATATTCTTTATCTGGTTAGGATACTGCAACTTTTTCTTAAGACCTCCTGCATGAATATTTTTGTCTAACAGCTTCTGGTGGTCTCCTTTCTCTATGTGATTTATAAGCAAGGACCTACCTACTGAAATGATGAAGAATGACAAGATTTTACAAGCAAAATTATACTACAAAGAATTATTTGCAATACTATGCAAATTGCCAGAAAAGCATTAGACTGCAATTTAGCTAGCACCAAAGAAAGAAGGTCTATTACATATATGACACACAGCAATTAAAGAATCTGTTCATTTGCATTCAAAATATCTATTTCATTATTTTACTTGAAGCGTGTCTTTAGTTGCTTTTGAGATAATGGTACTCAAATTTCATAACATTAAAGAAGAAAGAACAGCCTGAAAGAATCCATTTTAAAGGTAGAGGTGCAATAATCAATCTTCACTAGTCTGAATGACACACACCTATCAATTGACTTCGGTTGTATCTCACTCAGAAGCAATTTGATAGGTGCTATTGAATGCCTGATTAACATTTATATTCTATAGAATACAACATTCATTTAATAGTGCCATCATTATTGAGTCAGGTACTTTATTGATACTTTTACGAGTTACAGCTTGTGTGCACAAAGAGTAAGCAAAATGTCTTCACTGTTATATGGTGGATAAGAAATAACAGACCATCTAATTTTCGAAGACGCTTCCCCTATCTCTTAACAGGACACTTCTATCAACATGTTTAGATATTTGTGGCAGGTTAATACGGGCTATTTTCACCTTATCAGCTGCACATACGTGTTTAGACAATTAGTAACACTGAGTCAAAATGGAAGTTCAGACTATAGAAGCCTTTGGACAATGAATGTCAGGAATTTCCAGGTTTTATTTTGCCTTAGCAAGTCTCATTTAATTCTTTAGAAACTCTCAAAATAAACTCTGTTTTCTTTTCCAGTTCAAAGTTACCTCTTGGGAACAACTAAGAGCATTCCTCTGGGACTTTTAATGTAATTCAGCATTTTGCCTATTTCTAGTTTAAGATAGATGATAGAATTCAATAGTGCACAGTAGTGCCCTAGATCTTTGCAGCTTTTCATGGCTTGAGACTTAAGGATACTAAGATAGTACAGCTGTATTTTAGAGTTATTTTCTTATATAAATATTTGTGTAAGTACCTTCTTTATACATAGTTGTATACAGCCAGTATTTCTCAAATTTTTATTAATATTATTCACATACAAAAATCATTGCTTTCATTCATTAAGCTCTTGCATCCTGCTTGAGCACACTTTTATATTGCTTGATAACAAAGTCCTCCATATTCTTTTTACTGGAATTTTTGAGGAAAAAATACTTTGTAAATTAAGGGACTAGTAAGTTTCCACTTCTATTTTCTTGCTGTTCATGAGTATGACATCTGCTTATCTACCAGTACAGAAGTATCAGCAAAAATAATGCAGTAAGTCCCTTGGGATGAGCATCTCCTTCAATTTTGGTTATACTTCAGCAATCTTTCTGCACTGCAGTCAATCCTTCTGTGGTGTATACTAGTCTAGCAGTTGTTCCTTAATACGTCAGCATATTGTGTAATTTTCATTTTCTACTAGTATCTCACTATGTTGAAATCAGTAAATTTCTCTTTTTCTGTTTAAAGATACTTCTGGACCCTGGATCTGTATATTTCAACCAATGTGATCTCTTACTGAATTCTTAAGAAAGAGTAATTCACATTATCTAAAAAATTATCACTTCGGGGAAAACAGGTACAACAGGTTTAGGCTTTAATAACTGGACATTGGAAAACTACTATTTAGACAGAGATTTTTGGCATTGCTGTTAAGCAGAAAACCAGTTTTACATAAATTTCTGGTATTATTTAAAGGCCTGATTCAAACCACCTCTTAAGGCCTAGCGAAATTTATCCATTGCATTGAGTAAATTTAAGAACCAATTCTGTACTATCTCTATCACAACAGAAAAATAATGGATATTGTAATTAAGATTTTTAAAAGTGGTTAATAAGTTTGCAAACAAAAGATGAAAGATTAAAATGCTGATATCATGAACATGGTGATATCAATACAGAGTATTAATTCAGGGTAAAGAGACTTATTTATGTATGAGTCTGCAGCTGTGAAAAATTTCCCAAACTAAGATAGCATATTCAAAAATAGCTCTAAGATATTTCTTGATTATGGACATACTTGAGGAGCATCATCACAGTCGCAATTAATAATACAAAGTAACACAAGAAGATACAGAAGTATATGAAACTTTTAGATGACTGGAAACACATTTTTAAATGGGAAAAACGGACAATACTTTTCTGGGGGAAATGAACCAAAATACTAATCTTTCATTAAATCAAAAAGTCCTGCCAGGTTCTACACATGAGGAAATCGACTGATTGCTTTAAAACACTTACAGACATTGTTCTCTAATGAAATATACCTCAAGAAATTTAAGGATTTGCATGTCTCTGATCAGACTGTGGCTATCGTGAATTAAACTACTTTTCCTAGAGAGAATACTTTTTCCTGCAGTGTTTGTTGCTGTTGTTAAATCATCCTACTGACTGAAGTTCCCCTGTGCAAAGGACCTGTCCAATAACCATGGAAAGAAATTAGAATTTTTTCTACAAACACTTAATCATCTGCTTATTTTTGCATGAGTAAAGAGCTCTTTTCAATTTTAGCAGCCTTACAGATAAATATAGACTTCACTGTTCATAAATGTTTCATAATATTTCTGAGCATAACTGTTGAGAAAGACTGTGTTTTAAATGTGTGGTGCATGTATCTTGTACTGGCCCTCAGTGCAATGGTGAATTTGCATTAAGCATTTACTCTGTGGAAATGTAAAAAAGTTGCTTTATTCCATAATTAATATGTATTATACGAACTAAAAGCATTATTCTACAGTCCTTACTTTTGACTCAAAGGAAATATTTTACAGACAATAATTGGATCAGGATGTAGAGGTGCAATACTACTTAAATTAATGGAGTTGTAACTAGTACAACTAGTGCTAGCCCTAGACTACAGAAGCAGAGTGTGGTGCTCTTGAATAAACTGTTGCTTGAAGAGAAACTACTTTAGACTTTTCCAATAATAAGTATAATGAAATAATAAAAAATCATTGAAAATTGTGGTGTATCTGCTTTTGTGTGCAAGATTGTCATTAAAAGCCTGAAAGAGAAAAGTGAGATAGAAGGCCTACTAAAGAGGACAGATACCTTGATGCTGAAGAAATAACCTACTTTGTTAAACGAAGAAGGAAAGAAACTCAATGGAAAGACTGTATTACTAAGAGTGGGATGAAAGGAAAGTACTAGGAAGATTGGACTGCTCCAAGGCCAATTCATATTTTTAAAATAGTATATGCCATGACTGGAGAAAGAGAACTATTGTAATACAAGATCACGAAAGAGGGCAAACACTGAAGAATGATAAAGAGAAGACATTACATCATTTTTACTGGAAGAATTTCATGTGAAGTAAACATTCAAAGTGCAAATTCTGACCAAACCTCTTCAGCAGCAGAGGTCTCCGAGAAGAGTTGAACTGGTGCTTTGAAATTATTCTGACAAGCAGAACAGAAAATTCTCCAGAAGCAGAGAGAGATTTTTTCATTTATCCTAATTACATTTCAGCCTCCAAGTACAATAAAAGCTGTACCCACTGTTTGCCCACTACATCTTTTATTTATGCAATGGCAGCATATATAATTTACTTTTCTAAAAATATGCCTTTCTGCTGAACTACTTTTTCAATAGACTTGTATTATTTATTTTCATGTTTTTGGAAATACATGTCCTAAATTGCCTTACAGCTCAGTGACATTCCGTTGTTCAATATATTTGACACTCCGTTGGTCACTTGTATTGAATGCTTACTGAAGGAGCTAAATCATGTATAATTATGGCTCTTACCCTGTCAGTAGTCACTTTGACTATTCACATGTGAAAAATTACTCATTCATCTAAGCATTTTGAAAATCTTCCCTTTAGGTTAGGGGGTGGGTGGTATTTTGGGGGACAACTATTTTCTCTCTTTTATTGAACCTACTGATGATGAGAACAGCTAGAGTATTTAAAAGCACATTTTATTTTCTTTAAATGGGAAGTACAGTTTTCTGGAAGCACGTGGTGAAAGAGTGGAAACTGCAATGAAATCAAGAGCCGTATTAACATGCTTCCTGAACAGATAATATAAAAAAAAATTACTCCTATGTGTTGCTACCTTTTTGAGTCTTGTCTTTTGTATAAATCCACTATTTTACTATTCCTGAAAGAGATATTTTTCCCCCTTAGAAAGCATCAATGCAATATTTGTGTGCAGAACAACTTTTACATGTTCTCTCTTTTAGGACTTCTTACACCTCCTAATGTCACTTCATTTGAATAAAAAGACAAAAAAAAAAATGTACTAAGAAAACATAAAATCAGATTCTTTTCAGGATCTATGAGCCAAAGCTAGATCCAAGGCCAGATTAAAATGAAAGCATAGAAGCTATTTTGTTGAGCTTAGCCTGGCATAGAAGCTTCCATCAAAAATGAAACTACAAAGAAAAAAAGATAATACAAAAATATATTGAGCATTGCAGTGTCTCCTCTTTGGCCCAGGGGCATCTGCTGCGCAAAAAACAGCTGCTTGAATTTTCTCCCCTTGATTACCTTCCTTCCATTTTTGTGTCCGCTGCTGCAGTCACATAAAGTGAATGAAAATTGGCTTTAGCAATATCTCTTTCATTCATTCTTCTTCTTTGGCCAGCAGTGAAGGCAGAAGATGGCAGAAGGCAATATGGTGCATGAAGGATATATCTTCTATTTCCCAGCTGTGGGCAAGCCTCCAGCTCAAGTTCCAGCAGGAGGAGACATACATAAACCAACTCATCCTATCCTGTACCAGAGAAGAATGAAAGTCCTCAGGGGAGTTTGGAAGTCCTGATTGCGCTGTGTTGAACATAAACTCACAAGTATCTTAGGCCTCCTGCAAGAATAAAAGCATGCCAGTTCCACTTGTCTGCACAGGCTTTTAAAATTCATTGACCTGTTTTCCATAACATGACTTTTATTTTTAGAATTTGAAGTATATTGGTGTTTACTGAGGAAAACTGTAACTGTGTGTTTGTTTCTTGTTGAAACATATGAAGTAGAGGAGTTGTTTAACCACAGGATTTGACTACTCCACAAGGTTAATGTAACAGCTCTCCTCTTTAGTTAGGTTCTTTTAAAATTGACTAGGAAAACACTACAAGCTTTGGTAGAAAATTGAGGATAAGTAAATATTCTGCTATGGAAAATATAGTCAAAAAAAAGGTTAAAAAAAAAGAAAGGCTTTAGCCAGCATACGTCCTTGTCTGTGCTATATACATAACCACTCAGAAGTCCTTTTATCTATTTCTCTATCAAAAACTATGGAGAATGGTACATTAATTGTCTTTCAATTAAATAAAAGGAGTACTGCTTTTAAAACCTTCAACTACATTTAAGAGCATAAAATTTAAACTAAAAAGATTCTCTTTCCATGTATTGAATCCGATGAATCCTCTGTCATTGTTAGATCCTTTGGAAGAAAATATATCTGCTTAATAGAAACGCAGAGCACTATGTAAGTGTAAATCCCCTGTTCAGAGCTGTCTCCAGACCTCACAGAGGGATTCTCTGTAAGATTTTTCACTACATTAGCTGTGTATTGGATCAGGTTCTTTATTCTACATTTATTTTTACATCTGCATTTTCTCAACTTGAAATTTAATTTATTGATTGTATGCAAAGAATAAACATAGTGCACGATATATTATAAGCACCAAGTCTATAAAAATATTTCTCTTCCCACAGACTATAATACTGAATATCCATTCTGGTGAACTGAAAAAGATTGTGTTTATGTCTTAATAAGTCATAATTTGAAGGAGGTTTTTTTGTCTTTTGTATTATATAGATTTACTCTTACATAGATCAAAACATGAGATGCGTCCTTTTAAATTGTATAAAACACTCTGCTGTCAGAGATTGATTTCTCATTATACAGGATGTTCCTTTCAATTGGATTCAAAATTAGAAAGTAAAAATAAATCTTTCTTGGACAATTTTTAACATAAATTCTCTAACAGAATAACCTATTACGCATTTCACAAAGTTTTGGTTTGCTTTTTTCTTTTTCCTTAGGTGAGAAATTCATTGGACAGCAGCAAAATCTACAAAGATTCAAAGTAAGATTTCACATGCGCTCATTTTCTAAGAGTTTATTGTTGCAGATGTTTGCAATCTTAGTTATTTTTTTCTAGAAGACTTGTGATTTCTTTTAGTTTGAATTGTGTTTTTTACACACAAACATCTTTCCACTTTGCAATATTTAGTATGTTTTGGAAAGTGTATCCCTTTTGAAATCCCAAGAGATTCTACTAGTTCAGAAAGGAGTGCCTAATGCTCAAATCAGTATGTCATGTAATAAACTCCTCTATATATGTCCTAAGGCGCAGATCATGGTTCAGATTTTTTCTTGTTGGAATGAAAAACAAACCTTATTGCTATGTTGTGAACTTAGGGCGTGCTATAAATTAAATGGAAATTTTGGGTTTGTATTAGAAGAGTAACAACAGTAGCAACAATGTATATGAAGCACTTATAGCCTTTGTTTTTTGTGGTATCTCATACTACCCATAGGACAGTTGTCCTAGTCTTGGCTGGGATAGAGTAAATTTTTTCCCTGGCAGCTGCCGTGTTTTGTGTTTAGTATGGGAATACTAAAAATATATATACCAACCAATATATATAAAGTAAATTATTGCTAAGTAATGCTTATTCTTGATGACATAGAACTGGTATTCTTCCAGTAGTTGCTGGTTTCTAGATATAGTATGAGAAGAGTTTTGATAACACACTGACAGTATTTGTTGTTGCTAAGAAATAAAGCAAATTCTCAGTTTCCTGTGTTTTGCTAGTATACAGGTGCAGAGCCAGGGCAACTAACCCAAACTGCCCAATGGAATATCCTATAATATAATACCATGTTCAATATAAAAATGGGAATCTGACTAGGGAGCAGACAGGTGATCGGGACTTTGCGTTCTGTATTCTACTGTCACTGGACTCACTGTGATTTCTGCTCTCACTGCTGTTGCTGCAATGGCTATGACTTCTCTGCTTGCTGATACCACTATTCTTGCTAAAATAACTACTCAACATGGACTAATCAGGCAGTGACCATTAGTATTTTAATATATTCTATGATTATGATGTTGGTGATCATTATTATCACTACCATTATTATCCTAGCCTCCTTTGTTGTTCTATGAAACCTGGGGATTTTTTTCAACCCACAAGGTTTCTTTTTCTTTTCTGATTCTCCTCCCCATCCCATTGGTTAGCAAGGGGTGAGAGACCAGCTCTGTACTCTCCAGCTGTCAGCTAAGGGCTAGACTACAACAACAACTAACACTCATCTTAAAGGTAAAGTAAGACTGGCAAGCAGTTCACTAGCAAGAAAACACTTTGTGCATCTGGATGATGCATCACTGTAAATTTGTTATTTTCTATGTGTACAGACAGTTTCCCAATTTATAGTACATATATATATTATATAATATATGGATGATATGGCATAGGAGATTTGGGGATGTTGATCATATTATGAAAGAGCTAGCCATTTCTGTATTCAAGAGGAGTGTTCAAGTTTCACACAATAACCCACTATGTTTAACACACTGATAGCAGAGCTGAAAAAATGTGGTGAAAAATGTCACATCTTTTTCTGAAGTTATTACAGTTTTAGAGAAGTAAAACTACTGAATTCATTGTGGACAAAGATAGAAGAATCTTAAGATGATTGAGTGAATGGACAATAAATTGCCAGCATACAGAAATTCAGTATGCAGAATCTGAAGTGATGCTCCCTGAGAAAAACAGCCCTTCTATCACAAGTACTCACAATTTGACGGTAGCTAATTTCCATTCAGCATTAGATAGTTCATCTCAAAGGTAAATACAACAAAACTGGAAAAGATGAGAAGCAAGTTGGCCAAAAAGGTTTAAAATAACAAAACAGTTTTTGTATGAGTAATGACTATATGCCTAGCGTTCTTCAATCCGGAAGAGATAAACTAAGAAAACACCAGACAGAGGTTTATAAAATCATTTCTGATGTGTAGAAAATAAAAGAAGGAACAATCATTCATTTTTTTTCTTTCAGAACAAAACTATAGTCCAAAAGCAGAAAGTAACAAATGTAAGGTCCAGAATAAATCAAGAAATGTGAAACACCCTTCAAAAAGTTATTGAGGGTTCATATTTTCCATAGACTCCGGTAGAAGCCAGAAAAAAAAGTGTGGAAGAAAAATCTTGTAAAGCTGTAAATACACTAATACTACATCTGGCTTCAGAAAGTCCCTAATGTGCAGTTGTGTATATTATTCCCTCCATGCCCAGGACTAGTATCACTGTATATTTGTGCTGTTCTTATATTTCATGGAATTTCCATTATTAGCTACTCAATACCCCAGGGGTGCTATTGTGTTACTAAGACCTTCTGTCATTCTTGTTTTTATGATACAGCTTATAGAAATGCTATCAAATGCAAGGTAACACACAGAAATAAAGCTAGTGAGTTAAATATTTACCAGACATAGACTTTAGTCTTTTTCTAGCCAGCCTGTTTTGATGTAATTTTATACTTTAAGTTAGTCTCAACCTTATGTTAAATGGCACTGGCAATACCAGAAGCCCGGAAAAGGCTTGCTGTTAAATATCAAGTTCAGGAAGGTTCATCCTTGTTGAGTTAAAGTGTGCTGGGTATTCATAGCGAACACAAATTGTGTTTTGTCCAGGCCTTAATGGAGGGAACTATCCTAAGCCAGAAGAGATTTACTGAATTGTCAGTGTTTTCTCAGACATCCCTCAATGAGATGTCTACACACTATAATAGAGTGGGGAAGATGTTACAGACAGGAAAGGTTGTTGTGACTCTAGGAATAAGAGAGTTTATAAACATGAGAGAAAGAAAATTAAAATGATAGATTACCAGCAAAAAGCTACCTAAGACATCTCTCTGTTATCAAAATTCAACAGATGTTTAACTTTTGAATACAAAAAATTTTAGAGTCTTCTCTTTAAAAAGTTTGTAACAACAGGATTTATTTTATGGAGAGGGTTGTTTGTTTGGGGTTTTTTTGCCACTCTTATTTATTTGCTTTTCTGTGGAAAAGTGGATATTAAAAATCACAGTGTGAAAGCTATTCTTAGTACAACAACCAAAACATCCCTTGCTTTTTATTTTTATTTTTATTTTCCAAGTTGACACAAGCTAGATAAATTTCTGTTCTTTCTGGCTTATATTTTGATTGAGGAGCTCACAGATCACTCTACTCTTGGACAGAAACTGTTACAGGGCTTTGTTTATCTGCAAGAGGTGCTGTCTAATGACATCAGCCTTGATTAGTACAAGGCCTTATTTTAAAATTTCCTCTCTCTCTCAGTGCTTCTTTATGTTTCAAGTCAGAAAGAAACAATAGCAACAAACACTGGAAAATGGTGTCTAGAGCTAATTGACTAGCATATTTAAAGTGGGTTGTGGTTGCTTAGAAACATTTATAGCCTTTAACAGAAGCCTGATTATTAAATAGTCTGCAGGGCAATGTAAGTCAACATGTTTTCACAAGAGCAAGAATCAGAGTGAAAGATGGTCTGTGGCTTAATATTAAAGGGAAACATATTTACAAGTAACATTTTAATTTTTAAGCCCAATTAAACAACATTACTAAACAAATGTTGAATTACAATTATGCCAGTACAGTAAACTCAGTGTCATGATGACTGTGGGCCAACATGCTGTTTATTCTGTAAGGCCCTCTGTTAATTTTAGCAGTGGTAATTTCTTCTCTGTGGCTGATCTCGAGAGCTTGCAATTTACTGATTATTGTAAAGTGCATATTATGTAGAAAGAAGCTGATTATGGAGATCAAAGGACACTGAGATGTCCAAAGTGCAGCGGTCTTGATTATGTAACAGCCTAATGATGAAAAAAATCTTACTGTGAAGGAATACTCAAAGTCTGAATTTTGTAGAAGATAGAGTGCATAATATGTCCTTCAAAGGTACTGATATTCCCGATACAGATGACTTACAAAAAGTATCTAAAATAAACCTGATAATCAGCTACATTTATCAACTGAAATCTCATAGTCTAATCAGAGAATCACAGAGTCATAGAATCACACAATCCTAGAAACATAGATTGATTTGTGTTGGAGGGGCCTTAAAGACCATCTTGTCCAAACCCACATGCCTCCGGACTCACTGTAACAGATCAACATCCTTCTTGTGCTGAGGACTCCAGAACTACAAACAGTACTCCAGATGAGTTCTCACAAAAAGTGGAGTAGAGAGGAAGAATAACCACCCTCAGTCTACAGGTCACACTTCTTTTGATGCAGCTTGGCTTTCTGGGCTGCAAGCATGCATTGCCAGCTCATATTGAGCTTCTCATCCACCAGAACCCTCAAATCCTGCTTTCAGGGTCTACCCTCAATCTATTCTTCTCCCAACCTGTATTTGTGGTTGGGATTGCCCTGACACAGGTGAAGAACCTTGCTCTTGGGCTTGTTGAGCCTGATGATATTCGCACAAGATCACCTCTCAAACCTGTCCCTCTGGATGATATCCCTTCCCTCCTACAGGTCAATTGCAACACGGAGCTTGGTGTCATTGGAAAACTTGCTAAGGATGGCCTCAGTCCCACTGTCCATCATAGAAGGCAACCAAATTTATGAGGCAAAATTTATCCTTAGTGAAGCTGAGTTTCCTGTCAACAATCATTTCCTTATTTTCCCTATGCCTCAGTAGAGTTTCTGCTCCATGATATTGCTGGACACAGAGGTGAGACAGTTAGTCTTCCATTTTTCCTTTTTTAAAATTGGGAGTTACATTGCCTTTTCCAGTCAGTGGAACTTCACCAGACTGCCATGTTTTCTTAAATGTGATAGGGTGTAATTTAGCAACTTCATCTGCTTGTTCCCTCAAGACCTGCAGAAGCACCTCTTCAGGTCCCACGGACTTGTATACCTTCAGGATTCTTAGATTTTCCTGCAAGTGATCTCCTCCTACATTGGATGATTCTTAAATCTCCCGGTTCCTGCATTAGCTTTCTGCAACTTGGATAGTGTGGCTTAACCCCTTGCTGGTGAAGACTGAGGCAAAAAAAGTCAAGTACCTGAGCTTTCTCCATATCCTAGATTAATAGGAGTTGTTTAGGTTGGAAAAGATTCTTAAGATCATCAAGTCTAAACATAAACCTAACACTGCCAACTCCAGCACTAAATCATGTCACTAAATGCCACATCTACATGTCTTTTTGATACCTCCAGGGATGGTAACTCAACCACTTCCCTGGGCAGCATGTTCCAGCACTTGATAATACTTCCAGTGAAGTAACTTTTCCTAATACCCAGCCTAAAACCCCCCTGTCACTATTTCCTCTCATCCTATTATTTGTTACCTGGGAGAAGAGAGTCTTACCTCTCTACAACCTCCTTTCACTTAGTTGCGAGAGTAATGATGTCACCTCTGAGCCTCCTTTCCTCCAGACTATACTGCCACAGTTCCCTCAACCACTCCTCCTGACACCTAGTCTTGTTTAACCCCATAAAATTTGCCCCAGACAATAAATGCAGTCTGTACAGATCCCACTGTATAGGCTTCCTTTCTGCAAGTAGATCAACACTCTTGCCTAACCTGGTGTCATCTGCAAACTTACTGATGGAGCACTCATCCAGATCATTGATAAAGATATTAAACAGAATGAGACCCAATACAGAGCCCTGGGGAACACCACTGGTGAGTGGCCACCAACTGGATTCATGTCTATTAATAGCAATTCTTTGGGCCTGATCATCCAGCCAGTTTCTTAGCTAGCGAAGAGTACATCTGGCCAATCCATGAACAGTTTTTTCAGGAGAATATTACAAGACAAATGCAGGGACTGGGATACTAAAGAATCATACAAAGTATGAGAAGATTAATACATTTTAAAAAAATGTAAATGACACTTATGATGTCATTTGTTTAGGGATCCCCCATGACTAAAAAATTCTTCTTTTTAAGGAAGTCCCAGATTTCTTCACAAAGCATTCTCTATAAGAAGGGGCGCAGGGAGGATCCGGGGAACTACAGGCCTGTCAGCCTGACCTCGGTACCGGGGAAAGTCATGGAGCAGGTGATCTTGAGTGCGATCATGAAGCACTTGCAAGAGAACCGGGTGATCAGGCCCAGTCAACACAGGTTCATGAAAGGCAGGTCTTGCCAGAGTAATTTGATCACCTTCTATGACCAAGTGACTAAACTCTTGGACGAGGGAAAGGCTGTGGATGTGGTCTTCCTGGACTTCAGTAAAGCCTTTGATACAGTTTCTCACAGCATTCTGCTTCGGAAACTGTCGGCCTCTGGCCTGGACGGGCGCACACTCTCCTGGGTGAAAAACTGGTTGAATGACCGGGCCCAGAGGGTGGTGATAAATGGATTTAAATCCAGCTGGAGGCCAGTGACAAGCGGGGTTCCCCAGGGCTCAGTCCTGGGTCCAGCCCTGTTTAATGTCTTTATCAACGACCTGGATGAAGGCATTGAGTCCTCCCTTAGCAAGTTTGCAGATGACACCAAGCTGGGAGGAAGTGTGGATCTGCTGGAGGGTCGGGAGGCTCTGCAAAGGGACCTGAACAGGCTGGACTGCTGGGCTGAGACCAACGGCATGAGGTTTAACAAGGTCAAATGCCGGGTCCTGCACTTGGGGCACAACAACCCTAAGCAGAGCTACAGACTAGGAGAAACCTGGCTAGAAAGCTGCCAGGAGGAGAAGGACC
Source organism: Clamator glandarius (assembly GCA_033459285.1). NCBI lineage: Eukaryota > Metazoa > Chordata > Aves > Cuculiformes > Cuculidae > Clamator > Clamator glandarius. The sequence goes on from JAUNZM010001352.1 coordinate 624,123, forward strand.
TGAGGGTGCTGGTTGACAACCGACTGAACATGAGCCAGCAGTGTGCCCAGGTGGCCAAAAAGGCCAATGGCATCTTGGTTTGTATCAGGAACGGCGTGACTAGCAGGTCCAGGGAGGTTATTCTCCCCCTGTCCTCGGCACTGGTGAGACCGCACTTCGAATACTGTGTTCAGTTCTGGGCCCCTCACCACAAGAGGGATGTTGTGGCTCTGGAGTGAGTCCAGAGAAGAGCAACAAAGCTGGTGAAGGGGCTGGAGAACAAATCTTATGAGAAGCGACAGGGAAAGCTGGGGTTGTTCAGCCTGGAGAAGAGGAGGCTGAGGGGAGACCTTATTACTCTCTACAACTACCTGAAGGGAGGTTGTGGAGAGGAGGGTGCTGGCCTCTTCTCCCAAGTGACAGGGAACAGGACGAGAGGGAATGGCCTCAAGCTCCGTCAGGGGAGATTTAGGCTTGAGATTAGGAAAAAGTTCTTCACGGAGAGGGTGGTTAGGCATTGGAACGGTCTGCCCAGGGAGGTGGTTGAGTCACCGTCTCTGGAGGTATTTAAGGTGAGGTTAGAGGAGGTGCTTAGGAGCATGATTTAGGGATTGGTGGGAATGGTTGGACTCAATGAACCAGACGGTCTCTTCCAACCTGGTTATTCTGTGATTCTGTGATTGATGAAATCTGAGGGAACATTAATTCTCTAAGTAATGTGTTTCTATTTCCTTCTACATATCAAATCATTCATACGTTGCTACAGCAATGAGGACACTTCAGGCACTGAATCCTCATGAAAGACCCGGCTGTTACTAAAATTTACAGGTGTATAGTACACTTTTCTTTCTTGTAGCCTAGCACAATGTATTATGCAAAGAGTAGGATGATAAGAATTCTTTCCTGTGTGTTTGAGATTTAGATTTAGACTTAAGTGCCCAAATTTTTTCAAGCAAAAAGATAAATCATAGAAACATTATAGGAATTTTGGCTTGTACGTGAATTAGAAAACAAGTGCAGTGATTTTAAATAGAATTTCTGTTATTAGGCAAATTATTCTACTATTTCTAATTAAAACCCCCTGACATTTCCAAATGATTAGCTTTTAATACCTACCACAAAAAAAAATAACGTAAACGGAGTGAAAGGAAGATAGAAAGCATAAAAAGTAAATAAATTAGAAGCTTCGGTCTTAATCAGGACATACACTATAGAGATCATAAAATCTAATAATAAAATTGTGATTCTTCTAGGCTTCTTATTTACCTGTCTTAAGAAGACATTATAAATGATGAAAAATACTCAGTAGATCAAGACGAAACTTCTTAACTTGAGTTAAGGTTTCATAGACAAAGCCAGCTTTCAGATCCCTATGGACTTTTAATGTAAACATCCCTCTGGGGACTAAGTCTGCAATGAAAAGAGGAAGAATAAACATATAATAAATAATGATTTCACACAAAACTCTGCCACACACATAAAATGCTCTCATGTACCTAAAGTAAAACACTGAAAAACTAGAAATGAAAACACCATTCAAACTCATTAATCTAAATCATTACTGTTACCACATTGTGTCAACAATATTCAGTAGGATACCCTATTATTCAAGACCATGGTATGTCTTCGACAAACAACAAGTTTCAATTAAAAAAAACCAGAGTAGTAATGATCATCTTATTTTGTGTAGATTACATGCTTTTTATTTTATGATTTAATAGAAATCCATTCAATGAAATTATCATTAGAAAGCATATACTCAGGATCTCCATTTAGGAGAATTGCAGTTACCAGTTACCAAACAGAAAAACCTCTTCACATGCTTTCTATAATACTGTGTGATGTGTTTCTGGAGTTGATTTTTTTATTTGCAAAGATAGGAAGTTTGAAGATGACCCATAAAAATGTTAGGCAATAAGTTACATGATGACTATGGTCTACTGGGGCAATTTTTTATTATAATTCTACGAAAGCAGAACAATCAACTTATTTTTGATGTGGTAAAACAAAACCAAAAACAAACAGAGGGGAACACCAAGGAAGAATATCTTACCAATGCTGACAAAAAAGGCTTGTGGGAGTGTGCTTGAATTTTATGAATGTTTTAGTATTTTTCTAAATATAAGAAATTTTCTAAGTTAATTAACTTTACAAATAAAAATGGTAGAAACATTTTTTGTATCAAGTAAGTTGGAATTATGAAACTTAATATTTTGGAGATATTCTTACACTTTTGTTTTCCCTAATTCAAACTAATTTGAGTTTCCTAGAAGGAACCAATAAAAACATTTCTTCAATAACTACTGCAGTAATAAGTCTCTAACCATCACTATTATTTTAAAATAATACAGTAAAATTTTATAGACTTTAAAGTGTAGTATTTTATTCCCTCTCTCTTCAGCTAGATAGTTAATGGAATTCCAGTACTCTGAACCAGAGCAGTACCATCCCACAGAAGAGATGTTAGCTGTCTCTTTCCTTGAAACTCACGGAAGGAGATTGTTTTATCAGTTTGCAATTGAGAAGGAAAAGACATCAAAATGATTTATTAAAATAGCATGGCTTGTGATTTATTGTGGTAAAAATTGGTTGGAAAAGACCAGTTAAAAGTCAGTTAAAACAGGAGTAAGTACACAACAACACAAGCAAATAGCAAGTTGTTCTTTTTCCTGTATTATTGTTTAACTCATTAGTGTATATTGCCTGTAGTGCAAGACCATTTATGTAATTAAAACCTTTTCAAATCTAAGTTTGCATAAAGGCACCAAGAACCCACTTGTCCAGCCATTTTAGCCCCAGTTATTGAGTTCTGAAAATATGATCACATAGCCCAGGAGATTGCACTCCTACACAAGTTCCATGTAAACTTTTTTCATTTACATAGAAGTAGAACTGAATTCCTGGTAGTAAGAGAATTGCTGTAGTTTTCATTAATGTATGAATGTGTATCTTTTATCACTGCAAATATCTAGATTTGATTTCTATCATTTTTATTTGGATAAAAGCACTAAAGCAGCTCTAGAGATACTTTAAATACATACCAGCTGAACATTTACCCCATCTAAGGATAGTATCAGTACTGACTGCAGAATGGCAAGTCAGAATCCGCAGGTTCCAGTGGCTCTGAATGAAAGTGACATGTTACCTCTGTGTTTATAAGACAGGGAATTAGATGAAGCTGTGAATCTAAACATGTTTGGGACTGATTCTATGCCAGTTTTATTAAACCTGTCATTAATATGCTATTTTCTTTTTTGGATGGATTAAACTTGTGGGGACTATAAAAGAAATTATGGTCTAGACACCAGCAATTAATGTTGTGAGTACTGTTCTCTTGCTGTGGGCACTGCGTGTCTTAATAACACATTTTAAGATTTAGCTCATTGTTTCTCTTGGTTGGATGCTGCTATTGGACACTTTTTTAATCCTGCTGTGATCACAGATATTAGTTCATCTGACTTCTTTTCAACAATCAAACTGATTGTTATTAGACTGCTTAGTAACATATTTCAATTCTGGTGTTACTATTTGTTCATGGAGAGATCTATTCTTTTTTATTCTTGTAACCATTTTGTCCCAGTTTCATGTGGAATGTTTTCTGAAGTAAACTATTTGTGATTCAAGAGCAGTACATCACTAAATACTCCTTTATTACTATTAAAAGCATATATTGGATGTAGGAGAGCAGGGTTGTAAGCCCTGCAATATGAAACCTACAAACAAGAGAAGAGTATTTATTCACTTTTTTTAAGGTCTTGCATTTTTTCTGGACAAAAAGATCTGTAATTTAATTAATTGAAGAACAAGCCAGGAATTTATGTTTGATCATAAGCAGTGTGTATTCTGAAGCATTATAAACATGAAAAGGCTAATGAGTTGCTAGTATGAATGAGGCAAAATATTTTCGAAAGAAGCAAGGAAGTATTTAAACCATTAAGAATGCCTTGCAGAGACTCCAGTTGGAGTGCTAGGCATCTCTGAGTGTGAGAAAAATTAGAAAAATTATGTGAAGTGCTCCTACAGGTCAGCAGTCAGCTTCTGTCACTACTGCAATCCACCATTTAGCAATCCAATGTCCTGCTATTTCACATGATTTTCTGCTACTACACTCCATCCCTAAACACGTTTTGAAGCAAGATACCTTGCTTAAAACTTTCCTCTTGACTTGAATTAGGATTAAATATCCCAGAAAGCTGACATAACTCAGAAAAAAACAGCATTTCCATCAAGCTGCAATTTTCTACTAATATTTTCTGTCCATTGTGACACAAATATATGGTCTATAAAAAGTAAATATGTGGAGGTATAGAAGAGTCTCTAACACAATCAGGAAAATGGAGACTTCTTCAGTGTAGACAAAAAGATACTGGCTTATTAAATGTAGTAAAATAAAGGCTGAGAAGTTAAATAAATCCTTTATATATACCTTGAACAAAGAGATCAATACCAGGTAGGAAAAACTAATGTACAAGCTATATTCCTGATACAAGATGAAACTGAAATTAACAGATCAAATTAGAACAAAAAAAAAAAATTAGTAGATGTCTGGTTTAGTGTTTAGGGATTTCTTTTTAACTGTCAGATATGTGAGGTCCTGGAACAGCCACCGAAATAGTGACAGGGAGGAACCAACACAATTTCAAGAGTGATTTCAGTAAATCTTTCAGTGATGGACGGACAGGAGAGAGGACATTCAGGCTGCTGGTGTGTAACTTCAGAAATTGGGTTTGTTGGGCTCTGTAAGGGGGAAAAGGGAAGATGTCACGTTTTCCATCTCTTCAGAAAAAATTAACAAGAATTTTGATGTGCTAGGCTATATTAACCTCATGATTCTTTGCTTCAGTGCTTGTGAAGAGAGGTCAGAAAGATGCTGATTTCTACATTCCTTGTGTTGCAAAGCTTGTCTTCGAGGCCTGGATGTATTAGTCTTTTAGTGAACCAAAGAAGGACAACCAAAACAAAAAAAAATTTCACAATGTCAGGATAGCTGTTCTCCTGGTACCACTCAGAACAATCAGCTCTTTGGCACAACTTTTAGAAAAACTGTCTGAAACTGTATTATGAAAGACAGGAAAAAGTACAGATCAGATTTGAGGCACGTTTACAGAATGCATTTTGTCATTGACTATGACTTCCCTTTCTTTTCTGCTACCATCATATTACTTACACACACACTATTTCAGAACATACACATCCTTATCACCAAAGTCCTGTATGGAGTACTCCAATGGCAATTACACTAATATTTATCTTCTGAGGCATGGAGATATTTTTTTTATCATGTTTTCTCTTAATTATTTTAAAATATAGGTTATGTACTGGTCTCCATAGGAAAGTAGTTAGACATTCAGTTCATTATATATGAATTATGTTGTTTTGTTTTAGGCTTAAAATTAGCAAGATTGTATCACTCTCAAGTCTTAGCTCTGGCTCTCGTTATGGTTTTACATTTCAGCTAAAGGCTTTCTACTTGCAGAAAGTGAATGCCAATGAAAAGCCAAGGATGAACTTGCAGTTATGATTAGAGGAAAGACTATGACATACAATTCTTATATAATTGCAATATTAATATTAGCAATAAGAGGACCACACTGGCTTAATGTGATTATCTTTCACACAGTATTTGGAGGAGTACATAAGGACTCTGATCTACAGTAGTGTTATGCTATTAATTCTTCATGTCTTCCTGTCATATGGAATACTTCCAATGCTTTGACCTTCTATAATTACTGATGCTAGTATGTCAGAATTACTTTCCTGAAGTTAAAAAAATACTGTATTGTTTAAATCATTAATTAAAAGACACATTAAAGTATGTCTGAGAGCAATGTGTATCTAGTTTATAATTATATACATAAATTATAAACTCAGTGGATTAGGCTTTTTCTTTTTTAAAAAATAATTTTAAGTGATGTGGTTTGAACCCAGCCTGGATCTTAAGTAGATTTCTGTAAAATAACTCCCATAAAAGAAGTGTTCAATAGTCCAAGGCTTTTTTTTCAATACATTGCATTGTTTTAAAAACATATAGCAATAAGGGGTTTGTATAATAGTTAAGTTGAACTTCCCCAGTTCATAGCAATTGTAACTTTGGAGCAAGAGTTGGAGAAAGCAAGATCTTCATTTTAAATATTCATTTATGCTTAGTGTCTCACCTTCATCATAAGTATTCTACCTCAAATGCATGCATTGTTTTAGAAGAGAAGATGTAAGATGATGATAAAAATAATCCTTTGAACTTAGTTCTAGTAGCTGAACATCTGCCAGTGTTGGTATGAACAAATATAAGTCTGAAATGTAAGTGTTACTGATAATAAAACATGCCTCTTGAAAGAACCACAGTCAGTCAATTTTCAAATAAATGGGAGAATATTCCACAGTGAAACCAAAAAAAAAGAGTAGGCGTGTTTACATTGTCTTGTAGGTCACAGTGCCAGAAAAGTCTCCACTGATAGAAACATTCAACAAGAAGTCCATGGGCATGGTGAAGAAACTTATGGGTGAATTTGCTTGGATGTATAAGCAGCAAAGCATGTTCATGCAGCTTTGCCCCTGAGCTACTGAGCTCTGAAAAGTGCCAGGGCTTGTTAGGCTTACAGACTGTGTCTTGCTAGCAAAGGCGTACTGCTTCTAGATGAGATTTGGCTTCCATGTAGTTCCCATAATCCCTGATGCTGCCATGATCGTATTAGGATGGATGAAGTGGATGCAGGTGTTTTAATTGCTATGATGTGGGCAGTCCCACTCTTATAGGAAAAAAGACTCCTTGTGCTAGTCCTTAACAAATGCTATACCGCAGCAGAAATGGTATCTCATTAAAATGATCACCGGCATTTGGTACGGATACCAAGTTAAATAAGCACTGAATTTGTGCTATGAGTTTTTCCTATGTATCCAGCAGTGAGATAGTTTGTAGAAGTTTTTGGAAATCTAAAAGTGTGTGGCATTTACTTATTCAAATATACATAGATTATATATCTTGCCTAAAAATATTTTTAAATTTATAATTTTATTTAAAAAACAAAAAAAAATCTCAGAATTACAATTTTTATACCTTTTTTTTTAAAATGGTAGATCATATCAGCATTGTGTCTCATAACAGAGCTGCAGAAAGGAATTTCATCTTCCAAATAAATTGGGGTTTTGAGTAGTCAGCAGTAGCTACTTTTAATTTTAAGATATGCATATTCCATGTTAGAATATGTCCATATATTACTTTTTCCTAGGATTACATATCATTTTACCACTGCTACTAGTATTACGAAATATTTAATGAAATGGAAGAATCAAGCACATTTTTGAGATTAATATACAAAACTTCCCAGAATGTTTTTCCTAAACTAACATTTGCTATAAAATCTGCTTTAGAATAGTTCTTCTGACTTAAGCAGTACATCGGGAAATATCTGAATATCTTACATCTGAAAGCAGCATTCCAAGATATGACTGGACTCTGTTGCGCTCCAAAAGAAAACTATATGTCTTCCTCAAAAATATTCTCATGTATCACTAATAATATTTTAACTTAAAAACATCTGTGTTTAGTGGAGTATAAAGAAAGAAGTTTATCTTTTTTTATATAAATTGGGGTTTATGTATTTCTTAATCTGCTTTTTCTTGAAAGACTATCTTCTTGTGGCAGGTCTGTCTTGATATGAATGACAGTTTCTTTGACAACTAATACTTTTCAATACTATTATTCATCAGCAGATCATTCCAGTACTTACTTTTCTAACTACCTCTGTGGGATTCAGAAAGTAGTAAGAATTCTGGGGTCTGCATCCACCACCTATCAAGTATGCTCACGTGTACATATTGTGAGATCTACTGGGAACAGTTACAGATGGGTATTTTTGTTATTGTGTCTTCTTATTCTTTTCGGAGATCAATGCTAAGGGAAAAGTGTGGTTCACATCATATACTCAGATTTTATTTTAGGTATGAACTTTAGCTCCACTCACTAGCTGGCCTTTAAAGGGCAAGATAAATACCTATAAGTGAAAAATGATGCATTTGTATTCTTTTTAAACAAGCAGAATCATGTGTCCTTAAAATCAAAGGTCATCTCTCTTTCTAACAGTCTTTGAGCTTTTCTGCTTTTGGTTCTATGAAAAACCAAGAAGTTATATTTCATTACTGACTTTTTCATTAGATTCAGTACATTTCTGAGTCTTTAGGTAGCATGCACATCAGTAGACCATATAAATTGCAGTCTTTAATTTTCTTGGGAATGCTAAAGTGAAAAACTTGCAAGAGAAATCATTTTAGGGCAACTTAAAACAAAGTTCATGCATCCGAAACAGTAAGGAGAGGGTATTTCGCTTATATCAGGACAGTTTTTCAATGGATAACATTTTCTTTCTCATTTTTCTTCCGAGTTTTTCAAGAGAGAAAAGGAGAGGGTAAAACCAACAGCAACAACCAAACCCAAAGCTTCAGGCTTGTATGAATACATGAAATTCAAAAGCAAGAATCAGTGTTTATTGCAAGTATGGGCTTATTCCTAGTACTCAGACAGCCCTATAAATACTAAAACCTGCCACAGCTTCCAACACCTACTCACACATGCCCAGTGCACCCAGTAAGACTATAGCAAGCTTCACTGAAACAAAATGGAGGGAAAGTATCCCAGACTTTGAAAGATTTTTATTTTCTAAATAGAATAAAAATCACCATTTTGTAGTCATCAGATTCAGCAGAAGCTGCCCTTACAGATCATTGTAGAAACTGTCTTTAAAAAGCAATAACAGTTATCACCTTGAATCCTTTAATCCTGCTGCTCCTTTTCTTATGTAGACATCTATATTTGTATAAAGCTTTATTATTTGAGGTGTTAAGGAGCATGGTTTAATGTTTCATAGGAATGGTTGGACTCGATGATCCAGTGGGTCTCTTCCAACCTCGTTATTCTATGATTCTATGATTCTATTTCCTGGTGCAGAGATTTTATTAATTCTCATCTCTCTCCCTTTCTGTTCCACTAGCTGCATACCTAGAGTGAATTTATTAGAATAATTCCAATGCAGAAATCATTGTGTTAGAAACAGTCTTTGAAAAGGGTAAATATAACTAAACTCGTGTATTTCTATCTTTAATGCAGGGAGTTTGGATGGTTGCAATTGTTCCTATTCACGGTTGTTAAGCAGAGAGGCTTTGATTTATGTGTTCAAAAGTCCTGTCAAACTAGGTCCTCATCTATAGTATGGCTATTCCAGTCCAGGGTCTCCTGTTCAAAAGAGTGATAAAGTGAAAACTCCCTGGAGGAGGGGTGAGTAAAGAGAACTGAAGGTTTTATTACTCAAATAGTCAAAAGAATACTTGACCAATATTTGGTTCTTTCTTACTAAACTTTGGAAAGGAAAAGAGAATGTGCAACACGGAATTTAATATTTTGCTCCTTATTCCACTTCCCTAAACACTGACAAAAGCAAAAATGGCTACAATATTTTTTTCAGCAGATGTGTTTTCTAATAGCAACTTTGGTACTGTATTTGTATCTGTCAATATGTACACTGTACGCAAATTATACTATTGTATATTTTTTTTCAGAAGGAAGAGCATAAGTCAATTAAAAAACAATTACACATCATTTTTCTATAACTTTCAGTATTTATATTAACACTGAAGTTTGAAGAAAAACTTTCCATTGTAGTTTTGTTAATCCCAAATTACCTTTTTAATGAAGTAGGAAAGAAAGGGCATAAATTACTTCCAATGTGTTTTCTTAACCTCTTGAATTTGCTGTTTGCAGAAATACTACAGTATGAGAATATGGGGAGGTTAATGGTTCTTTTTTTCCTCTTAGTAAATGCCATTAAAATAGATCTGAGGATAAACTATGCAAATTTAAGAGTGCAAGATAAATATGTGCTGTTTCCTGATGCTAATAACACTTTTATGAGGCTTTTTGCTTCACAAGATTCCATTTAATTACAATAGAAAAAAATGCTGGAATAAACTGTTAATCGAAGGCATATAAGTACCTTTTCAGCAACATTTTGAAGCTTAGTTTTCATACATATTCTTTTTACTTATTATCACCCCAGTTCATTTTCTTTTATGATTTTTATCAGCATATGCAAATCACGTGTAAAATAAGATTTCTGACTGAGTGTTAGTTGTTGTCATTGGTGGTACTCGACAATTTTGAATTGTATTGACATATTGTCAGGTAACTGGAAAGGTTGAAGTATGAATTTGCTGGCCAAAATCTGAGCAATTTTCTCTTCATTTCTAGTACTGACCTTTATAAGCATCTGAGTAAGATCCATTTCAGAGTCTTGTTCTTCTCAGACTACATTATTACAGGTTAGGGGCATTCCCTGAATGAAAATCTTGAGGGTTTAACACCACAGTACCTCCATGTTGATTTACTGTTGTACTAAATGGCCAGACAGTACAAGAGCACTGTTACAGTCAATAGTGTAAAAGATGGGTTTTAATTAAGACTGGGAGACAAAATTGTGCTCTAGGGGAAAAAAAATGATATATAAGATGAATTCTTAAAATCCATTTTCAATACTGTACGTTTTCTGTTCTGAAACTCTATATTGCTGGTGTTTTATTCACAAGTTCCATCGCTGCTAGTCTGCCATTTTGTTATGGAAAAGGGCAAAGAAAGTGATGCAGTGCTCCCCTCACACAATAATTACATTGGTGGACTCAGAGGCTCATATATGAACACAATTCATGACAATTAGCGTTTGTAATCACCAACAATATTACTTTTGTTTCTTCATGTCTTTTCAGGAACCTGCAACCATCTTACAATCCTCTGTTAACTGTTTCACCTCTGTGAGAACTCTGTTGTTATGGCTTTGATCTGTCAAGACTATTAGTGATCTGAGAACTGCTTCAAGTCTTTGCTATGTGTTTTTACCATGTGATGGGCTGCTAATTTTCACTGAAACATCAAACTTGCACTCATTCTAGTGTTCAAGCAAACTGAATAATTGTCCCATCCTAAACTCCACAAAGTAGAATTTAATCTGAAGCAATGTTGCCAATTCTGAACACGCATAAAATACTAGCGGCCATAAAAATTGCCATGGAGGAATTTTAATGAATAATTCTGTGAAATCAATTAACACACTTTATTTAGTCATAAAATTCCTCCTTAATGACCAACAACTATGTCCATATTTCACTGTAGATTTTTTGTTGGTGGTGACATTTTTACATTTATTAATAGTTACAGTTAATCTTGTAGACTTTACAAAATACCATAGGTCTGACTGATTTAATTTCTCTCTCCAGAGCATGATTAACTACTTGTACACAGAAATTAAGGTTTAAAGAACAGAAGTGCTACTACACAAAATTCTTGTGGTTTGTTTTTTTTCTAAACAAAATCCAAATTTCTTTTAAATATCTTGATAAATAAATTTTGTAAATATAAAGGGAAATTAACATGTTTTTATGCAGAGATTTGAAGTTCTTTAATTTTTTTAAGAAGTCACAGAATCACAGAATCACAGAATCACATAATCCATTCCAAATCGAGCATTTGATGGGAGTAACATTTTTCTACTGATGTTTCTATAAATATTTAAAATAAATCCTGAGCAAAACTTGCAGAAAACTTAGGAATTCTCTGTGTTTTAAACAACTATTCCTTCACCTCTCATGCACACTTTGATAGATTAGAACAAACACATTTGTTCATTATCTTTAAGAAGAAGGGGATTTTCTTGACAAGACCAACTTTTTAGTAAAAGTTATTATACCATTGCCATGTGCAAACGGACAACTTTGACAAGAAGACCTCATAAACTACTCTGTGTAGAATAAAAATCTCTCATTTAAGAAAGGACTAATAGATAAGAAACTGACAAAGTTAGATATATCAATAAGTGAAATTTACTATAATAAGATTTTCTCAGTTGCAAAGAGAATAGCACAGATCTTTATTCCTTCTCTTTTGTTTTACCAAAACACCAAATATACTTTAAACATTTAACAGTACAGTACAGCACATTGAATAGTACTCTTCTCCTCTTTCTTTTTATGTGTCAAAATATCTTTACAAATTATTTCCACCTACTCCTGAGGCAACCTTAAGACATTGCACCAGGACTTACTGTCCAAACTACTGCACAGCCACCACCACAGAGGATAAAATACATTGTAATTATTCAGATAGCTTGCTCCTGCATGCAGAAGGTGAACGTTTTAATTGCTGCTCTAAAGGACGCATAAAGGAATTGTAACGAAACAGTAAACTAGTCTAGCAAATAATGATGTGGCCTGCACATAATAATGAATATAGCAGCTGGCAGATAGTGCAAATGGCAGTAGAAATTAGAATATTTTTGCTTTCTCATTTTGTCTGCTGTTTGTATTTGAGTTCAAAAGGAATTCTATGCTAAAACTCACACATAAATAAACAGCTGAAAGCACACACACTGTATGTCCATACACAGGCCACTTGCACCTGACTTTGCTTCTTCAGAGTGCTTATTTAGGAAAGTATCCTTTCTTTTTTATTATTTTTGTATTCCTCATCAAATAGATGAGTTTGAATTTTAGATTAAATTTCTTATGTATAAATATTTTCATCCTGGTTTATATCATCTCCTCTCCGTGATATGCCTGTCTAAAATACCCTGATTTTCCTTATGTGAACTGTTGCTTTGCAAAAAGTTTGACGGATGTGATGCATTCACTGCTTTCAAATCTTATTTATCATTTTGCTGTTTATCTTCCATTACATAGAAAAAGTAGTTAAAGAACAAGCTGGCAACATTCAAACAAAAATATTTGAAAGCAAAATCACAATATTTGTTGCATGAAACGTCTTACAAATTTAGTAACATTTTTTGTCTTTTTAGAAATATTTTTGTACAGTGTGATTCTAATAGGAAAAAATTCCATTTTACAGGGAAAAACTAAACAACATTTAGAAAAAAATTGGAAAAAAAACCAGGTATTGAATAATTGGTTAAAAATAATGTATTTAACATTCTTTCCTTATGCAAGGTAAGTTGGATGGCAATGGGATGGTCCATGAGACATTATCAATACATTTTTGCCTTCTGGTAGTCATGGACTATCAAAACAGGAACAACTTTAAACAAGAAATATTGGTTTAGTGAAGTAAGGCTGTGTATCCTTTGTAGCTGATGGTGTGCTCAATTACTCATGTTAGTGAGAAGTGTTGATTCATCTAAAGATAATGCTGCTTCAAACAGATGATGTTCTGTTTGTACAAGTGTTATAATTCACTATGTATACATAGAGAGTATATAGTCCACAGACAAAGATGATAAAAATGGAATCACAGAATCACAGAAACATAGAATGGTTGGGTTGGAAGTAATCGTTAAAGATCATCTAATTCCAAGCTCTCTGCCATGGCCAGGGACATCTTTCCCTAGAATAAGTTGCTCAAAGTCCTTTCCAGCCTGGCCTTGAACCTTCTCAGTAATGAAGCATCCACAACTTTTCTGGACAACCTTTTCTTGTCTTTTACCACCCTCGTCGTAAAAAATGTCTTCCTTATATCTAATCCAAAACTATCCTCTTTTAGTCTGAAAGAATTGCCTCTTTACTGCCACTAAAGGCCCTGAAAAAAAGTATTCCCTTGTCTTTCTTAGAATCATAGAATCACTAGACTGGAAGAGACCCGCTGTATCATCGAGTCCAACCATTCCCACCAATCTCTAAACCATGCCCCTAAGCACCTCATCCACCTTCACCTTAAACACCTCCAGGGAAGGTGAGTCAACCACCTCCCTGGGCAGACTGTTCCAATGCCTAACGAAGCTTGCTCATGTATTAGAACACCATGATAAGATCTCCCCAGAGTCTTCTTATCTGCAGGCTGAATAACCCTAATTTTCTCAGCTTTTCTTCATAGGAAAAGCATTCAAGCCTGTTGACCATGTTTGTTGCCCTCCTCCAGCCAAATTCATCCATTAAGTAGTGCATCCACCAAAACCACATATCTTCATGTCATGAATGTCATGCACAACCATACCAAAGACCTCAAAAATGTCAAAGTAACATCAGTTCCTTTTCCCTTATCCACCATCCTTACCATGTGCAATCACCAACTTATAATAACTAGGCACCACTTGTCCTTGGTGGAGCTAAGTTAGCTGTCTTTAACCACCATTCTGTCTTCCATATGCCTTGGTATAGATTCCAGGAGGGTCTTTTCCATGACCTTACTAGGCCAAGAGGCAATGCTGAATAGTTTGTAGTTTCCAGCATTGTACTTTTTACCCTTTTTAAAAATGGATGCAATACTCCTTTTTCCCTGATCACTGGGGATTTTGACTGTCATGACTTCTAAAATACAATGAAGTGTAGCTTAGTAACTACATCTGCTAGTTCCCTCAGGGACATGGGATAAATCTTTTTGGTCCCATGGACTTGTGTACGTTCAGACTCCTCAGGTGGTTCCAAATCTCATCTTCTCCTACAAGTGAGACGTCTTTCTTCCAGTTCTTGCCTTGAGTTAGAATCATAGAATTATGGAATGGTTAGAGTTGAAAGGGACCTTAAAGATCACCTAATTCCAAACCCCTGCCATGGGCAGGTATACCTCCCGCTCAAGCAGGCCGCTCAAGGCCACATCCAATCTCTCTTTGAACACTTCCAGGGAGGGGGCATCCACAACTTCCCTGTGCAACATCCAGTGACTCACCACCCAGGCAAAAAACTATTGATGATGTCTCATGGGACTTCCCATTGCCATCCAACTTAACTTGCATAAGGGAAGAATGTTAAGTACACTATTTTTAAATAAAACAAAGAATTACTTCTCAATGTCTAATCTAAATTTTATCCCTTCCAATTTAAAGTCATTCCCCCTCACCTTATCACTACATGCCCTTGTAAAAAAGTCCCTCCCCAGCTTTTTTGTAGAGTTTTGAGTACCTCAGCCTCATTCATATCAGTTGTCACCAGATACCCTGCCTCATTTATTGCAGGGATACAATTTCTTTTGCCTTCTTTCTCTGAGCAACTTACTCGTAGAAGGCCGCCTTATTATTCATCACATCTCTTGACAAATTTAGAGCCAGCTGTGCCTTAGCTTTCCTTATTCCACCCCTACACTCCAAGGCTTCCTAGATTCTTTCTGAGATGTCTGTCCCTGCTTCCACAGCCTGTACATTTCCCTCCTATAGGTCAGTTTGACCAGGATGTCCTTATTCAGCCACACCAGTCTCCTGCCTTCCTTACTTGTTTCTTATATAACTGAATGTTTGCTGTATTAAATTCATAGCCTTGACAATACTTTTCACTTGACTTTTATCTGTCAATTCCACCATTTAATATCTCATTAATTCCCCCAGGGTATAATTGCTGCAGGCCAGACTACCATCAGTCTGGACCTTTCCAACAAGTTCCTCTGTGTTGGGAAGCAACAGGTCGAATATGGACTCACCTCTCTTTGGGCTGTCTATCACCTTGATTAAGAATTTATCCTCAGTGCACTCCAAGAGTCTCCTAGACTACTTGCAGCTTGCTGTGCCTCTACTCCAGCAGATGTCAAGATAAAGGCATGTGAACAGGATTCTTCATATAGGTGAAAAAGAATGCTTCACCAGCTTCTTTTCCTTGATCAGGTAGCCTTTAGTAAGGATCCACCATAAGACTTGCTTTGCTGGTTTGGCCTCTAATTTTCACTCAGATCTCTAGAGCTGTGCATTGCTGTTTTTTCAGTTAAAGTTGGTTGTTTTGTTTTGGTTTTTATATAGAGTACTTGATCCTTATTTTTATGTAAAGGGCAACTCTTTCACCTTCCCTTCCTTATGCCTCCTGAACATATATGGAAATTCCCAGAACTTTTATCTCCTGAACAGCTTATAGCCATTGACTGCAAACACTCCAATCATGATTCATCCCATCAAGTTTCAGTGATAGGGATGAGTTCATAGGCTTCGAGATGCAACAATGGTTTCCTGCTCTTCCCATTTATTATCCATACTGCACACACTCGTGTAGAAATGTTTCTGTTCAACTGTCAACTGCTTCACCTTTTTATTCAAAACTTTTTGGAGGGTTTGGGACATTCCTCAGTCCTCCAATAGGTGCATTTTTACACTCTGTTATTTGTGAATACACAATTGTCACAGCTTTGGACCCCAGTTCCCAAGTTCCTTAGTTTAAAGCACAATTCAATAAGTCAGCCAATCTGCCATAATAAATAAAAAATGTTCATTTAATACTGCACATCCTGTATATGTTTAATGAGTAGATATGTTAAGTTATTAATGACAATTATCTGAAATTTTTAGTAGTCAATTACAGGTGTCATCCATCAAATTGCACAGATGATTTTTTTTCATTTTTCTTGTTATCTAGAAGCATGTCTTAGTGTGTACATTCTTTATAATTAGAACATTGCTCCCTTTTTAGTAAAAAAAAATGCTTCTAAGTTAAACAACCCAGCTCATGAATTAAATATTAAAAATGAAGGAGAAAAGCTGAAAAAAACTAGGTATGTACCTGGTTATGTATCAGCTGAGCCACAGTTTTCATATGTCAAGAAAGAAACCTCCTTATTTTCACTCCAAATTCCAAGGAACAGTGATGTTTCGTTTTAGGTATAATTTTGATTCTTAAAATCCCCGTTTGTTTCCTAATTCTGTGTGAACCCCTAGATCCATGGAAAAGCAAGGTGACATAAATCGTGAAACAGACTGAAAAGTGTCTATATAGAAATGTTAAAGAGTAAGAAGAAAATACCTTTGGCAATTCAAATCTGAACATGCCAAAATTCTGAGCTGGAAATTTGTGGCTGTTGGAGCTTTGTATCATTTGTTCTGAGGACATTGTGCAACACCACAGCATCATCATTATCTCACAAGCTGTGGTTATTCTTCTTTGTCTCCCCCTCCATCATTCCAGACTCAGGGCTTCCCATGTGTTTAGTTGCCCATTGGTTTATGGGCAGCCTGAGGCTTGAGTCTTTTTCTAACCTGCTGACCACTTGCACATTCACTTGACTGGGAAGGCCACCCCTTGTTTTTTCCCAAAATGTGTCTATAAGCCTAGGACTGCCTGCCTTCATCAGAAGATGCATGTGATCTTGTAAAATGATTCCTTGAAAACAGGCAGGTCATTTCAAAGAAGGTTAAAGGACAACAAAACTATTCTAAACCTAAGGCAAGCCAAAAGTTGTACTAGACTGTAGGCTTCATCAGTGGCACTTGACTCATTCAGAAAGAACTCGGGTACCCCTTTCATCTGAGTTCATTATTGCTTCTTGTTCAACAGCTGCAGTGACAGAAATACTTGATATCATTTCCATTTCTCTATTGGAGTTTACATTGTTATGTGAACTGCCTAGAAAGACCTTTTTGCCACTTTCAAGGAAGAACTAAGGGGTTATGGCTAGTTCACACATTTTGCAGAAATACACAACATTGATAAGTTTTCTTGGTTCTTTCCTTCTTCATTTTATTCTTAATCAAGCCCTGTAGACAATGCATAACATGGACACCATGTTAATGGTAACTTACTCCTCCTCTTCCAACACCAGCAAAATTCTTACTTTTACTTTGCCTGTCAGCCAGGTTGTTGTAAAAGAATCTATTTCTCCCTTTCCAGTGCTTTCCTCCTACAGAAGCAATTTTTTCTTCAATCACATCCTTGCTCACTATGCAGAAATGTGCAATGTAGTCCATTTTCCTTCCTGAACAACATAGCCACAAGCTTAAGAAAGTGTGCAGACTATATCTATAAAAGCCTAGTGAAAAAATAATCAGGTACAGAATATTTATGTACAGATTAACAAAACAAAACGGATCATTATTTTACTACAGCCCCCCCAAACCACTTTAATAAGTAACAAGTAAAAATAGTAATTTATGATGACTTTACAAGTAGACAAAGAATAAAAATATTAAAGTCATAGTTTTTATTTTAAAATTGCAAGTATCTGCCCTTAGATCTAAATCCTAGATGACAGGATCAAGAAAGAGTACTCAGATGAAATGTGGACTGTCTTGAAAATTTTAATTGGCCTTTATATCCACTACCTCACCAGGCTATGCTTAATAGTTCTTCTCACACAAAACCTTTCCATCATCTTCCAACAGTCTTCCATCATCTTCCAACAGTCCTGGATGACTGGGGAGGTTCCGCTGGACTGGAGGCTGGCTGATGTCGTGCCCATCTATAAGAAGGGGCGCAGGGAGGATCCGGGGAACTACAGGCCTGTCAGTCTGACCTCGGTACCGGGGAAAGTCATGGAGCGGGTGATCTTGAGTGCGATCATGAAGCACTTGCAAGAGAACCGGGTGATCAGGCCCAGTCAACACAGGTTCATGAAAGGCAGGTCTTGCCAGAGTAATCTGATCACCTTCTATGACCAAGTGACTAAACTCTTGGACGGGGGAAAGGCTGTGGATGTGGTCTTCCTGGACTTCAGTAAAGCCTTTGATACAGTTTCTCACAGCATTCTGCTTCGGAAACTGTCGGCCTCTGGCCTGGACGGGCGCACACTCTCCTGGGTGAAAAACTGGTTGAATGACCGAGCCCAGAGGGTGGTGGTAAATGGAGTTAAATCCAGCTGGAGGCCAGTGACAAGTGGGGTTCCCCAGGGCTCAGTCCTGGGTCCAGTCCTGTTCAATGTCTTTATCAACAACCTGGATGAAGGCATTGAGTCCTCCCTTAGCAAGTTTGCAGATGACACCAAGCTGGGTGGAAGTGTGGATCTGCTGGAGGGTTGGGAGGCTCTGCAAAGGGACCTGAACAGGCTGGACTGCTGGGCTGAGACCAACGGCATGAGGTTTAACAAGGCCAAATGTCGGGTCCTGCACTTGGGGCACAACAACCCTAGGCAGAGCTACAGACTAGGAGAAGCCTGGCTGAAAAGCTGTCAGGAGGAGAAGGACCTGGGGGTGTTGGTTGACAACCGACTGAACGTGAGCCAGCAGTGTGCCCAGGTGGCCAAAAAGGCCAGTGGCATCTTGGCTTGTATCAGAAACGGTGTGACCAGCAGGTCCAGGGAGGTTATTCTCCCCCTGTACTCGGCACTGGTGAGACCGCACTTCGAGTACTGTGTTCAGTTCTGGGCCCCTCACCACAAGAAGGATGTTGTGGCTCTGGAGCGAGTCCAGAGAAGAGCAACAAAGCTGGTGAAGGGGCTGGAGAACAAATCTTATGAGAAGCAACTGGGAAAGCTGGGTTTGTTTAGCCTGGAGAAGAGGAGGCTGAGGGGAGACCTTATTACTCTCTACAACTACCTGAAGAGAGGTTGTGGAGAGGAGGGTGCTGGCCTCTTCTCCCAAGTGACAGGGGACAGGACGAGAGGGAATGGCCTCAAGCTCCGCCAGGGGAGATTTAGGCTTGAGATTAGGAAAAAATTCTTCACGGAGAGGGTCGTTAGGCATTGGAACAGTCTGCCAAGGGAGGTGGTTGAGTCGCCGTCCCTGGAGGTGTTTAAGGTGAGGGTTTATGAGGTACTTAGGAGCATGATTTAGGGATTGGTGGGAATGGTTGGACTCGACGATCCAGTGAGTCTCTTCCAACCTGGTTATTCTGTGATTCTGTGATCCCTGAAGATGTAAACACAGAGTGTCATGGAGTTGATCCATCTAATACACAGACAAGTCTTTTTCTTTACTTTTTAGATAATTCAAAGTATGCAATAGGTAAACAGCAGCAACCTGGTCAGGAAATACCATTCTTACGGCAAGAACTGTTGGCAACAAGAAGCACAGTGAACCTCTCCTCTACAGCTGCTGTGCTAGTTACTGAAGGATGCCTGGCACTAGTAAAGGCTTTGTGAGCCAGAGCATCATGCTCCATGGTCAGATTGATCAGCTAGGCCTTTCAGGGGTAGGCAAGATTGCCAGCCATTCCCAGTAACAGAGTTGTGCTACTGGCTTTGTATAGCAATGATACATGAAAAAGTGGCAGGTTCATGGTCTTTGGCAGACCACTTGAACCAGACTACAATAGTGATGAAATTCCTGTGGCAGTCTACAGTAGCTTACAGAATTTGAAGGGGAAGCTCCTTCCTTTTGGTGCAGAACCCAGATGTGCCAGCAAAATGAGGGACATGTAACAGATAAGCATACACGCCCTGTGAACAATCCTGTTGTGTGAGACAACCTCTTGGGAGCTATACATCTATATCTATGACTCACAGATGGCGTGGACAACACGCTAGCTCAGGAGAGACATTTCTGCCAGATCGTGGTATCTGCTGTCAATTTGGCTTTACTAAACCATGAGGCGAAGAAGTGGGCATTTGAAGATTGTTGACTTTTATATTTTTATTGTCACTTTATTCTCTATGCTCAGTAGACTAATACTGGTTTTCTGGCTGATAACAAATATGGGTAAATTCATGAACCTAGATTCATACCTAAAGCTGAATGGGAGCCAGTGGTTCAACAGCTATAGCTATGACTCTCCTAAGCAGCAGGACTGTGAATTTAGTCATCTGTGTGTTCACTTTCTACAGAAAAAAGACTGAAAAATAGTAAACATTCCACAATTTGAAATAGGTAGGATACACATAATAAAGAGTCTCGAACCCTCTAATAAGAGGCCAGTCAAAAAATTATTAGAAATATTTCTTTTTTCTCTGTAAGACTTATTTGGCTGATTTTTTACGTTATCCAGGAATCACTTATTATCATATTTATAAATGGAACTGAAACACAGAGTGGAAATACATTTTTTTAAAAGCAGAAGTCTGAGACAAAATGGATCTAAAGAACCGTGGCTACAGTCTTATTCAATAAAACATGGGCCTGTGGTACAAGAATTTCTAGTTCTAAGGTTTTGTGTTCTGATTTTTATACAACTTTGTACCATGGACCAACATTAATTTTGAATGTATGGCTAGGTTAATACCATTCCCGCTCTCCTTAAATTGTACTTTTGTACTCTGTGCAGCGAATTAGGTTTCTGGTTTGAATTAATGAGACTGTCTTTCAAATATTATTGAACAGAGAGTATGCTGAAGTCTTTGGGTTTGAATGCATCTTTTACAGATCTTTTCTGTCTCAATTAAGGTAAATTACCTAAACTGAAAGTTACAGTGAAGCATATTCAGGTCTCTGAAGAATCCACTATTATTTTCCAGTTGAACAGTTTCTTCACTTCTTTCCTCCCTGTCCTAAAGGCAAACCACCTAGCCTAAACAGTACAAAATTTCTCAATATTTTAATTGGCATATTAAAGAATTGTGAAATATGGGTCTTATCTATCTAGTGTCTCTTCAATCAAACCTTTGAGAATATTTATTCTTTCTTTAGCAATGGAGTCTGTCACAAGTACCACCTTCCATCACAGTTTCTCCTTACTACATTATAGTAGTATGACTATGTCTACCATCTGATTCAGATAACAAAACTATGTATTAGAGGGATGTGCATGATGAAATAGCACATCAGTTTAATGTCCCAGAAAACTTATATTTCGCAGTACCATGCCCTCAAAACAGAGTAAAGCCAACATTTGCACAGGTAAAGCTTGACAATGCTTCAGCTGTTACAGAAAACTGCTGAGCATGCGGGACTTGAGTCCATTTATAAATATTGCATACTCGGAAACTCTGTGTTAACATCAGAAAGAGTGTGACTTAAATTAACAAAATCAAGGGATTTCATATAAAGGAAGACACACCCTAGCTCACATTGCTGTGAACAGGGACATTAGTTGAGGGCAATCTTAACTATGTGTTTTCAAGGGTTTATTTGGGCATTTTTTTTTAAGTTTGTCAGATCCTTTACGGTACTTAAGCATAGTTTAAAGTATTTAATTTCCTTGGTGGTTTCCTTAAAGTTAATCTTTCATGGAAGACTCTACAAGTATTGTATTATTTATCTGAAGCTAGTCTCCCAAACTGGTCTTTTGGATGCATGTGCAACTAGGCATACTTTTTAAACTTGGTTTTTATTAAATCATAATTCATTTGAATTCTCCTTTGATCACTTCTTGAGTAAATCATTATGTATTTAAAAAAAGGTACCTGGACTATCGATAAAAAAGCATGTATTGTACACTTTCAAGAAATATAGACTTTTGAAGAAAAAGACCAGGTTTTAGTCTTAAAGATTACAGAGGCTTAGATTGCAAATAATGGTTGATATATTGAGAGTATATATTTTAAATGTACTGTTTTTAAATGTGTCAGAATGATTTCCCCAAAATATTGCTGGAATCACATCTTCCTATGATTAGTGCTTAGGTAGATTTCATTTAAGAAACTGAATGATCATTTTTACACATAAATCTGGCCTGTTTTCTGGTAACTAAAAGAAAACCAAACCACAAATATTAACTAAAGAGATAATAAATATCTCTTGACACACACATATACAGATAGTATTTCACAAATGGACATAGCATCCACCTATTGGACTTTTTTTCTCTTAGAGGAGTAGCTGTTTGCCTGCCCTAGTTCTCTGAATAGATGCTTCCTCTTGGCTCCTTTTCTTTATACATAATTACATTTGACATAAAAAGTATAACTTCCCATGGGAAAATGAACTTCACATCTCAGCAGTCTGAGGAGGTAGTATAAAATAAAAATGATTAACACTTTAGGGAAAATCATAAACACATAAAGAGCTTGTTTGTCAGTCCTGAAAGCATTCTAATTATCCTTGTTTATTTCCCGTTTCACTGAGAGCTCATTCACAGATGACACAGTGTCATAATTATTTTCTAGATTCAGTATTTTCAGTAAGAATTAATTCCAGGAATTGCAGAGCTTGATACTTAGTTGCTTTCTTATATTTTAATGTGAAATACTCTTTTTGGGTTTTTTTTGTCTGCCTCTTATCTGTTCTCCTTCCTTCTTACGTGCTTTCTGTTACTCTTCTGTTTGAACACCTACAGACTCTCTCTTGTAATCTATGGCAAAAAGCTGGGTAAGATGGGATGAGGAAAATTATTCATCTTATTGTTATTAAAGACCACCATTCTACAAAATGTAAAGAGGAGAAATTTGGGTTGAAACTTTAATTCTGCTAAGTTTGCTATTTTTTGTAATATTCTTTTAAGGTGAAGGTAGCAAGAGGGACAGGGAAGTGTTATTAATTAAAAAATGAATATTTGAAACTGCATGCCAAGTGGAATCATATTGGCAAGACTGGAATTTTGAAGACTTTCATCAGGGATATTCCCTAGCTGATGTTTCAAGCTTAGAAACTGTGATGTTGGTGAAATCCCTTCATTTCCTCTGGGACAGCACCTATTATGGCTGGCTGTAAAAATCCTTCACAGATACAGTAAAATCCAGAAGTTTCAGGAAGGCTTCTCTAGAGAGAACCAAGGCACATGAAACCTGAATTTCCCCCAGCTATTGAGGACCTTGGAAGATAGTAATAAGAAGTTGTTTTTTTTCCTTCTACATCGTCTTTGAACTTATTCTTTGCAGTCAGTCCTTTTAGTTACCTGTTTCCTCTTCCACTCTTTTTCTCTATTCTCACCTTACATTCAAGTTTCTCCACCACAGCCACACATCCCTGTGTGCCCCTGTTCTCCTACTAACTTTCAGTCCAAATTTCACTTCTCAGCTTGTTCATACCACTATTTCACCCCTTTCAATTCTGCCTCTCATTTCTTTACTTTGTCTCCCATTCAGACTGGTTACCAGCAAAGAGACATGGAACAATTCAGTGAGGCAACATATTTGCTCTTTATACTAACACACAGGACCAAGTCATCCACAGCAGGAAGCGGCTGAATCCCTACAAACTTACACTTCAGATAGCATATTTGGAGAATTTTATTGCCAATTTCCTACAGTCAGTCCTGATGATAGGTGAACACGGCTTTTTCCTTATTATCTCCTTATCATTTAGCCAATTTTCTTAATTTTTCATAAGTTCAGTCAAAGAGATTTCCTTCATACCAAGAGTTCCCTTGGTTCTATTGCCAATTGTTGACTATTGCTTTGAAATATAAGCAAAGTATAAACAGGGCTATTTTCTTCTTGTTCAAAAGAAAACAGAAAACATGTTTATCTTACAACGGGAATTCTGAGCTTAAGAGAGTTAAAAGCTAACTTTATTAAAGATTTCATTTAGAAAATCCAGCAGTGTTATATCTTAAGCTCCATAGTTGTGATTCAGACTGCTTTTTAGCCTGGGACTGTATATAAAGACAGAGGAAAATGCTAACAACCTTTCCATCTTTTCCAGACAGATCCAACACTGTGATAAGGCAGGGTATAAATCACAGTGAGATTCTACATGTAGCTTCTCCAAAGCTAAAAAGACCATGTTTTTTCAATATAGGAATCAGATAAAGTCACATTGGAACTTCTATTCTTCAGGACATCAATTCCTGTTATTGTGGAAGAGTATGCCATGGATACAGTCTAACCTGGAAGACAGTGCCTTTACAACTCTGACATTCTGAAAAATTTAAGAATATGAGATAAGGTCCTTTTCTCCTGAAGATGTATCATGTGTATCATGGGTGCATTGCTTGGTCTTGCTCAGGAGGACTTTATAGAAAGTAGAAATCTCCAAAGCCACGCCAGGATTTTACTAGCTTGTATTTTACATGTTTGTTTAACCTTATAATTTTTCTTACTATTTTCTACCTTTGCTGAGGATGGTTGGCAAACTTCTAATTACGTACACAGTTTTTGAACACTGAGAACAAAAAGAAATCTATTGCCATTAAGTACAAAATTATTATTAATGATTTAAATAATGTGATACGGCTATTGGTATAAATAAAGTCACATTTCATCAGCAACACAAAGTTCAGTTCACATCCCAGGCTTTGTCCTTCACATATTCTGGGCGTGATTACTGTAGTATGAAATTCTTAGGTATTTATTTGTGATACTTCCATGACATATTGAGAGTAACTTGCAAAACATAGTAGAACATTTTTTTTCATAATATCATAATGGTTATATAAAAATAAGTATTTACAGTTTCAAACTTTGTGTAAAAGCTTCTTGATGCCATTTTAGAGCAGGATTGGAACATCACACTAAAAATGATGGATAAGAGATGAAATAAATAGGAAATTCAACAGAAAATAGCTTTTTTGGCCCCATATGACTTCTTCCTTCTCTGTAGAGCCGTATTTCCATGCTTTCCAGGATCACTGTTATAGCAAATTGACCAACTAGAGAAACCTAAAATATAAAAAACACTATACTCTTCTGCTCTTTATGTGTGGGATGCACATAATTCTTTTTCCTTACTCCAAAATATAAATATTTTAAAGGAACATTGTGGAGATAGATGCATAACTATGTGGAAAAAAAGTACTGTAAATTCTCAATTTTCTTGCAGCATTTTCTAGATAATAGCATGATGCTGAGGCAATTCATGGCTTTAACGAGTATGTATATTCCTGTTCCAGCAGCAGTAGAGTTAGTTGAACATGCAAGTAAATATTTGCAAGCCTTGGGCTCAATTAAATGCAAGCCATTTTTGTGTTAAAATAAAGAGATATTAAAATAAAATTCTCATGATATAAGAGATGAAATATTTTCTGTCTTTTTAGTGGAAGCATCTTGTATTTATGAAAGATGGTGAACTAAAATGAGAATCACAATAAAAATGAGGAAAAGGATAGAATATTTCCAGCTTCACCTGACATTTAACAACAGTGATTTTGCCCCTGTTCAATGGGTTGTAAGAAGCAATCTTTTATGTTGATTATTTATGTCAGTAATAGATATGAAAGAAGATTTTTTAATTATTTTTCTTCTATCTTTATCATTAATGTTTCATGGCACAATGAACTTTTAAAACTGGGAAACTCTAGCATGTTTTGATGATGAACTGCCAAAAAGAGATGTTTGAATTGTGTCCTTATCTACAGGATCATTATGATCTTAGTCTTGACAATGGAAACAATTGTCAAATCAGATACCATCTGGTATGCGGTTTAACTAATTACTGTTTGACTCATCTTTTTTAACTCCCTGCAGAAATGCACATTGTGATGCTGCATATCAGCATTGTCCAGGTCTTATTTTTAGGTACCCTACGTAGTCTTTTTATTAGCAGGGAAGGACATATGCTCCAGTCTTCCTCTTCCTCATCAATATACCTATTATGCCCAAACAGCAAGGTTATTCTGCATATGTGCTGAAGGATCAGTAAAGCATGGAGTTTATTATATACATACACAGATGTCTCCTGATTTGCTCCTCGTAACAAAAGAGTGTGGTTTGGCAGCTAGCTTGTGCAGAGGAAAAAAAAATCATGCTCACTGTTCTTAGCTGCCGATTTTTTAGACACGCTTGAGAGAAGCAAGGGAATAGATGAATTGCCATGGAGGTGGCATCTGACAACCAGATACAAATTTCCTGGGGAGTGGAAAATGATTTACCTGTGCACCTCTGCTGCATAATGCATGATCACTAATCCCAATATGACAAGAGATGAGCTGAAATTATTAGTAAGCAGTGACCAGAAGCAATTCACCTGCTTCTTATTAGTCTTTAACCCTTTAAAATCTTTGGGGGAAACTAAATTTTGGGCAGGGAATCCCTGCTGGATAAATTGCATCTTGCAAGCTGCAGATCACCTGGAATGACAGGTAAAAAATCCTTTAACACCTTACGGCACTAAACGTTCTTGAGAGCTGTACAACACAGCATCCCATGGAGGATTTTGAAGGTCATCTACTATGATGCTTCTCAGTCACATACCCACCTTACAACAAGCAACATTGTGCTCTCTGTCATGTGACAGGAGTAGCAGCAAAATTCTCTGCCACTAGGTGTGCTTTGGTCAGATACCACAAATTTGTCCCTGGCTTATGAGCATATTATGGAAGCAACCAGTACCTGACCAGACATTCTTGAATAACTTATCTAGTCTGGATGGTCAAGCCCAAAGAGTTGCAGTGAATGAAGCTAAATCCAGTTGGTGACCAGTCACAAGTAGTTCTCCGCAAAGCTCAGGTTTTGGGCCAATCTTGCTTAATATCTTTATCTATGATCTGGATGAGGATATCGAGAGCTCAGACAGTAAGTATCCAGATGACACCAGGCTGCATGGGAATATTGATCTGCTTAAGGGTAGGAAGGCTCTGCAGAGAGACGTGGAGAAACTGGATCAATAGGCCCAGGTAAATTGTATGAGATTTAACAAGGTTGGAGGCCAGGTCCTGCACTTCAGCCACAACAGACCCATGCAACTCTACAGGCCTAGAGAAGAGTGGTTGAGGTGCTGCCCTATGGAAAAGAACCTGCAGATGCTGGTTGACAGCTAGGTAAACGTGAGCCAGTAGTGTGCCCAGGTGGCCAAGAAAGGCAACAACATCCTAGCTTGTATCAGAAATGGTGTGGCCAGAAGGAGTAGGGAGGTGATTGTTCTCATGTATTTGACACTGGTGACACAACACCTTGAATAAAATGCTCGGATTTGAAACACTCAGTACAAGCACAGTGAGATGCTGGAGTGTGTCAGAGAAGGGTGATGAGGCTGGTGAAGGGTCTGGAGTACAAGTCTTATGAGGAGCGGTTGAGGGAACAGGGGTTGTTTAGCCTGGACAAAAGGAAGTTGAGGGGAGACCTTATCAACCTCTAAAACTACCTGAGACGAGATTGTAATGAGGTGAGTGCTGGCCTCTTCTTCCAAGTAGCAAGAGATAGCATGAGAGGAAATAGCCCCACGTTGCACCAGGAGAGGTTTAGATTAGATGTCAGGAAAAATTTTGTCACTGAATCAGTGGTCAAGCATTGGAAGAAGTTGCCTAGGGAATTGGTGGAGCAACCATCCCCAGAGGTGTTCAAAAAACATGTAGATGTGGCATTTCAGGACATGATTTAGTAGGCAAGGTGGTGTTGGGTTATTGTGCAGCAATTACTGTTTTAAAAGAGGGCTGTGAAGCCACAACAGAAGTGAGCAGAAGAACGTAGTCTGTGAAAATTATTCACTGTGCTTCCTGTGGTACAAATATGAACTAATATAAGTACAGCAATATGCTGTGTCTTTTCCTCCCTGCAATGTAAAATAGGTTTCTTAATGCTAGCTAATCTTTTAAAACTGTAAATGCTGATAGATTGTAGATGGCATAATGGGAAAAAAAAAAATCTACTACAGCAAAGCTGGAAGGAAGACTCCTACTTTTAGGTTGCTAATTTGACACAATTTTTCTTTAAAAATGTGGTGACATTTGCACTAGCTAATACATAAGAAAGTTTCCTGGTCTGTAGATTCAATGACACACAGAATTTATATTAATTACACTTAGGCACAGCAACAGTGTCATCAGATACCCCTGCAAGGGTTTTGAGTGTACTGTTTGAGATGAATAGGCTCTGAGACAGCTCACAGAGAAAGGAGAAAAGGTGGATTGGAAATAGGGGGATACATCATAGAACTGTTTCAGTATTTCATACAAAACTTTGGAGAATGCAAGTAATTTTTCTGTTTTATAACCACATTTTGTAGTAACTATGAAGTATAATAAAATCTGAGACACCAAATCCCTTACATGTTTGTGTAACTATGTCAGTAGTCTTATCAGAATATGCTTAAAACACTTCGATAGTGATGCCTCTGTGGGCAGAGCATATGACAATACAGATGTATAGAGTGCATAATAGTAAAAATATGGGCTAAAAATCAAACTTATTTTGTGACAGAAAACCATGATGTGTTTATAAGACAATTTTGCAGGACTTCATTGAGGTTGAAATATGTATATTTCAATATAATTTGCAATGCCTCCCTTGTTCTTTCAGTATTTCTGCCAATTTTTTTTTTGATAACCTAAATAGTATACTCTTTGATATTCCAGGTTATCCTATCATTGCTGTTTAACTGCCCCTTTGTCCTGAGGTACTTTACAAGGCCATTTCAAATAACTTTGAATAATAATTCTAAAAAAGTACTGGTACTAGGAGTTCTGCAAATCTTGTGTCCATGGAGAACATGGAAATGTGATATTGCATGAAAACAAAGGCTGAAGTAGGTCACAAAAGTTGTTTTCTTGAGAATCCCATCATTCTCAGTTTCTTCACAGGCTCTGAAGGCCAGAGAAAATGAATCCTGAGAAAAAAAATGTTTAAAACATAAAATCATCAAAAGACTTTCTTGACCGAAAGAGAAAAGGAATATGTGCTAAAAAATGAATAGACTTTATTTAATGTATCATTCCTGAAACTACCTAGTCATGTAAAATGCATGAGTCCCAGAAGCAAATTCTATTCAAGGATCCAAAGTAAAATGCTCCTTTGGGCAAACCTCCCATTCAGAACAATTTTCCGTGTTTCTGCAGAGTTGTTTTGACATGTACACAAAGCGGAAGATTCTATACCCATGGACATGACAAGATAACTTCTTAAAACCCCAAAACTGTAAAAAGAAATGGTCGAGTTACAGGTTGAGAAAAACAGACCCCTTAAGTAACTGTTCACTAAATATGTTTGACATGGTTGTTCTTAATGTGTCACATGGAATGAAACCAAGATTGTAATTTCATAGACCTCATTCTCTTACTTTACTTTTCTTAATTTATGACAAAGATAGTACTTCTAAACAGACAGTCATGCAAAGCTTTTACCATCTGAATAAGATTAGAAATAGGAGCAGCAAAAATACATTGAAAATGTATCTCCAGATGTTCTACTGTTGTTAGCATACTCACACATACTAATACTATATATAGTAGATATAAGATTTCTATAAAAATTATGTGCTTGGTTTAACATTGCATATTAATAAATATTTAAATATTACAAACAAATATAAATCCATCTATCAGAGTGTGTGGAGGTTATTCTTCCACAGTCATAATGTTGTCATAATGCTGGGGAGGTAGTTGCAACTTCGTTACTCTTAAAAAAAAAATTTTTAAAGTACAGTTACAATAGTTAGAATATACTGCTGTTCAGACATGCCACATGCAACCACCTCAAGGATTTTGTAAATCTTTTATACATTCTGAAGCATTCCTCACTACACTGTTGATTAAAGCCCAACATTTTTTGGTAGGGTAGGCATTTGAGTGACCCCTCACTAACTATGAGATTCAGTAAATCAAGAAATCAGCTTAGTTTTGCAGCTTTACATGCAATCATGAACAAAACTCAACCTAAGTGTGCAATTAGGAGTTTTCCAATTTAAAGTTTCAACTAGCAGACTTCACTGGAGAAAAAAGTTTTGTGGAAGTGAGTTCACTGTCTCCATTTAATAAGGACAAGTTGAAACATGAATATGACAGCAAGACTAAACATTTTCCTTGAATTGAGTACATATCTAATGTAGTTCTCCTCATAAAGAGTTGTCTTTCTAGAACTACACTTATTGACTGTATCTGAGCTCATTTTAGTGATGATTTTGTGAATGAACCCAACAGACTTGAAGAATAGTATCATTTTCAAAATCTATTTGTGCACTGTGAAAGCTAAAGATACGAAAATAGTATGGTCATTGATTGTTATCGTTAAGCTTTTGCTGACCTGATGCAGCTCCAAACATGAATAAGTTTAATTTATGCCAAGGGTATGGATGTAGAATCATTCAGTTTAGTTCTGGTGAGCCACCTCCCCATACTGCTGTTTGGCCATACTATGAAGGCTGCACTGCTTTCTGTTCTGGCCGTGCTTCCACCATTCAGATGAGTTACACTGTGTTTATCTATGCTCTTTCTCGTAATTTAGTATAGCATTCAATCACCTGAAATGGTTCTTTGGCCTGTGTTTAACTTTTGCTGTTGTGGTAAAGTTGTTCCTGGTACTTGAGATAGCACATATGGAGTTGTTTATGACATCTCTCTTAAGTTCCATGCTGCGGTCTGCAGTGTAGACAAACATGCTCTCAAATAACACCACAGTACTCTTAAGTGCTTTTTGAAAATTCAAGATGTTTAAAAAACTTATGTATAGGAAAGCGGGTCAAATGAACATACGCTCCTTTTCTTTGCTTCTTATTGATGTCTTTGTCCAATACTCTATGACTCTGAACAAAGCTACATCATCTTTGTAAGTACTGCTAACCCACTAGTGTTCTACTAAAACACGTCAGGCGTGAACTCTGAAGACGTGGGTTATGCAAAGGGGGACTGAATAAGCAGAGGAGATTATCATTGCCATCAGCAATGAACTTGAAATGTTCCATTTTATTTCTATATATGTGGATATTTTATCATATTCAAAAGACGGCATTTAATAGAATTATCTTAATTAGCACAAAAAGAGAAACAGCAGAACTAAGAGGTGGGAACTGCCTGCAAAACAATGCCTACAATGGAAGAAGAGCACACTACATAGGATGTGTACTGTTTCACACTATTAGGAGATTTTGGATATTAGCCGTGGTTACTGAATCACTGATTAGACTGCAACAGTACAATGTCTTAAAAAGGTAGACTGTCTAAAAACAAATAACATCATACAGTTTGATTCCTGTTCCAGGAGCTTGACTGATAATTCTCATCTTAAATAAGAAATGTCAGGTCTGCACATATCCTCTCTAAAACTGCACTCGCCTACCTATATTCCAGCACTCTTATTGCAGTCTGATTAAAAGCCAGGAAATATAACGTATGCAGTTTACAATTTGCATGCAAATAGGGCTGTCCAAAGACAATGCAGCTGTGAATTTAAGAACAGACAATATCTATGGACTTTGCTGAAATTACCACAAGAATAAAAAATGTCTAGAGGATTTACCATGTGATTCAAATAGATTATTGAATTGAGCAAATAACAAGAAGCAAGGAAATCAATTAGCAAAAAAGGAGTAAGACTGTGAGGTTCAGTCAAATGTAAAGATATGTTTAGAATGTAGTAGTTCTATTTAACCTAACAGTATACACAGATATAATTTCTGAGAGAATGTCTTTTATGAAAAAATGACAATGTTAAGGGGAAAAATATGTGCACATGCTTCCAGCACACATATTTTGCAGAGAAGCGTCCACCTGAGTGCCCAAAAGTTTGCTATTACAGCTACCACGGAAACAGTCTGCTAGGACTGCTAACAGCCAGCCAGTGAAAATCTTATCTTTTACGAAATACTCAGCTTTGCTGAGGTAAATTGCTGAAGGTATACTTACAAGCAATACTTCACTATATTCATAGAGAATGCTAGAATGTTATAGAACAGAAGGAATGTGGGTAATGTTTTTATCCAGTAGTATGAAAAGAAGGTACAAATTATTATAATCTGTAGGCCTGTCTGTCCCCCCCTTTTAACTTTTTCTCCTTAAATCTTCATTCCTTTTAAAAAGAAATGCAGTTCTTAAATTCCCCTGTGCAAAATAAATCAATCAGTTCAGTAAGATCTCAAAATTAGGTTCTTTATCAATTGATGTCAGAGAAACATATTGATTAAAAATGATCCTAGGGTGCTCTTTGGCTCCAAAGTTAATTTAAAGACACTAAATTCCATCACTGTAATACTTCCAGGAAAGCTCACACAAATCAAATGATAACATAAGTCTACCAATTAATAAATCTGTATTACCTTTCTTCTTAAAAGAATTGATATTTGTTAGTTAGTGTCAACATAAGAATCCAGAATAAAAGAGCATACATAAATAATATATCAGTTCTAACAGACTTAAAATAAAATTTTAAGTTATATTACAGTTTGAACTCCAGAATCTTAATTCATTGTAACATCTACCTAATACAGTGTTTTCTTACACAAACTCATCAACAGAAAAAAAAACATAGAATGTGAAAGACATAAACTATGGGCTTTATTTCTAGTCAAATGTGAAACTTGGGTTCCTAGAAATGAACCTTCCATCCTGACTAAACACTTCTTTAACAAAAACATTAAGTTAGCTGCAGCAAAACACTTGAGGGTAACATTGTAATCAAAGCATAGAATGCTACGAGATTTTACCATATGAAAACATGGGCAGAAGAGTCAGTAATACAAGTCTTGTATCACTACCTTATTTCTTTTCTATATCTTTCTAGTCTATTCAATTTTATCCTCACATCCTTGTTTATTGCAAACACAGGACTAAAGTGAAAGATACAAGAAAACAATCAGACAGTAAGTATTAAAAGTGCAATCTATTTTCCATGGAAATTCCAATAATTCTAGGAGTTGTTGAAATTTCATCTCTTTGTCCCAGTGGAAGAAATTCTTGTGTAAATACAATTAAATATATCAAGCAGTATTTGTATGTAATTTTTAACTTATCTAGACACAAAATAGTACCATCTAACTCTTCAGAATAAATTCACATATTTTCAGACATTTGGGAAACTACACAAGTAGTTCAGGAAATACATTATTTTGAAAGTTAATAAAAATAAATGAAGCGGTGCCTGTTGTTAATTCATACCATTGTCTCTGCATTTTTCATGGAAGAACTTCAAAACTACTTTTCTGTCTTAAGTTACTCAGTAAAGTACCTAGTATAAAGTGAAATGAGTATGAATTTTTATTCAGAGGCAAACCAGGAATTTTGTCATTTGCCTTTTTTTCTTCAGCCTGTTACCTTCTCCCTGTCTGTATTTTTTACATATCTGTAGCCTGTTTAATTTCCTGTGAGAACTTTCATTCTACCTAACCCAAGTGGAAATCTGTATCTATCTCCTATGGCTTCTTCCATCAAAAACAGCTGTATACATATCGTTTATCTTCAAGAATCTCCTACATAGTGCAGTCAGTAGGTTTTTATGAGAAAGATGGGGAAATTCAACAATTTAAAGTGTTGTGGCTGGTTCTGCTTAATTCAATAACTGAGCTTTGTATTTCTTCAATGAAAAATTCTTTTCCTTGTTAGTAAAATATAATTTCAAAGTTATCCTCATGGAATTCTTCACAATGTGTTTTAATATTTTCCAGCATAACACTGAAAGTTTTACAATCCTCATATTACCTGAGGTTCATGGGAGACCTTAAGGCTCTTTACAACTACCTGAAAGAAGGTTGAAGCAAGTTGGGGGGTCAGTCTCTCCTTGCAAGTAATAAGTGATAGGAGGAGAGGAAATGGCCTAGAGTTTAGACTGTATATTAGGAGATAGTATTTCACCAAAAGGGTTGTCAAGCAATGGAAGAGGCTGCCCAGAGAAGTGATTGAGTTACAGTCCCTGGGGGTATTTAAAAGACATGTAGATGTGGTCCTTAGGGACATGGTTTAGTGGTGGACATGGAGTGCTAGCTTTATGGTTGGACTTAATGGTCTTAAGGGTCTTTGCCAATCTAAATGATTCTGTGATTTTATGATTAAACCTTCAGATACACTTCAGAAATATTATTTTATTATATATTATATTACTTTAAAAATTATTCAAGAATTCCGAAATGTTCCCATTGAAACTGAACCTTGAATCACTGCAGAATAACTTAATTTGCCTTGAAAGATAGTAAGGAAAACCAAATTAACACTAGGGAATATTGCTAGGAATTTTAAAGATTTTTAATGTTGTCTGGAGTCTTTAGTAAAAAAGTTTTTAAGGTTTTTTTAATATTTTACCAAAGGACCACAATGACAAGTTCACTATATTTCCTGCTCAGTTTCTGCAATATTTGCTTTTTTGGACATAGTTGGTTTTTCCCTCTTCTAAGTCGTACATATTTTCTCTAAACCCAAGAGCAATATTAATTAGATGGAATTCCTGCAGACTTTAAAACTTAATATGCAATCAGTAAAATTTATTTTGTTTTAATCAGATTTGCTATGTATGAATAAAACATGCTCCTGTGCTACTATATTTCCTTTTGAGAAACTTCATGCAAGTCATCTTGAAGAACTGAGATCTCATATCAGATTTTTACTCCTTTAACCATATTTGTGTTAAACACATGACAAGAAAATTCTCTGTAAAAAGAAATGTCCTACTCTTTGGTGAGAAAAGCGCACCTATGTACATATACACAGACTCATACAGTATTAGTAAACAATCTTTCAGAAGAAAATTTTGATGAATTGTTGGATGGATGGTGTATTTCCAGTTAACTCTCTCTGCCATTTTTCTTTTCAAAGTTGATCTCAGTGCATATTTTTTTTTATAGTGCTACACACTTGACACTGCTAATAAGGAAACTACAATTGCAAATCTATTTTCTTCATTAAATGTTTCCAGAGGCCAGCTAGTTTTGTAGAGAGTCATACATCATCCAAATAGTTCCAGCATTAGGAGTTCTGATTTTGTGACTGTCTCTACTTGGAAAGTTTATGTGCACCAGATACTAGAAGCTGTGATGTTCTGTTCGTCCAGAGAGGCTAAATGATACAAATTACTTAAGTACAGCCTTATTCTTCTACTGCTGTGGCAAATATGCTTAATCCAGACTTGACCAAATCTGCTGCTCAATCCTTCTGACTCTTCAAACCATACCTGAAGAAAACAAATCTTGCAGCCAAAAGAACAATTGGCATATTTTAGAGTAATTTTAAAAAAAATCAGAATTTTGTATTATTCTTCTATCAACAAGATTATTTCAAAGTTTAACAGGAGTAGGTCTCAGAAAGAAACAGATCAAATTCCTCACCGACTAAACTAGTTTTTTAGATACAAGTGGGTTGGTAAGTGAAAAAAACATATTGATTCTGCTAGCGCCTAAGCACATACATGTCTTTGCTCACACACATTGGTGTGGAGGCTTTGCATATGCAAGGAGTATTTGCAAAATCAAGGTTCATACTTAAGCATTAAAATTTCATTAAGATTTCTAATGATCTAAAAAAATGGCCTAGGTAGAGAAAAATTAATGTGCCCTTCTGATGTCTTCCAAAGTGTCTAGGTTGGGTTTTCCACGGGAGAAACAAAATGAGTTCCTGTCTCTGGAAAGGATTATCTAGGTTTAAGAAGGAACACGTATAAGGCATTCAGGGAATCCAGGTTCTCTTCCCAGGATCTACACAAATGTATTTTGTCAGTTTCCTTTCTCTTTTCCTTCCCACATGTTCCATACTAACAGTTAAAATATAAGCCATTTAAAACCACCTCTCACATATCCCAAGGTATTCGTTAAGACAGTATGAAAAGAGAACAACAGTGCAAAGGGAAATTGTGTTCTGTCAAGGACTGAAAATTGTGGACTGGTGGAGGAAAAAAATCCTTAATCAGTGAACTTCACTACACAAGACTTATAGCGTTTCATCAAGTCCAGCTACCAGTCCAACACCACCAGGTCTACTAAACCACATCCTGAAGTGCCATGTCTGCACATTTTGTTAACCCCACCAGAGATGGGGTTAACACCCCACCACTTTCCTAGGTGGCCTGTTACAGTGCTTGACCACTCTGTATTTTTCTGGTGTAAGAGGGATGGGGGAGGTACTTCAAGCAAAAAAATATGTTTCATGCATGAAAATCAGACTCTTTCTATCACTAGTTACTCTTAATAGTCTTTAATAGCTATATACAGTTTTTAACTACTATTATGACCGGTGTTTAGGGCTGACAGGAAGGGACAAAGACCATCAAGGAAACCATTTCAATGTATCTTGCTAAAGAAATAATTCCCTTACAAACCTTATCTTAAGGTGCATTCTACTAAAAAGTCACAGTGAATGAGTAGTGCCATGGGAGTGTTGGTGTAAGCCTGAGTAAGGGCTGATCTACAGCTTGTGTGAGCTCTCTCACTATTGCAGATCCAGTTCAGATTTGACTTAAAGAAACCCCTACTTCTGTTTGTCATATGCAGCCGTAGTGTACACATTGCTATTTTTTAATCTACTTCCAGAGTCCACCCCATGTGCTTTAATGAACTGAACAGTGCTCTACTCCTATTTGGATTTGTAGATAGAAAGGTAAAATCAAGCCCATAAATTCACACTTGGGCATCTAAACATGGTTTTTTTCAGAAGCTCTGAGCTTGGAGAAGCTCTGATTTCAGTGGTGCAGGTTGTTTTTCATTTTTCATCAGTTATTCAATTGGTTTGTTAACATTTATCAGTGACTGGGATGCAGGACTTGAATGCACAATTAGTAAGTTTGCTGGTGATACCAAACTGGGAGGTGATGTTGACTCTTTTGAGAGACAAAATGACTTGCAGAGGCATCTAGATAGAATGGATCATGGTGCAGTGATTAATAGTATGAAATCTAACAAGTCTAGATGCTGGAAATGCTGGACTCTGCACCTTGGATGGAGTAACGCGGGGCGAAAGTCCGATCCAGGGGAGGAGAGGTGGAGAGCAGCCCTGCAGAAAGGGACCTGTGGATGCTAGTTGACAATGAACTCAATATGAGTCAGCAGTGTGCCCTGGCAGACAACAAAGGGCAAACTGCATCCTGGGGGTCATCAAACACAGCATAAACAGTCAGTCAGAAGTGAGGATTAGCCAGCTATATTTAGCATTGTGTGGCCTCACTTTGAGTATTGTGTGCAGCTCCAGGTCCTACCATTTAAGAAGGTTGTGAAAGCACTAGAATGTATCCAGAGAGAGCAAAAAAAGTTGGTGAAAGAGCTGGAAGATGTGTCCTGTGAGGAGTGGCTAAGGAATGTGGGCTTGCCAAGTTTAGACAAAAGGAAGCTGAGGGGCAACCTCATTACTCTCCACAGCTTCCTGAGGAGAGGAAGTGGAGAGGAAGGTGTGATCTCTTCTTCCTTATTCCCAGTGCTGTGGTTTTTGGGAATGATTCAAAGCTGCATTATAGGGTGATCAGACTGCCATTAGGAAGCAGTTCTTTACTGAGAGCTGTAGAGCAGGTTCCTAGAGAGGTTGTCAATGCCCTAAGCCTGTCAGCATTTAAGAGGCATTTGGTTAATGGCCTTAATAACATGGTTTCACTTTTGGTCAGCCCTGAAGTGGTTGGGCAGTTAGGCTCTATGATTTTTATATGTCCTTTCCAACTGAAATATTCTGTTCTGCTTTATCCCATTCTATTCTATTCTATTCTATTCTATTCTATTCTATTCTATTCTATTCTATTCTATTCTATTCTATTCTATTCTATTCTATTCTATTCTATTCTATTCTATTCTATTCTATTCTATTCTATTCTATTCTATTCTATTCTATTCTAAATAGGCATGCAGAATATTTGAATGTTGTCTATTATTGCTTCTAGAATATTTAATCCCTTTCCACTCATTCTCTGCAATAAATTAGGAAATCTATGTTTATCAACTTTGCATTAAATTCTTCCATGAGATATGCAAGTGTGGGAACATGTGCCTGTAGAAGAGAGAGGTGTTTAGGTGTTTTTTTGTCAGGAAGTCTGAATATAAGTCCTTTATTTATGGTCTGTTACTGCTTAACCTGTATGCTTGGAGAGAAAAAGTACATACCTTTTATTCTGAGGAGAAAATAATCAAAGTGGAAGCCTTTGGAATGTTTTGGGGAAATTAACTCTACTTTTCCTTGCCTTTGAATTTAAACAATAATCTGTAAATCCAGTTTAAAACTTGTAATATTATGTTTCATATTTTCCTTGTTCATCTGAATAGTACAATTCCCTATACTCTGGGTATATCTATCCAACTTGCTCTAGAGACAGTCCTGTAGAAGGAGTCATCATCTGAGACTAAAGTTTATTTTAAATTAATTTATTTTCCTGATTTATTTAGTTATGTAAAGTCAATATATGTTCTGAGCACATATGTGGTTCTGTGTGAATGCAAGAGACCTACCATTTATATAATTTTTTTAAGTCCATAGTTTGAAGGATGTTTTGATTCTACCTCCATATTTGCAGTTCCACCATGAGTGATATTTATTTCCAACATGCATCACATAAAATTATTCATATAATTCATCTTCAGTCATTTATATTAAGTGAATAAAATATGCTGTTTAGAAACACATTCAGTGTCATTCCTGGAAATAACAAAATTTGATTATAGTACAATATTATGTCATACTATAGTTACACATTGTCAAACACTGTATATCCACAAGTAACAAATTTGCTAAAATTTCATAATCATTCTCTCTAAACAATGCTTTTCAGTTTGTTGGGTAGACCAAGTTTATCCTCTGTTTATGAACACTCGCAGTTATTGATGTTTGACCACATGCCTGCTTGTCTTACAGGAGAAAATCTCTGATCAACATATTTCTCCTGAGAAATCTTTTTTTCTCTCTTATGTTCAGAGTTCATCGTGTGTTTTTGACACCACCATTATATCATTGTGTAAATGTATGAGTATTTGTTCAGATGGACATTTCAGATTTAGTGTCATCTAAGAGTAATTGACAAAAAAATCAGTTGTACCTTAAAGATCACTTTCACTATAGTAAAACCACTGCATAGACCAGGAAAACTTAACACAGTTAAGGATAAACACAGATAAACAAGGTTTATCTGTTCCTTCCTACATGAGTACCTATTTCTTATCTGTCCCACACAAGAGATGTTTCCACATTGTAATTTATCACAATTTCTCCACATAAAACCATGCATATATTATATTGCAAAACCATGAAGAAACTGCAAAAAGAACAAGAAGAGAGATCATTATTTTCTACTTTGATGGGAAAATCACATAATTTTGAAATAATATCTTAAGTATGTCTTGGGAACATGCAAGGAACAAATCTTGACTCTCAAGAACAGAGCTTCCACTCAACTATCTCCTAAAGCAGTAGAGCTGTAGTTAATTTTGAAATTCTTAAAATTGAATTTGTCCTCTGTGGCTTTTTAGACAGTATGCAAACTACTGAAAGTTCTCACAAAGACATCCAAATCCTTTAATTGCTTTCTCTCCAAGTACATTTGGCTTAACAAACTTCTCAGGATTTCTTAACACATCTTACAAATATTAAGCATACTGTCTTTGCATATTAAATAATAAATTGGAATTAATGTCATGACAAATTAGTGAACCAGACTGCATGGATTTAAATCTCTATTAATCAGCATACTATGATAAGTATATAAAACACTGTAAATATTGAGCATTTTCTCAGTGTTAGTCTAATAGGTTTTTAAGTGAATGAACTCTTCTGCCACTATGGGCATATAAAACTCTCAAATAATACACTAAGGTTTATTAGTAAAAGAACCAAGAAGTTACTGTTGACTAATGAACATAAAAGATACCTACATACTACTATCTAGGCTAAAAATTATGTAGAATAAAAAAAAAATCACAAAAAGAGAAAAATCACAAAAAGAGACAGGAAAAAAGTCAGAAAAAGAGACTACTAGAAATACAAAGATATATAGATAGCAAAAGGCAACAGAAGTTTATCAGTATTCAGTGAATTTCATAGAAAACTGTGCTAAGAAATTTTTCAGTAATTTTTAGAAAACTTACTCGTGTGATCAAAAGGGAAAAAATTGCAATATCATTGCGAGCAATATATTCCTCAATTTATTGCTCACAATGATAACACATTTATACTATTTACACAAAACAGGATTCAAAGAACAGCCAAAGAAATTAAAAAGGAAAACAATTTATACTGTTGAAATATCCACGCATATGCACATGCCATATCTCAATATATCAGTATCTACCTAGATTTATGTATATCAGTATCTAGTGCATCTGTCATGCACAATGCAAGTCTAAATCCCATATCTGTATTTTTGTAATAGAGCAGAGGTATTATTTAGATCTGTTTTCAAGACTAGATTTTTTTTTCAAGACTAAGATTATCTTCAATTCAGTGTCTCATACATACATTCCTATGTCTTTTTTATCTTAATTGTGAGACACAATCAAACCATTAACTTTATAGTTTTATAACAAAAATCTAATTTAAAGATATTTTTTGTCAATTAGCTCCATGAAATTTTATGTATCTCTTTTGAAGTATGTTGTTCTGGTAACTATGCATAAGAATCAGATTACAGGACTTCATGTAAGTTTTCTGAATTGCTATGGTCATTTATAACTTCTTACCATCCAATTCTCATTCCTTATAGGTATTTCAGAAACCATGGTATTATTGTCTCATGTATCAGTATTTTAATACAAAATCTAAAGGACTTGGAAGCAGTTAAAAGTGAAACAAAACCCAGTAACAAAAAACACCAAAGAAAGGCACTATATTGAGGTTCCTTGGTGCTGAAATAAAGTCTTCATTTATGTACACAAAGGACAATTGAAGAGGCACATCAAGTAAATTTTATACATGCAAATGAGCAAAACACTGAATACATTGTAATATCCAGATGTTAATGTCCAACTTTATTTTGCCAAACCCTTTGAATTGTCAAATACTGTCATGTAATAACTTTATCCAGATCAGTGAAACAACTGTAGGATCCCAAAATTGGGGATAGATTCACACAAAAAACCAGTTGTCTGCAATGAACAGTTGTCTGCAATGAATCCTAAACAATATCTTTATTCTGTGTAGTTTTCAGCATCTACCACTGAGTTCTTGAAAGATAGTCTAAAGAATCTACTTGAATTCCACCAGATGTTAGCAATTTAAACATTCCTCTTCAAACATTTTGCACAGCCTGTAGTGCCGTAGAATATTACCCCCATTGCTTCTCCACTGGGAACAAGTACGCAGAATGCTAAGAAAAGTACATGGCTTTCAAATTAACCTGAGTGTGATGATGTTTTGAATATTTCTTCTTACTGCAGTGTGCTGCAAATGTCAGAACCTTGAAAAATACTGAGATAATTGTTACTTCATCTGTGTCATGGGAATGGGTTGAGTCCATCTTGATCTGGAGCAAGGGAAAAGCTGTATTGTAGGAAAATTTAGTCCAGGTAGATTTAGGGTAGCTAGAGTCTAAAAGGAGGCAAATTGGGGAAAAGTTTTCCTGTTACATGCTCAGTTTGGTTTTTTTAGTGTGACTTCACTGAATGTATGCAAATATGCTGTTTCTGAAGATTTGTAAGCTTAAGTGGGTACACAAATTGTTCCGTTTCTTAGTAGCTCTAGGATCAAGTTTTGTACTCACTGGAATATTAGCCATGGATAACAATTTCTAGCAGGACTCTATTTCCTCTGGTGAAAAATATAGATTTGCAGACATCCAAATATTTTGTCTATTAGAATGTTTGACAAAAAGCTCATGTCAAAAAATATAAAAGTTGAGGATTTTTCTAAAATCAAATACGTGAATTAATATTTTGGCTTTACATTTCCTTTTATCTTTTTAAACCCTTATAAATGCTCATGTTTGAAATTAAATACTCATTCTGTAGCAAATATTTCATATCATCACAAATAATTTCTTCTTTATTTGATTGTTAAGCTGAAGGATGAATTAAAATTCACCATGCACTGGCTGAATTCCTCTTTTCTGAATTGCCAGTGAACCAAGAAATTAGTTATTTGTTCAGGTCTATAATTGTGCTATATATAATAATTTTCCTAAAATGTCTTCCACCCTACAAAGATTTCCCTGCTGAGTTTGCTTAATTTGAAAAGTGAAAATGCTTGTAAAAACCCAAAAGACAAAGCTTTTAGCTAGCTGAAGGGTTCGGGGGGCAGGGAGGGAATCAAGGTACATCTTACGTTATTCTGATAGCTTAAAAAGATCATTGACTCTAAATTTTTATTCACTCTTTACCCACAGGAAGATGTACAAGCTCATTGGTAATTACAGACACTCTCTGACCCAACTAGCACTAAAGGAAACAACCACCTAAACTGAAGTCTATCGCAATTCTCTTTTGCACATATGGCTAGTGTTCTCATTGTTAAGCGAGACTTATTTAGCATATATTTATTAACTTAGGGAAGTAGAGGAAATATCTGGGTTTGTTGACTAAGGAGAATACATACCGGAAAGATTTACCTCAGTTTCGGACAGGCAATGACTATTGGACTAATTAATAATCACTTATTGAGATCTTGTTCAATTTTTATTATATTTAAACTTTAATAAATCTGTTTAATCTACGCTGTCATGTGCAGCAGCTTGTTTTGAAGATAAAAGAGCATTCATGAACATGTGTAACATGACAGAGTTAATGTAGTGACCAAATCATTGCTTCACTTCTAAAATGCATTATTACAACCTTTCTTTCAGGTTTTTTTTCAGCTTTATATATAATATCTGATGATATAAATAAAGATTAAGTGTGCTCTGAATATTAAGACATTAGCTTGAGTGACTTCATTGTTTATGCAAAGTAAAACAAATATAAAATATCAAAGCCCATCATGTACACATTCATATCACTCTTTTTTTGCCAACATTATATCATAGAAACGTTTAGAAGAGTAACCTTCATTTTATTAATGCTAGAAAAATAGTGTTTTCAGAACCTCTTGGTGATCTGAAATAAATTTAGTATTTAAATAGCAAGGCTTAGAATGTTACTCCATTTGTCCCTAAAAAACAAAAACAGTTTCCCAGCTTTCCAGTCAGATAATGCCAGCATTCCTAGCCCAGCTGTCTTGATACATACAAGACTCTTGGTTTGCCATGAATATATCACCTAGCACAGAACGTTTTACTAGGCTGCATGCTCTTGGTACTCAGTTTAACCTCACTCAGGATCACATTTTTCATAGAAGGATGGAAAAATGGCAGATGGAAGGACACCATTTTAAAGGCAGATTGGTTTTAGATAACCCAGGAAAAGACAAGCACATAACAGCTATTCATAAAGCAGGAGCCTTAGCATTGATGTCACCTTAGATTAGTAAAGAAAAAAAGAAGGGAAGGAAGACATCAAATTGAAAATATAAGATGAAAAATACTTTTCAAAATATTGTGTAGACATTTATGAAATAGTGAAAAAGAGCGTAACTAATTACTTCCTCACCATCTATTTCTAGAAATATTTCAGTATTTTTCACATCAACGCACACTGACTTTTAGGCAGTTTCTATGCCTTTCTTGTAAAATAAAGCAACTTCAAAAATGCAAGATGAAATGGCAAAAACTCACTTGGAGATTTCCTCATACATCTCTCTCTTTTTTCTCCTTAGTTATGCAAGATACAGTCTTGGATGAGAGTAGAAAAAATGAGCAGTTCATCCACTTCATCAAAGCTAAAGGACCTTTAAAGATTGTTTAAAAAGCTAGCTGTTTCCTTTTGTTAATAAGGCTGGAAAGCTGCAGAACGTGGAGACAGGTTTGAAGTGTAGGTTTTGAACTCATCTCCTTACCTCTTTTTAACTTGGACTGTTCAGGATGTGGGTTTTTTCTTGACATTCCTTTTCTCTTCCCATCTGTGAGTCATCTAAGTGTATCTGCATATCCCATGGACTTAAGTATAAGTGCGCAGGAGCTATCTACTAGTAAGGTAATTTACTAGTGTCCAGCTCTCTACATAAGATGCTCTTCAACTGAATTCTGGTGGGAAAGGTTGGAGGAAATTGTGAAGAGGAGATAATAACAAACAAGACATAGCTTAATGTTAATTCCTCCGACCTACAATTTGCTTAATACTTCTGCTCTGATTTCTTTGCTTGCTTGCTTGCTTGGTTTTTGTCAAAGGATGTATCTAAGTT
Source organism: Clamator glandarius (assembly GCA_033459285.1). Lineage (NCBI taxonomy): Eukaryota > Metazoa > Chordata > Aves > Cuculiformes > Cuculidae > Clamator > Clamator glandarius. Next base: position 668,313 of record JAUNZM010001352.1, read on the forward strand.
AAATATCACTGCAAATACCACAACATAGCAGTAACTGCAGTGTTATCTATGGTCTCTCTGCGCACTGGGCAGAGGATTTTTAATTTCATACATCATTTACAACTTGCTGCAGTGATTCTACACAGTCAGTACATCTGCTTATCACAAGGAAAAAGAGTCTGGTAGCATTTTACATCTGATCCCAGATTCCTTACTTTTCAATTTCTTAATAGTACTTGGGCTGCAATTTAATGGTAATACTTCAGAAGGGCACCAAGTCATCCAAATAAGACATCTAAAGAAGGAGCCTTTAGTTCACCTTCTGTGATTGCCAGAAAAATCAGCCAAATTGCATTATCTTCTGAGAAAGTGAAATATTTGTCTCCAGTTCTGAAAGCCATTTTCTTTTCCTCTGTTTATTATATAAACTATATACTTGCATGTTGAAAGTATGTTTTTATTAGCCCAATGCTATATCTAGTCAAGTGCCTTTCTAAAACAAAACCCAATAAATTACCTGTCTTCTAAAAGCAGATAATCTTAAACCAATTGACTATTCAGGCACATTTGGACAGAGGTATATGCCACAGGAAAAAAAGTAATATAGAATAATAAATACAAATTATTTCTGTTCACCTCCAAAGCTTATTGGGGAGTGCATGCTTGCACATGAGCTCTGATTTGTAAGTGACCAGTGAATCTGTTTGGAAGATTTCAATCCAGAGACACATAGCAACTGCAGAACTAGCTTTAGGAGGAATCATGCAAGTGTGGGCTGGAAGGAAATGCAAGAGACTGGGAATAAGGCTGTGGGAGTTACTTCAAGACATAATCTTAAGGGACAGTAGGGGAGGGAAGTTATGTGAAGATTATGATGCTGACAATGCACCAGTGCAAGATGTATAGAAGTAGTGTATGGAGTGAAGAAACCGGGAAGTGTTTTCTCTGATCCTTTAATGAAAGTAGAGGTTTTCTGATGCCTCAGAAAACCTCTAAGGCTAAATCTCATCATAAAACAAGAGGAGGGACAGACAACTTGAAATGGAGAAGTTTTGTTTCATTTCTTCTTTAATTTGTTTATTTCTGTCTTAGGACTTGTATTTACTTGAAGCAGAATATTGGCAGAAGGCTAAACTATAAAGAGAAAGATCCCTACCTATTGTTAGTTATAGAGAATCACGGACTCATTTAGGTTGGAGATGACCTCTAAGACCATCAAGTCCAACCACAAACCTAACACTGCCTAGTACACCACTAAACCACATCCCTAAGTGCACATCTACATGTCTTTCAAATACCTACAGGGATGGTGTCTCCAGCACTCCCCTGGGCAGCCTATTGCAGTTCTTTACAACACTTTCAGTTTGCTTTAGCATGAATAGCTAGAACCGACATTGTAGTCAGTAACAGTTCCGCTAATACCTACCAGCCACATCAGAATGTACAAGATTCTTAAAGTATTAAAAATTGAATACTAGCACTTCAGTAGCTCAACCAGTCGTCTAAGATGAGTGACAGCACATGAAATAGGATTGCCAAAATGTGATTCATATGTCTGTGCTGTCTTAGAATAACAACATTGCGGGGTAGATGTGTCGATAGATGACATCATGTAAAGTATTTTCCAGCAAACCATACAGTGACAACAGCTGATAATATTACTGTCTTCCTTAGAAAAGACTATGCCTTGGTTCTGAGCTTAAGAGACAAATGAATGCTTTGGAGCAAATTCTGTTGTTCCTGCAGATATTGGCTATAAAGGCAAAATCAGTCATCTTTGCTGTACCTCACAAGTTGCCCCCAGTATGTTGAAGCTGCTGTGAATAGCAGCACTGCCCTGTGTATTAACCTTTACTCCCAAGTCTGATGATGTCCACAGACTTCCATGTATCCTACCATCCAGGGCTTTAGTTAAGCACTTCCACTGTTCTTCCTTTACCATTGAGCAGGTCATCATGGAAAGCTATTAGGCTGGTCAGCCATAATTTGCCCTTGGCAAACCCACACTGGCTGTTCCCAGTCACAGCGCCTGGAAATGGGTTTAAGAAACACTTGCTCATTCCAGGAATCAAGAACTGCTGATCAACCTCTAGTTGCCCACATCCTCCAGCTTGCACTGCATAAAGATGGATGCAACATTTGGATTTTCTAACCATCAGGAATTTCCCCAATCAACATAAACTTTCAAAGATGGCAGAAAGCAACCTTTCAGTGACATCAGTCAGCAGTCTCAAGACCTTCTGTCCCATATCCAGGTGGGCTAAGCATTCCTTACTTTGTCTTCTTCTGCTGTAGCTACTGTTACATTCTCAGAAATTACATCACTTATCTCAGAAAACTGGGGAATAACACAGCAGACCTTATCCCCAAATATTATATAAAACAGGCATCAAGTGCCTCAGCCTTTTCTCCTTTGACCACTGGCCTTACATTTTCCTCAGTTTTCCAGCTCACTAGTTTCAACATCTGAGTTTTTACTTTCCTAGTTCCATCCATGCATATTGAATAGTATGATAAATTGTATGTCTGCACATCATTGCAAAATCTACACGTTTATGAGGAAAAATTACTTCTTACTTGGCAGCATTATTTGACTATTCTAACAATGCTGAAACACTGAAAAATGCTGCATGCAAGTGGAGAAATTGGCAGTTTTGTTCTATACACACCATCTGATGATATAAGAGATTACACTTTGTTTACATACTCTAATGTTGACTTGCAATGTTCTAGAATGCGTGTCTAGAATAACAGTATCAATTGTAATTTACAACGCTTCTAAAGAATGGGAAAGTTACAGTTTTCAAAAGAATCATGATAGATGTTTTCATATCCTAGCATTTCTTTCCAAATCACTAATTTGAATAACAAAATACAATTAAATCTCTATTTTATTTCCACAGCATACAGTATCTTTTAAGTCGCGGCATGAATCTTCGAAACTGTTGAATGAGAAATAGAAGAGGCCATAGGTACATATTATGAAAAAAGACATATCTTAGGAATATCAGGGAACACAAAGCAGTCACAGGCATGTTGATATCAGCTAGACAGGCAGCAACAGCAATCACCTGGTAATATGTTTGGTTTTGTTTCTCAGAAACAGTAGAAAAAGATTTTGGAAGCCATATATTGCATTAATTCTTTCTGGGCAAGCTCAGTAAGGTTTATTACTGGTGAAAAGTTGCATCTATGATGATATAAGTCCAGGTGTGATCACAACAGAGGTTTTGGTTCAAAGAGCTGTGATATGGCTATTGGCTGTTAAAAATATTACTATTTTTACCTCAGCTGTCCATCATGAAAAACATTCTCTGAGAATATCTTCAGGGCTGCTGGCAGTACTAGAAACAGAAGGACTTTGCTTAATGCAGACAGTGTCAATGTCTCACTTATTAACAGATGATTTGACAAAATGTCCCAAGTGTTATTTATCTGCTCCTGTCTCTCCAACCTGTTCTAAAAAAACTGTATACATTTGGAATAAAAACTCACCTTTTCTCTAGGGCTTACCTTTATTGACAGAAAAGAAAACAAGACCTAAAAGTTAAAACAAACAAAGGAACAAACAGAAACACCAGTATACTCAAAGCCAGCCCAGGATATTGGAATACAGCACAGTTTTTCAGCACTTCATATTTCATCTAAATGATGACAGTAATTTTCTTCCTACACTTGCACCCTCTTTAGTAACAGTTTGTCTGCTAAGCCAGTACTTGTCTTGAAAGTCTGAAAAATCTTTTTAAGAATCATGAGGAAAGGAGATGTCTATGAGATTATCTAGCTCTCCCTGTGCAGCAAAGCAGGACATGTGCAGCATTCCTGGCAGATTTTTGTGTCCTCTATTCCAAGAGCCTTTGGTGACACCCTTGCCAATACAGCCTCTTCTATTATTATTTCTATCATTGTTTCCTGTTACCTGTTTTGAAAATTGTTTGATGGAATGTATATCCAGGTCTATTTGTCCAGCCTGGAGTGGATATCACAAAGCCAAACAATTCTTTCTGGAAGATTTTCTTTTCCTGCTATTTTTAATATGTTTACAAAGGAGACTGTTTCAGGAAAAAGAATACATCATTAGTTTCTTTTCTATTATAAAAAAAGTTTTTAAAGATACAAATATTGAACTTTGTTCCCAGTTAAATATTTTACAATTTTTTTCAAAGAAAAAATATTTTTTCTTTTTCTGCATGCATTCTTCCTTCTGATCCTCTTTAATAACATGATATGTATTGACCTTGTCACAGAAGTAGTTGGTCTTATTTGAAAAATGCAGAGAAGAGTTTACTAACTTATTTTAATTTGTGATTCATTCCTAACATACTAAACAATATGTCCAGCATACAGATGGATATACACATAATATAGTGGGTGAAAAATGGGCTAACAGGTCGGGCTTAAATGGTCATACTGAATGGAATTACATTTGCCTGGTGACCAGTCACTAGCAGGGTTCCACAGGGATACATCTTAGGACCAGTATCTTCCTGGATAAATTACCTAGGTGCAGGTCTTAAGGGCAAAGAGGCCCTGCAGAGGGATCTAGACAAATTGGAGAGCTGGGCAATCATCAACCATATGAGGTCTAACAAGGCTAAGTGTTGGGTTTTGCACCTGGGACATGGCAGCTCTGGATATACACACAGACTGGGGAACACAGGCTGGAAAGCAGCTCTGTGAAAAGGGATCTAGAGGTTCTGGTCGATGGCAAGTTGAGCCAAGAATGTGCCCTGGCAGCCAAGAGAATCATAGAATTATAGAATAGTTAGGGTTGGAAGGGACTTTAAAGATCATCTAGTTCCAACCCCCCTGCCACGGGCAGGGACACCTCCCACTACATCAGGCTGCCCAAGGTCCCATCCTTGAACACCTCCAGGCATGGGGCATCCACAACTTCCCTGGGCAACCTGTACCTGTGCCTCGCCACTCTCATAGTGAAGAAATTCTTCCTTCTGTCAAGCCTAAACCTGCCCCTCTCCAGTTTATACCTGTTCCCCCTCATCCTGTCACTACAAGCCTTTGTGAACAGCCCCTCCCCAGCTTTCCTGTAGGCTCCTTTCAGGTACTGACGGTTGCTATAATATCTCCTTAGAGCCTTCTCTTTTCCAGGATGAACAAGCCCAACTTTCTCAGCCTGTTCTCTAATAGGAAGTGCTCCAACCCTCTCATCATCTTTGTAGCCTCCTCTGGACCCGTTCCAACAGCTCCACACCCTACGGCCAACCATGTCCTGGCATGCATCAAGCATGGCATGGCTAGCCAGTCAAGGGAGGAGATTGCCCTGCTCTACTCCACAACACTGCAGACCCACCTTGAGTGTTGTGTGCAGTTTTGGGGCACCATTGTATAAAAAGGACATCAAGCTACTGGAGAGTGGCCCGAGAAGGGCCAGAAAGTTGTTAAAGGGTCTAGAGGAGAAGTCATGAGGAGCAGCTGAAGTCTCTTGGTCTGTTCAGCCTGGAGAAGAGAAGACCAAGGGGGAACCTCATAGCAGTTTCTGCTTTCCCACAAGGGAAGGAGGACCTGATCTCTTCTGTCTGGTGACCAATGATAGGGCCCAAGGGAATGGCAGGAAGACATGCCAGGAGAGATTTAGATTGGACATTTGGAGAAGCTTCTTCACTCATAGGTTGATGGAGTACTGGAACGGGCTCCCCAGGGAAGTACTCATGTTTCCAAGCCTAAAAATATTCAAGAAGCATTTGGACAATACCCTCAGACTCATGGTGTGAATGTTATGGTTGTCCTATGCAGGGGTAGGAGTTGGACTCGATGATCATTGTGGGTCCTTTCCAACACAGATCATTCTGTGATTCTGTTGTGTGGGGACATGAGGCATGGCCAGTACAGAGTGGATACATGTCCAGATATGTACCATTTTCTTTTCCTGTGAAATTTCCCATCTAAGTACACAGCCCACAGTTATTAAAAACAATATTAAATCTTAATTGGCATAAATGGTATTAGATTGGGCTCTACATTTTTGTACATCACAGAATCACAGAATCACAGAATCACAGAATAACCAGGTTGGAAGAGACCCACTGGATCGTCGAGTCCAACCATTCCCACCAATCCCTAAATCATGCCCCTAAGCACCTCATCTACCCTAACCTAAACACCTCCAGGGATGGTGACTCAACCACCTCCCTGGGCAGACCGTTCCAATGCCTAACCACCCTCTCCGTGAAGAACTTTTTCCTAATCTTAAGCCTAAATCTCCCCTGACGGAGCTTGAGGCCATTCCCTCTCATCCTGTCCCCTGTCACTTGGGAGAAGAGGCCAGCACCCTCCTCTCCACAACCTCCCTTCAGGTAGTTGTAGAGAGTAATAAGGTCTCCCCTCAGCCTCCTCTTCTCCAGGCTGAACAACCCCAGCTTTCCCTGTCGCTTCTCATAAGATTTGTTCTCCAGCCCCTTCACCAGCTTTGTTGCTCTTCTCTGGACTCACTCCAGAGCCACAACATCCCTCTTGTCGTGAGGGGCCCAGAACTGAACACAGTACTCGAGGTGCGGTCTCACCAGTGCCGAGTACAGGGGGAGAATAACCTCCCTGGACCTGCTGGTCACACCGTTTCTGATACAAGCCAAGATGCCATTGGCCTTTTTGGCCACCTGGGCACACTGCTGGCTCATGTTCAGTCGGCTCTCAACCAACACCCCCAGGTCCTTCTCCTCCTGGCAGCTTTCCAGCCAGGCTTCTCCTAGTCTGTAGCTCTGCTTAGGGTTGTTGTGCCCCAAGTGCAGGACCCGGCATTTGGCCTTGTTAAACCTCATGCCATTGGTCTCAGCCCAGCAGTCCAGCCTGTTCAGGTCCCTTTGCAGAGCCTCCCGACCCTCCAGCAGATCCACACTTCCACCCAGCTTGGTGTCATCTGCAAACTTGCTAAGGGAGGACTCAATGCCTTCATCCAGGTTGTTGATAAAGACATTGAACAGGACTGGACCCAGGACTGAGCCCTGGGGAACCCCACTTGTCACTGGCCTCCAGCTGGATTTAACTCCATTTACCACCACTCTCTGGGCTCGGTCATTCAACCAGTTTTTCACCCAGGAGAGTGTGCGCCCGTCCAGGCCAGAGGCCGACAGTTTCCGAAGCAGAATGCTGTGAGAAACTGTATCAAAGGCTTTACTGAAGTCCAGGAAGACCACATTCACAGCCTTTCCCTCGTCCAAGAGTTTAGTCACTCGGTCATAGAAGGTGATCAAATTACTCTGGCAAGACCTGCCTTTCATGAACCCGTGTTGACTGGGCCTGATCACCCGGTTCTCTTGCAAGTGCTTCATGATCGCACTCAAGATCACCCGCTCCATGACTTTCCCCGGTACCGAGGTCAGACTGACAGGCCTGTAGTTCCCCGGATCCTCCGTGCGCCCCTTCTTATAGATGGGCACGACATCAGCCAGCCTCCAGTCCAGCGGAACCTCCCCAGTCATCCAGGACTACATGATGGGTTTACAAGCTGTTACCAAATAAGTAAACTACACAGACCTTCTTTATTGTTTTTTTGGGTATTTTTTTGTGACAGCAGAATTGTTGAACCAGAGGAAAAGACCAACTACAAAGTTAACATGAGGTTCAGCGCCTCAGTCTTTCATGTGCTTTCTCACCTCAGGAAAATATATCAGAGCACAGCTTAATGTAATGTTTTCATAAGATGGCTATGTAGATATCTTCAATGACATTACAGCAAAATGTTGCTGTTACTGGACCAAACTGTTCCCTGTCTAGCTAATTATTCTGCAATCTGCAGTTTTCAGAAGCCTTTTAAATCCTCTACAAAGCAAAATTTGTTGAGTAAGGCAGGTTGTGAGCACTTTCCTGTGTTATGCTTCAAAGATTGTACATATCATATGTAGGGAACCAAGAAATCCAGCTGAGAAAACACAGACAGTATCTCACCAGGACTTGCTGTAGCAAGGAAGTCCAACATTCAGCTTAAAAAAAGAGAATCCTGATCGGTACATTTTGTAGTGAATGAGGAAAGTAAAGCAGAAGCAAAAACAGCTTCAAAGAAACACATAAGCATTGTTAAGGTATAAAGAAAAGAACAGCTGTCATGAAAGATGAGAGACCCTATCAGGATGAGGCATACTCAACCTGACACACAGTGTTGTCCTTGGAGGAGACTTAAAGCAAATGCTGTAGACAGTTCAACATCGAAAGCCACGTTAAAGTCCTAGTACCTGGTCCTGCACTACACCATTTCACTAAGAATAATCACAGTGCTGGCAGTACTTGTTCCATTGTATGGTATGACATTTTCTGCTACCACTTATTTCTACCTCTGATTTGATGCCTTTCTGCTGTTCACAGTTTATGGAAGAACATTGTGTTTTAGTTGACACTGGGCATTGCATGTTTTGGGAGAGTGAGAAGAGATTAAAACACTACATCTAGATGGCTGCTAAAACAGGTGGTGTTTAGGTGAGCTTGTTATCACATTTAATGGTTATTCTGCTGTGTTAGGATTTGTATTGCAGGACGTTTGTATTTAGGGAATTTATAATTGCCCTAAATTTCAGTTCTTGTTCTCATCATAATGAATGACCTCTAACATTAGTGTTTTGTAAGGCATATTCCAAGTAATTACTTTAAAACTAGAGTTTCTCAAATCCATATAAATAAAGAAGTGATTAGAAACTGTGTTAAAGAAGTGACTGAAAAAGCAATAAACAATATTAGTACTTTAGCTACTCAAAGAATTGTACATTCTAACACTGAGCTGTCTATTCACAAAAGAAAAAAAAGCTGCATCTGGAAAGATACACCAATGCTGCTCCTTGGTAACAAATAAAATTCTATTCCTTTGTACAAATCCAGACAATATGTGATTTGGATTCAATATACAAGAAATGCTGGCATCAGAATCATTGTAACTTCTGACTTATTTCTCTGGATTTTTCTGGGATGGGGGACAAAAAAGTAGTTAATCCTAATGAGTGTAGATTCTTCTTTAGTGGCTGGGTAGTCCTGAGCAACCAATAAGAACTTCAGCTCAGTCACGATGAACGTTGATTAACAGATGTCTTGCAGAACTGCTTCATGATAATCTCCATCATAAAAACAGAGAAGCATTTAAGGAAATTGCAAGATTTTGCTGACTGCATGGTTTTCTTATTTTTGGTGCATTATTTTAAACATTTATTTTATTATTTTATACCTTTTTCTGCTATTAAATAATGAATTAGAAAACTAACTTGTGGTTTTGGTAATATGTCGATGATTTCTTTTTATGTGGATGAATTTTCCTGATACTAAACTAAAATAAATTACAAACAGAAGTAAGTATTTTAAATACATTGATTAATATTTCTGTAATCCTTTGAGCATATACATTCTTCTGGAACTTACTCTTCAAAATGACAGCTGCAATATGTCAGACTGGACCAACAACTTTTCCCTTTACGTCCCTCCCATTTTTAAGACTGTCATCCCCAGGAGAAAAGTAAATCCCAGTTCAATCTTCAGAATACTGAGATCTCATCAAAGACGACCCAGTATATATAGTTTTTTTTTAAGCTTTAGTACAAATTCCCAGAAGGACATAGAAAATCTGTTTAGTCTCATTTATTTTGAAAGTTGTTCAGTTGCATTAAATTTCAATCTCTTTATATCTCTTTGGCAAAAATAAATAAATAAATAAACATTAAGTTTTCCAAAAGTTCTTTCATTACCTAAAGTCATAGAAATCATGTCAGCATTAGCCTTCAGCCAACAATCATGCAGCTCTTTCTTTGGACTACTAGGGGGAGATATCATTTAGTTTTTGTTCTTTACCTTATTCATGTGATAATATTACTAGTTTCCCATTCTCACTTCTTCATCCTCACCCTATTGAGAAGTAATATTTAATTCCATCATGCAATTATCCTTCTAGTGAAAGATAATTCTTCTTGCTTATCCCTTGGAGCCTTTGCCTCGTGGAAGGGTAGAAGATTTCTGTTTCGGAGGATGTTTTTAGGAAGCAGAAGTTCTGAGTTTTAACAGTCTCAGGCTGATGATGCTTTGAAACTCATATTTTTTTGACTCCATATCAGGTCTTTCCTCCAAATACAAAGTATGCACCTAGGCATCAGCAAATCTTCTAAAACAATAAGTGCTGCTCAACCTTTTGCTACCAGCACTGCATAATGTGTAGATTACTATCTGACCACAAGAGAGCACAGAAGCTTGCAGTTCTTCATGTTTGTCATCTCCTGGGATGTGACTGCACTGTATCTGCTCATCTGCTTATCAGAAGTACAAAGACGCACATTGCAAACAGCTGCCCATAAGCAAGACAAAGCACATGGCACATTGGTTCAAGCACATATTATATGAGACTGTTTCTGGATCTGAGTTCCTAAGTCAGTTGTGAGTGAGGTAACTTCCTGATATTTGAAATCAAGACCACAAAGGTTTTCTGTCAAGCTCTTTTTGCTGTTATCTTTACATTGATTATAGAGGACTAACAACAGCTCTGTAATGTCAGTGACTTATAAGAAATTTTTTCTGTTTAGTGATGCCAAATATGGATGCTCCTAAGCAGCCACCAAGTCACCATGGCTCAAGAACTTTCAGTGCAGCAGAGAAGATCAGAGAAATTTAGCTGAGTGAAAGTGTATGGAGGAAATTAATACACTTAAATTTAATAACAGCATACTGTAAGAATCTGCAATATTGTCATAAAAATCAAGTTTGACTTGAGATGGATTTCTTTTGTAATAGGCTTATACAATCCATACATATATTTTGATGAATACATACATATATTTCGATTAATGCCTAGCTCCAAGCCTGGTGTGAGGAGAGGGGCTTCGGCTTCTTTGATCATGGGGTGGCTCACGCACCCCCAGTCCTTGTTACTAAGGATGGGACATGTGTGTCTCTTAGAGGGGCTAAAGCCCTTGCAAAAACTTAGCTAAGCTCATAAATCGAGCTTTAAACTAGATGTGAAGAGGGAGGGGATTGAAACCCACCTAGACAGGAGCAAGCCTGGATGTGGGGAACTAGTGATTCGGAGAGGGTGTGCTGGTGAGAACCACCAGTACAGCACCACACAGAAAGTGGGACAGAACACACCTAGGGGTGATAAGGAAGATACAGGCACTCTGGTGCTAGCTACTCCAGTTACCAGGCAATTGGGAACAAACTCTGTTCCCTCTAAGAGGGCTGAAGTCTCAGCAGCTCAGCTGAAGTGCATTTACACCAATGCATGCAGCATGGGTAATAAGAAGGAAGAGCTGGAAGCTGTTGTAGGGCAAGGAGCCTATGATGTCGTTGCCATCACGGAAACGTGGTGGGATGACTCATATAACTGGAGTGTAGCTATGGTGGGGTACAAACTCTTCAGGAGGGATAGGAAGGGAAGGAGAGGAGGTGGAGTAGCCCTCTTTGTAAAGGAGGACTTGGACACCATTGAGATGGATTGTGGCGATGAGGAGATTGAGTGCCTGTGGGTTAAAATCAGAGGAGCCCATAAGAAGATAGATTTTGTGATGGGAGTCTGTTACAGACCACCCAGCCAAGGAGAAGCAGCTGATGAGCTCTTCTATAAACAGGTGGGGTTAACCTCTAGATCATTGTCTCTCATTCTTGTGGGAGAATTCAATCTTCCTGATATCTGCTGGAAGTACAATAGAGCAGAAAGGAAGCAGTCTAGGAGGCTCCTGGAGTGCATGAAAGACACTTCCTTGCACAGCTGGTGAATGAACCAACAAGGGAAGGTGCCCTCCTGGACCTGCTGTTTGTGAACAGAGAAGGCCTTGTGGGGGATGTGGCAGTAGGAGGACGTCTAGGACCAAGTGGTCATGAGATGATAGAGTTTTCTGTTCTAGATGAAGTGAAGAGGATGGTTAGCAGGACGGTAGCATTAAATTTCCAGAGGGCAGACTTTGAACTCTTCAGAAGGCTGGTTGGCAAAGTCTCATGGGAGACAGTGCTTAAGGGCAAGGGAGCCTATGAGGGCTGGGAGCTCTTCAGAAAGGAGATCCTAGCAGCTCAGGAGAAAGCCATCCCCATGTTTCGGAAAAAAAGCCAGCAGGGGAAAAAAACAGCTTGGTTGAACTGAGAGATCTTGAGTAGTATCAAGAAGCAGAGAAAAGTTTATGGGCTCTGGAAGAGGGGACAGGCCTCTTGGGTGGATTACAGGAGGGAAGTGAGATTGTGTAGAGAAAAAATCAGAAGGGCTAAGGCTCAGCTAGAAATCAGATTGGCAAAGTCGGTGAAAGATAACAAAAATCTTTCTACAAATATATAAATAATAAAAAGAGGACTAGGGAGACCATACAGTCCCTATTTGATGCAGAAGGAACAACAGTGACAGGGGATGAGGAAAAGGCTGAGGTACTTAATGTCTTCTTTGCCTCAGTCTTTAATTGTAAAGAAAGTTGTTCCCTCTGTGTAACAAACCCAGGAGCTAGAGGAACAAAATGAGGCTCCCATGATCCAAGAGGAGGTGGTCAGAGCCTTGCTAGCCTGCCTAGACACCCACAAGTCTACGGGGCCGGATGGGATTCACCTGAGGGTATTGAAGGAGCTGGCGGATGTGCTGGCCAAACCCCTTTCCATCATCTTCCAACAGTCCTGGAAGACTGGGGAAGTCCCACTGGACTGGAGGCTGGATGATGTTGTGCCCATCTACAAGAAGGGTCGCAGGGAGGATCCAGGGAACTACAGGCCTGTCAGTCTGACCTCAATGCCAGGGAAAGTCATGGAACAGGTGATCTTAAGTGCAATCATGAAGCACATGCAAGAGAACTGGGTGATCAAGCCCAGTCAACATGAGTGCCCAGGTGGCCAAGAAGGCCAATGGCATCTTGGCTTGTATCAGAGATGGCGTGACCAGCAGGTCCAGGGAGGTTATTCTCCCTCTGTACTCCGCATTGGTGAGACCGCACCTCGAATACTCTGTTCAGTTCTGGGCCCTTCACCCCAAGAAGGATGTTGAGGCTCTGGAGTGAGTCCAGAGAAGAGCAACAAAGCTGGTGAAGGGGCTGGAGAACAGGCCTTATGAGGAACGGCTGAGAGAGCTGGGGTTGTTTAGCCTGGAGAAGAGGAGCCTGAGAGGAGACCTCATTGTTCTCTATAACTACCTGAAGGGAGGTTGTGGAGAGGAGGGTGCTGGCCTCTTCTCCCAAGTGACAGGGGACAGGACGAGGGGGAATGGCCACAAGCTCAGCCAGGGGAGGTTCAGGCTGAACATTAGGAAAAAAAATTTCACAGAAAGGGTCATTGGGCACTGGAACAGGCTGCCTGGAACAGGGACGTGGTTGATTCGCCTTCCCTGGAGGTGTTTAAGGCACGGGTGGACTAGGTGCTGAGGGGCATGGTTGAGTGACTGATAGGAATGGTTGGACTCGATGATTCAGTGGGTCTCTTCCAACCTGGTTATTCTATGATTCTATGATTCTATATCTATGAATAGTGAGTAGAAAAAATTCTGCATGTTTCATCTGCCTGTCGCATTACACTGTAAAAACTCTTCAGTGACGTTCAAAGATATGATTACTGCATGGCTGTCAAGGTCAGTGAAACCTGAGGAAATGGTTACATAAGTGATAATAATTTAATACAGTGTGGCCTATAGGGTCATGGAGAGCAGTCATTCGGGGTATTTCTGAAATCTCACATTTCTTAGAGAGATTTTACTTTATCTCTCCTCTGCTATTTTTTCTGACTAATACCGTGTGTTCTCCTGGTAGTAACCATGCTTTAAAGAGTGCTTAATAATGGTTCAATTGTGTGTCTGCTCTTACTGTGGTCCACTGTCTTTGAACTTTGCTGTTCTTTGCTCCCTGACACAGGAAAAGAAATAGAGAAAGGAGTGGGGTTTTTCCATTAAAGGAATCAAGTATATGCTGCTGCGCTGTAATCATGGAGTGAGGAGGCTGTTTAAAATGACCCATTGCTTCCTGCATCTCCTGAGCATTAAGAAGCTAGACCACTTTCACTGTTAGTGAAAAGGAATGTGGGACTTGCACTATCCCAGTTTCCTACAGAAACCAAAACCAAAAACAAAGTAGGTATTTGCTTTGACACCTATTGACTTGACGAAAACAAAACATAATGGGAAGGTAGTTCCATCTTTCAGTTTCCCTAAACAACTGTTTAGCTTTTCAGAGAAATAAAAATAGCTGAATGTGAAGCATGTTTCAAAGGAAAACAAAGCTTTAATTTCTTGAGTGTCTACAAAAGAAAAAAAAAGAATAAGTAAAAGAAGATATCCACGTTTTGCCACACGCTCTCTGAAACTGACTAAAGATCAAAAGTACAGCAGATGTAACCAAGCATTTAGTGTGCTAGTGACGTTTTTGACTTCATTACTGAGACTAATTACGGTAACTAACTAAGGTGTTGTAAAGATCATTTTGGGGTTTGGCCCAGTACATTCCTGACAATACAAAGGTATTAAACATACAAAAGTATGTTTAAGAGTCTTGCATTTTAAACATTGCTGCATTTAAAAGAAAGAGTAACTGGTATAAGATTGAATTTTTTATTTAATTGGGCAACAACAGACATGGCATCTATTGAGTGACATCTTAGGCATCTATTGAGTGACTCTAAATCATAAAAGGCAAAATAAATAAAATCAATAAATTAATATGGTTGCACAGGCCCCTTTCCACAGTAAATAACATCTGTATGTTAAGCCATTAACCTTATTCAAACATTTGATTCTAGTGAAGTAAAAAATTTAAATCTTTGGTTACACTTAAGTATACCTTTCCTGCTCAGTCTTTACCTAAATGTTATTCACACTGTCAGATGTATTCAAAGATGTATTCAATACATACAGATTTAGTTCAGTGAAATTAACAGTACCATAGAATCATGCAATGTTTTGGGTTGGAAGGGACCTTAAAGATCATCTAGTTCTAACCCCCACCCTCCCAGGCAAAGGCACCTCCCATTACATCAGTCTGCTCAAGGCCACATCCAGCCTGACCTTGAATACTTCCAGGGATGGAGCATCCACAACTTCCCTGGGTAATCTGTTCCAGTGCCTCACCACATCCATCATGAAGAGTGTCTTCCTAATGTGGTATAAATCTTCCCCTCTCCAATTTGCAGCCATTCCCCCCTCATTCTGTCACTATATGCCGTTGTAAAATGTCCCTCCCCAGCTTTCTTGTAGCCCCTTCAGGTATTGGAAGGCTGTTATAAGGTCTCCCAGGAGCCTTCTCTTCTCCAGGCTGAACAACCCTAACTCTCTCAGCCTGTCCTCATAGAAGAGGTGCTCCTGCCCTTTGATCAGCATTGTTGCCCTCCTCTGGGCCTTCTGCAACAGTCCCATATCCTGCTTCTATTGAGAATTCCAGAACTTAACAGAGTACTCCAGATGAGGCCTCATGAGAGCAGACTAGAAGGGCAGAATCACTTCCCTCAACCTGCTGGCCACACTTCTTTTGATGCAGCTCAGGATACAGTTGGCTTTCCAGGCTATAATGGTTCATTAGTTGAGTGCTCCCTTAGCAAGTTTGCAGATGACACCAAGCTAGGTGGAAGTGTGGATCTGCTGGAGGGTCGGGAGGCTCTGCAAAGGGACCTGAACAGGCTGGACTGCTGGGCTGAGACCAACGGCATGAAGTTTAACACGGCCAAATGCCGAGTCCTGCACTTGGGGCACAACAACCCTAAGCAGAGGTACAAACTAGGAGAAACCTGGCTGGAAATCTGCCAAGAGCAGCTTTCAGGGGACAGGACAAGAGGGAATGGTCTCAAGCTCCGCCAGGGGAGATTTAGGCTTGAGATTAGGAAAAAGTTCTTCATGGAGAGGGTGGTTGGGCATTGGAAAGGTCTGCCAAGGGAGGTGGTTGAGTCACCGTCTCTGGAGGTGTTTAAGGTTAGGGTAGACGAGGTGCTTAGGAGCATGATTTAGGGATTGGTGGGAATGGTTGGACTCGACGATCCAGTGGGTCTCTTCCAACCTGGTTATTCTGTGATTCTGTGATTCTGTGAAGAGGAGAAGGACCTGGGGGTGTTGGTTGACAGTTGACTGAACATGAGCCAGCAGTGTGCCCAGGGGCCCAAGAAGGCCGATGGCATCTTGGCTTGTATCAGAAACGGCGTGACCAGCAGGTCCAGGGAGGTTATTCTCCCTCTGTACTCGGCACTAGTGAGACCGCACCTCGAGTACTGTGTTCAGTTCTGGGCCCCTCACGACAAGAAGGATGTTGTGGCTCTGGAGCGAGTCCAGAGAAGAGCAACGAAGCTGGTGAAGGGGCTGGAGAACAAATCTTATGAGGTGCAACTGAGAGAGCTGGGGTTGTTCAGCCTGGAGAAGAGGAGGCTGAGGGGAGACCTTATTACTCTCTACAACTACCTGAAGGGAGGTTGTGGAGAGGAGGGAGGTGGCCTCTTCTCCCAAGTGACAGGGGACAGGACGAGAGGGAATGGCCTCAAGCTCCGTCAGGGGAGATTTAGGCTTGAGATTAGGAAAAAGTTCTTCACGGAGAGGGTGGTTAGGCATTGGAACGGTCTGCCCAGGGAGGTGGTTGAGTCACCATCCCTGGAGGTGTTTAAGGTGAGGGTGGATGAGGTACTTAGGGGCATGATTTAGGGACTGGTGGAATGGTTGGACTCGACGATCCAGTGGGTCTCTTCCAACCTGCTTATTCTGTGATTACCAGCTCTTGTTGAGCTTCTTATCAACAAGTACATCCAAGACCTTCTCTGCATGGCTACTCTTAATCACATCATTCCCCATCCTGTATTGCAACTGCAGATTACCTTGATCCATGTGTAGGACCTTGTACTTGGCCTTGTTGAACCTCAGGGGTTCACACAAGCTCACTTCTCCATATTGTACAGGTCCCTCTGTATGCCATCCTGCCTTTCTGGTGTGACAACTGAACCACTCAGCTTGGTGTCACCTGCAGACTTGCTGAGGGTGCACTCAATCTTGCTGTCTATATAATTGATGAAGATATTAAACAGCACTGGTCCCAGTACAGATCCCTGAAGGATGTGACTTGTCACAGACCTCCATCTGGACTTTAAGCCATTGACTGCTACTCTCTGAATACGACCATCAAGCCAATTTCTTAACCACTGAACAGTCCACTCATCAAATCCACATCTCTCCAGCTAAGAAAGAAGGATGTTGTGTGTCAAAGGCTTTACAGAAGTCCAGATAGATTATATTCATTTGTTTTCCTCTGTTCACTTGTATAGTTACCCCATCACAGAAAGTCATTAGGTTGTTCAGGGAGGACTTGCCCTTGGTGAAGCCATGCTGACTGCCTCTAATCACCTCCCTGTCCTCCATGTTCTTTAGTGTAATTTCTAGGAGGATCTGTTCCATGATCTTGCCAGGCATGGAGGTGAGGCTGACAGATCGGCAATTCCCAGGATCATCTTTTCCACACTTTTTAAAATGGTGACAATGTTGCCCTTTACTGTTTGATCAGTGTTGTTGCCCTTAGTGTTGTTCCAGTCACCAGGGACTTCTCCTGACTGCCAGGGCTTTTCAGATATGGACAGTGTCTTGACCACCACATTAGCCAATTCCCTCAGGACTCTGGGATGCATCTCATCAAGTCCCATAGACTTATATATATTCAGGTTCCTCAGGTGGTAACAAACCTGATCCTTCACTGCAGTGGGAGAGGCTATATCCCTCACCCAGATCCCCTTCTTGTTGTCCATTGATCAGGAGCAGTTAGGAAAGAGGTTGTTGATGAAGGCAAAAATGTTGTTGAGTACCTCAATGTTGTTGACTACCTTGTCTGTTGATATGAGGTCAAAGTTTTTATCCATCAGCAGGGGTACACTTTCTTTAAGCTTCCTTTTCTAGTTGACATACCTGTAGAAGCCCTTCTGGTTAGTCTTCACTTCCCCTGTCAAGTTCAGCTCCAGTTGTGCCTTGGCCTTCCTGACCCCATCCCTACACAACTGGGCAGTGTCCCTATATTCCTTAAATCTCTGACTGCCCTATTCTGCTCCCTTATCCTTGAGGACCGTATTCCAGTTCTACTGACTAACTCCTTGAAGAGCTGGAAGTCTGCTCTCCTGAAATTTAGGGTCCTGACTATATTCCTCACCTGTCCCATATCCCTCAGGACCTTGATCTCCACCAGTGCATGATGACTTCAGCCCAGGCTGCCTTCAATCTTTATGTCACTGATGAGCTCACTTGTACTGGTGACCATCAGGTCCAATATTGCATCCCCTCAGTTTGGGTGGGAGTGTCTATTACCTGGGTTAAGAAATTATCTTCAGTGCACTCTAGGAGTGCCCTGAATTGCCTACCAGTTTGTTATGCTACTTTTCCAGCAGGATAGTTGAAGTCACCCAGCTTATGAGCATGAAGCCTCCTGTAGCTGGAGGAAGAAGGTTGCATCGGTAGGCTCCCGTTGATCAGGTGACCTGCAGTACACACCAGCCACAAGGTTCCTTTTGTTGCTTCAGTCTTTTATTCTAATCCACAAGCTTTCAACCTGTTTGTGCCTGCTCTTTGAAGATCGCTCTTCACACTCTATCCATTTCCTGACATATAGAGCAACACCTCCACCCCTCCTTCCCAGTTTGTCCCTTCTGAACTGCCAGTAGGCATCAATAACTGCAATCCAGTCATGAGTTTTGTCCCACCAAGTTTCAGTAATGGCAACCAAATCATAGCTTTCTAGTAGCATGGTAGCTTCCAACTCCTCCTGTTTGTTGCCTAAGCTGTGTGTGCTTGCATAGAGGCATTTCATCTGAGCTGCTGGCCACATCGCCTTCTTAGTGGAATAACCCTTACTTCACTTAAGGTGTTCCATGAAAGTTTCCTTGCTGGCACCTGCTACCTCAGGAGCCTCCTACTCATCTCCTCAGGACTTCAACTGTGCTGCAACATCTCCAGCATGTCCCAGGGCAACAGGTGGAGGGCCCATACCAGCATCCCATCCCTCTAACCAATATGTGTCCTGCAGTTTGTCATAGTCAAGCATGATATTATTCCCCTCCTCCTTCACATCTAGTTTAAAGCCCTGTCAATGAGCCCTGCAAGTCCCTGTGCAAAACCCTCCTCCCTTTTTGAGAAAGGAGGCTCCATCTGATATGTGTAAGCCTAGTGCCGTCTAGACCATCCCATTGTCGAAAACCCCAGAGTTATTACAGTGACACCAGCTGCAGAGGTATATATTAATAGGCTGGGCCCATCTGACCCTTCCAATGTCACTGCCTGTAACTGGAAGGAGGGATGAAGAAATTACCTGGGTCCCAGATTCCCTCACTAGATGTCCCAAGGCCCTAAAATCTCTTTTGATCACTCTTGGGCTATGTCCTGCAGCTCGTCACCTCCCACCTGGCAGAGCAGTAATAGGTAGTAGTCCGAGGGCCTTACCATACTGGAGAGTTTCCTAGCGATATCCCTTAGCCAGGGATATCAAAGGCTGTTTCACTCCACTCCACCCAAAGTGGAAGGTCCAGTTACACCTTGTGCTGGCTGGCAGTATGGGTTTACATGTTTTATTTAGCTTTAATTTTAGTGTTTAAAATTTGATTCAGTGGATGGAGACCAGAATGAAAATGAGATACTGCTGTGACTGCCTGTCTCAGGTCTGTGCTCTGTGTCTTATACTATCATTAAGCTATTATACTGCTGAGTGGGGAAAGTCAGAATAGCTCACACTGATTTTTGTTGAATGGCATTTGAGAAACATAAAAAAAAAAAAAATTGATAGATTTGACTGTATCCAGAGCCTTCTCTCAGATACAGGTTTTGTGCTCTGTTGGAAATCTTTAGGCAGATAAAATAAGGAGTAATAGTCTATAGCAGCACCTGACAGACAAAGCTTTGCTGAAGGATTTAACCTCCTCAACACTGATGCTCAAGAATAGAATGTGAAATTTTGCTTGTATAATTTTAGCTGGTATAATTACACCTGTTGTTTTACTGTAAGTAGAAAGAAACAGGAAACTGTCTCTGATGTCTTCTGTGATAGTTGTTCAAAACAAGAGTGGAGAAACTTGCTACTTGTTTCTAACTTTTTGTGAGATAGACAATGACATCGCAGAATCACTGCAGCAACTTGCAAATGATGTATGAAATGAGAAACCCTGCCCACGGCACTGAGGAAAATCTATAGTTAGTATTGTGCAGTGGCTGTGGCACTGTGTTGTTTGCTGCAGCATTAAATGTCTTAAGACTGATCACAGCCATACAGATTTCTAAAGAATCAAAACATATATATGAGTTTTTCAATTTCTTGTTTTCCATTTATCATGAAGCAACTGTCATTCCGAGGTGGTTCATGTTATGTCCCCATCTGTCTATACTAAAGTGAAATCTATTTGGATAACCCCATTTTTCTTTAAAATAAATAAACCTATATTCCACTTCTTTTAAGAACAAGAAACCAGCGTTACATTAAATCTATACCAAAAATTACAAAACATCTACTAAGGTTATCTAAATGTTTTGAAGAAGTTATGCTTACTAGAGAGGGGAATAGAATTATTGAAATTTCAAACCTCAGTAAGTTTGCAGACAACACCAAAATGGGCAAGAATATTGATGTGCTTGAGGATAGGAACGCTCTGCAGAGAGATCTGGACAGGCTTGATCAATGTGCTGAGGCCAATTGTATGAGGTTTAATAAGGCTAAGTGCCAAGTCCTGCACTTGGGTCACAGCAATCCCATATAATTCTACAGGCTTTGGGAGGAGTGGCTGGAAAGCTGCCCAGTAGAAAAGGATCTGAGGGTGTTAGTCAACAGCTGGCTGAATAAGAGCTGTAAATGTTCCCAACTGGCCAAGAAGGCCAACAGCATCCTTACTTCTCTCAGAAATAGTGTGTCCAGCAGGAGTAGGGAGGTGATTGCGTGGTTTTATTTGGGACTGGTGAGGCTGCTCCTTGAATACTGTGTTCAATTTTGGGCCCCTCAGTACAAAGGACATTGATGTACTGGAGTGTGCCCAGAGAGCGGCAATGAGGATGGTGAAGGGGTGGGAGAACAAGTCTTATGAGGAGTGGCTGAGGGAACTGGGCTTGTTTAGCCTGGACAAAAGGAGGCTGTAGAGGCCTTATTGCTCTCTACAACTACCTGAAAGGAAGTTGTAGCAAGGTGGGCATTGGTCTCTTCCCCAGGCAGTAATGGACTGGGTAAGAGGAACACTTAGAAAAGTGAAGACCAGTCTACTGAAAGTGCAAAGGTTAAGATACTTAATAAAAACACATTAAACCTCTGGTTTGCTGCTCTCACTCATTCTTGAACAAGAATTAAGCTACAGACCTCTAAAATTGCTTTAATTCTGAAAGACAGTATTTGCACAGGATCTAACACACTATAATTATCCACATTCATCCTCACAACTTCACCTGATTTTTCTGAGTGTTACCAGGTAGACAGGATTTGAATACACTTATGCTGCAACATGGCATGTGGACTTCAGCAAATGTAAATTACCTAAATAGGTATTACCTATAAATTATCACATCTAGTTTTGACCTGCAGGAGTGTTTCTTTACTTCTCTGCACATTCCTTTTAATGTTCTAAGTTAAAATTTTGTTATATTAGAAAGAAACATGGAGAAAATATGACTTTTAATATGACTACACAGCTTCAACATCTTTCTTTTTATGTGCTCAGGTATATCCTCCATTCCTCTGTAATTTCTATTTTCCCTTTCCACTATCTCCATTATATAAAATTTGCCAAATGTAGGCAATTTTAACCTATTTAGCAATCACCTCAAGCCATATCATATTTAATATCTTTTTTTTCTATTCCGAAAAGATGGACTGAAAATTACAAACCTATTCTTCCAGCCACTTAGTCTATTTAATTCTAAATAAAATCTAAAAATAATTTTAAATAATAAGTACATTGAAAACTATTATTTTTAAAAAATGTCCATCAATGGAACTTTGCATTTAAAACTGATTACAGTATATTACTGCTATAGTACTTGTTACTATATTTTATAACAATTGTAACTTTATTACTATTCTTTAATATATATTGAAGTGTTAAAAGACAAGGAGGGAAAGATCAAGTTATAACGATAGAAGTGTAGAATGGTTTTGGTTTGGAAAGAGCATTAAAGATCATCCAGTTCCAACCCACCTGCCATGGACAGGGACTCCTTCCACCAAATAAGTTTGTTCAAAGCCTCCTCCGACCTGCCCTTAAACACTTCCAGGGAGGGGCATCCACAGCTTCTCTGAAAAACATTTTTCAGTGCCTCACCACCTTCAGAGTAAAAATTTTCTCCTAATATCTAATATCTAATATCTAATATCTAATATCTAATATCTAATATCTAATCTAAATATAGCCTATTTCAGCATAAAACCATTACCCCTCATCCTGTCACTACACTCCCAGCTATCCTTTAGGCCTTCTTTAAGTACTGGAGGGCTGCTATAAGGTTTCATCTGAGCCTTCTCTTCTCCAAGGCTGAACGACCCCAACTCTATCAGCTTCTTCTCTTAGGGGAGGTGCTCCAACCCTCTTATAATCTTTTTGGCAATCTAACTGAGAGATGAGAATGTCATGCAATATGGTGTTGAATGCTTTGCACAAGTTCAGGTAGATGATGTCAGTCACTCTTCCCTTATCCACTAAAGCTGTAACTCTGTTGCAGAAGGGCACCAGATTTGTCAGGCACGATTTGTCCTGAGTGAAGCCATGCTGGCTGTCACCAATCACCTCCTTATTTTCCATGTGCCTCAGTAGAGTTTCCAGGAGAAAAATGCCTTTCAGAGTATTTTTATTTCCTTTCTCATCATCTCTATACTGAAAATCAAGACGGCTCAGTGTCACTCCTGTTTACAAACCTGTATCAGGTAACTGTTGTCAGAACTGCTGACCTATGTTCTAGAAGAATATTATAAAGTGCCCAGTGCTGTCAAAGAAAACTAGATATTTTCTCAGAATTGTTAGCACTGAATCTCACAAAATTGTTGCTACACTATCATTTATTAGGGCTAGGGAGTTATTTATATAAATTATTCATCAATTATAACATTTTCTAAAGATGCATTCACTGCAAAATTTTATTTTCTAACATTTCTGTATTTGGCTTTTTCTCTTACTTAAAAACATACCTAGCCAGGGACCAAATCATGTGAAAAATACCTCAAGACAGTGACTGTCTTTCTTTAGTAAAAATTAACAAACACTACACTTACAAATAAGCCCTTAGCAGCTAACCACCATTTGTTCCTTAGTGTTTCTGTGATATGACTCCTCTTGTGCAACATATTTATTGACTCATTCCTTTCTTGCATTATAGTATTCTCTCCCCTTGAAGACTAATGTTGTAAAACAAATACTTTAAAACAAAACCCTGAAAAATATTTACCTAGTGCTTTCATGTTACACTTCCTCAAGTACTGTGAAACCCATAGCTCACTGAAGAAGTAAATCAAATTGCAGTTTGGTAGTATAGCTATTTTGAAAGAAAATAGAGGAAGACTTAGGCCTTCATCCCATTATTGAAAATAAGCATCCACTTCTTAAATATGTTTGGAACAATGCAATTTATTTTCTTTTAGTTAATTTGATTTTTTTTTCCAGGTAATTTTTTTAATATCTCACAAATGTTTCTAAGCTTCACTTGATTCTGGTCTTCTGTTTTTCAGTTTCATTTGGCCACCTATCCCTCTTTAACACTTAAGCATTACTAAATACAGGTACCTTCTTACCCATTTATAAACTGCATTTAGTATTCATAATAAAGAATTATTCACAATGAAGTTATTCATGACAAGTAAATTATGTGTCATAGAAGAGAAGTACTTTGATGGGGAAAGGGGATCTGTTCCTCTCACCAAAAATCTTCTAGTTAGTGAAATGTGAGACTAACGCACTGGATCATGGCTGCCTGTTGCACGACAGGTAAGGAAAATCTAAGCCTAGTTTCTCAAGGAACTCTAAAGAAATAACTATGATAGACTAGCAAATAGGGAAAATAAATGCCAATCTACATGTATTCATATATTTAATTTTCTGTTTATTGTTATTTAAGTTGCAGGACAGTCAGCTCATTTTCTTAGGCATAGTATTTCAATACACAAAAGTAAAATGCATATTTTAAAATATTTTTTTCTGTGAATGATTAAATATGATTATGATGTGTGTAATTTTTGTGGGTTCCCAAAGCATTGTTCCAAACATTGCAAACAACAGTACAATTGTGCAACAAATTTCACCATGAAGAATGTGATGTATGTTATCAGGAAAATGGCAGTATTTGTCTGCCTCCTCTGGTTTTTGACTATTAATTTCTCAGATTCTGAATGACTCTCACAGAACTTCCAAGTGTCTATACTATTTTTTTTTAAACACCTCCTTGGAAACACTATGTTAAAGATTAATTCTTTTAACCTAAAGTTCCTCTTTTGCCCCAATCTAAGGCTAATAAAGTCCATTCTCATAAAATTCTGCAGGTAGGCAGTGTTTCTTAACCGAAATCTTAAGCATCTTAACAGCTTTCAAAAAAAAGCTGCAAAAAAAAAAATTCAATACTGAAACAGATGCTACCAGTACTTCAGTGGAGCATTTAGCATTGTTTCTAGGAAAGCATGATAACAGCCCTAAATAGGTGGCATCATGTAATATTAAGAAAGCTACTTCGACACATGATAATGGTTTCTAACATGAAAACTTTATCTAGAATTCACTGACAATTCTGTAACTCACCATAGGGCTTTGAGAAAAACATGGGTTTATGGTAGAGGAATATTGTAAAAGACAATACATGCAGAATTCTGGAAACAAAATCTTTTACGAAATAGAGAGTGTATGCACAATGTAAAATGGCATGATATTTTTAACATACGCCCTAGAAAAACCTCAGGAATTGGGGAAGCTTGTTTCATTGTCAGGGATTAAAGAACTCAATTTATGTAGTTTGAACAGAGGAAATGAAAAAATTGATTTGTATGTAGTTCTTACCAGACGTCTACTGGAAGTATGATACAGCAGAGAGGAAACAGTCTATGACGTTTCTGGAGGGTGTGGCTTCAGGAGTATGTGGGGGATGACTTCCAAACACAACTGGTGAGTGAGCAACTTGAGAAGGTGCTCTGCTGAACCTGCTGTCTCTTAACAGAGGACTTGTGGGAGATGTGACAGTTGGAGGATGCCTGGGACACAGCAATCACAACAAGACAGAATTCTCATTTCTAGGGAAAACAAAGCGAGGGATCAGTAGAACGGACGCCTTGGACTTCTGGAGGGCAGACTTCGGTCTGTTCAGAAGGCTGTTCGATCAATTTCAATGGGAGACAGTCCTTAGGGGCAAAAGAGCTCATGAGGGCTGGATGCTCTTTAAGAAGGAATTCATTGTGGCACAAGAGCAAGCTGTTCTCACGTGCTGGAAGATGAATTATCTGGGAACAAAACAAGTCTGGCTGAGTAAAGAGCTCTGGATTGAAATCAGGAAAAAGAGGAAAATACACAACTCTGGAAGAAGGGGCAGGCAACTTGTGAGAGCTACAAAGATGAAGTGAGATCTTGTAGAGAGAAAATCAGAAGAGCTAAAGGCCAATTAGAACTTAGATTGGCCCATTCTGTGAAAGACAATAAAAAATCCTTCTACAAATATGCATGATGGATGAGGGAAAGGCTGTGGATGTAGTTTCCTGGACTTTAGTAAAGCCTTTGACACAGTTTCTCACACTATCCTACTTGAGGTACTGGCTACCACCGGCCTTGACTCTGCTGGATTAAAAACTGGCTTAATGGCCGGGCCCAAAGAATCATGGTAAATGGAGTTAAATCCAAATGGAGGTTGGTCACAAGTGGTGTTCCTAGGTCCAGTCCTGTTCAGTATCTTTATCAATGACCTGGATGAGGGGATCAAATGCCTCCTTAGCAAGTTTGCTGACAACACTAAGCTGAGAGGAAGTGTCCATCTGTTGGAGGGCAGAGAGGCTCTGAAGAGACTGGATCGGATGAGGTTTAACAAGGCGAAGTGTGGAGTTCTGTACTTGGAACACAAAACCCCCATGCAGCGCTACAGGCTTGGGGAAGAACAGCTTGAAAGATGGATGGCAGAGAAAGACCTGGGGTCTTTCAGTCGACAGTCAACTGAACATGAACCAGCAGTGTTGCCCAGGTGGCCAAGAGAGCCAATAGCATCTTGGCTTTTATCAGAAACAGTGTGGCCAGCAGGACCAGGGAAGTGATCCTGTACTCAGCAGTGGTGAGGTTGCACCTCAAATCCTGTGTTCAGTTTTGGGCCTCTCACTGTAAGAAAGACACTGAGACCCTGGAGTGTGTCCAGAGAAGAGTGATGAAACTGATGAAGGGTCTGGAGAACAAGTCTTAAAAGGAGTGGCTGAGGGATCTGGGGTTGTTTCACCTGCAGAAGAGGAGGCTGAGGGGAGACCATATTGCTCTCTACAACTACCTAAAAGCAGAGCAGTGGATGTTATTCTGTTCTCCCAAGTTATAGGTGGTAGGAGAAAAGGAAATGGTGTGAAGCTGTGTCAGGAGAGGTTTAGATTGGATATTAGGAAAAATTTCTTCACAGAAAGGGTATCAAGCACTGGGACAGGCTTCCCAGGGAGGTGATTGAGTCACCATCCCTGGAGGTGTTTTAAAAGGTGGGTAGATGAGGTGCCTGGGAACATGATTTAGTAGTAGACAGGTACTGTTGGAGTTGATGATTTCTGAGGTGTTTTCCAACCTAATGATTCTTTGATTCTATGCAAGTACAGAATTTTTATGTTGACACATGTCAAATTCTGGTGTTGGAATGACACCAGAAAGACAACCGCAGATGAGAAGTAACACACATATTTTAGGCAGCAAGGCTACTCAGACACTATAATGAGTTTTCTAATAATATTGTAGATTCCCCATACAGGATCATTTTAAAATAAAGATTAGATGCTTTTCCAAAACACATGTGTTTACTAAGGACTAGGGCAGAGAAACTCTCTATATTCTGTTACACAGAAAGTGAGAACAAATTATCAAAATAACCTTTTTCTGAAGTTCAAGTTTATGGGTTGATAACATGGTTATGCATAAGCAATATGACTTAGTAATAGTTCTGATATTTTAAGGACGTGTCATCCTGAACTTTGTAAGCCTTCCCAGTGAACATCTAAACTTTGCTTCTGCAACCATTTTTCAGTATAACATGGACGCATTGAACCATGAACTGGCAACAGCAGTTTCAAGCAAGCATGCAGAGGAATTTAAGGGAGCATGTTTCACTACCATTTGTGCTAACCTTTAAATTATTGAAATTCAGTTTGAAACACAGACTTCTAAATGTTTTTTCTCCTCTTTTTGCTTTACATTGTCTCTTCCTGCCTTCTACTTTGAAAAGAGAACAGATTTCTATCTTAGGTATATATGCTAACAAGTGTACACCTGTGTAAACCAAATGCTGGCATTTAAGTTTGTGCCTTCATCCGTTAAAGCAAAAAGCTCCCCATGCATTCCTCTGTCTTGGAGCTGTTCAGGCCTAACACTTTGGATTGATGAGCTCTGTGAGCACAGACCAGCTTTCAATTGCCTAGGTCATTCCTCACCTGCATATTTTGCCTTAAGCATGACCATCTTTGCTGAAGGTCAAGTACAGCTTCAAGGTAATTCTATCTGTACTAGGATTTCCCTGAACTATACTAGATTTGCCATTGTGTCCTGATATGTGGCAAAGGCTGACATCTTTGTTGGCCCTTTTTATTTTTCTTTCCTCCCACTTTCCCTTTTAACTCCACTACTTTTCACTTGCAAATGAGTCAAATTCATACTGACTGGCTGGGAGGTTTTGAGTTTGAACTCATTAAATGTAGTTTTTGAACTCGCTGACTTTCTTGGTGACTCTTTCATACATAAATGCTTATTTTACAAGACCTAATAGTCTGCAGTGAACAGAACAATAAGCTGTAAACCCCTTCAGTTCTAGCTTCCAGAATTCAGAGTTTTCTTCTTCTAAAGAAAAAATAAATACATATGTCCCTTGTTTAGTTGCCTTGTGACACCTCCAGAAAGTTATAATGCCTTCAAGAAGCTGATCATCATGAGCTGCTTCTAGCATCACTGGGTTAAAAAAACCTCTGTGAGAGGTACCTCACAGAGGTAATCTCTCCTCATGTAACCTATTACTAAGCTGTTTTAATCCTACGTCTTTCAACACTAGGGCGATGTTGATAACTATGCAGTCTGGTTATTATCTGTGTCATTGTGTGATATCTCATTAGTTAGTGACAGAATCATTTTAAGCTCAACAAGCATCTCAGATGCTTGCTGAATGTCTAAACTGCCACTTTTGATCATTTTACCCAAAAATAGACTTCAAGGAACCGTAAGGAGTATGTTCACATTTACCCACCGTAACTACTTAAAGAGCAGTTTATTAAATATTTGCCTGGTTTGCCTCTTTAAAGGAAATTATATTTATTTTATCAGAGCTGCATCTAAAATATGATCCAGGTATCTGTTCATTTTAATCTATCAAATGACATTTGAAGAAAAACCTCACTGAGAATCATCACATTTCACAACACAATAACAGTTCAGACAACATGATAGAAATAACCAAAGGATAATCAGGAGAAAATATAAGCATAGTTGGCTTACATTTAGAGTTTATAAATTTTAAAGTTACCTCAGATGATTTTATAGAAACTATGTCAGAGTAAACTACAGGGGGCAGCAAATATTAACCAGCTATCACATGAAAGGCAATATGCAGAATTAACAGACTCTGTTAGAAGTGCTCTGGTGTACTGTATCCTGTAGATTTTGGAAATTATTTATCAAGACTTGTTACTATATAACAGATCATATTTAAAAACTAATCAAATTATTTTAGTATGATGCAGATGTGTCTTCAGGAAACTAAAAAAGAGCACTGTTAAGTAATTTGTTTTCAAAGCACTTTTTCCTCTGCAATATTTGGGCACTATCACATTAATTATTTTCATTATTGTGTTAAAATTCCTTTTGCTTCTTTTTATTAGCCATGCACCCCCTAAATTTAAGCTATTGAACTATGTTTTGCCAGTATGCACATTTATGTAATAAAATAAGGAGTCAAATCCAGACTCTCTTATCCTAACAACACACATTATCTTCTTTAAATGTTCTTTTCTACAGAGATTTGTTTACCTAAAAAGCTTTCTCATTCACCAACAAGTGTAATTCAGACTATTGTGACTCCCTGGCAAGAACATGTTGAACCTAATAAATGTAGCAAGAGACAGCTAGGTCATTTTTATATATTTTGGCTCTATCATGTGTGCACTCAATGATCCTTAGAAATACCAGGACAGAAGACACATTGTTCATTGGAGTTTTTGTTAGTTTGTTTGTTTTGGAGGTGTGTGGGTGGGTAGGTGTTCTACTCAACTCTTATATTAGGAAAACTTGATCTGCAAAACTCGCTTCTCCAAAAGATAAAAAGTTAGTAAAATGGAGTGGTAAAGTCTGTTAATATTTTGCTTCTGTATGGCTGCTTAATGGTCACAACTTCGATTTCATTTTTACTTTGGTTTTATGGAACTCTCAAATGCTGGAGGGTTTTATGCATTTATGTTGTTTATGCCATAGCAGTAAGAATCCTATAAAAATTATTGAAAGAGTTTGGTAAATCAAAGAGGCTTTAACTACTTTTTAATTTATTCTTTTATGTTACTAACTACACCTACCAAATTATACTCCTGTGCCTTCCATTCTCCTCATGGAATGATTTTTACAAGTATCCATAGTAAGCAATGAAAGTCACTGCTTAAAGACACCATCCGATTCAGAGGGACCTAAAAATATTCTAAAGCATAGATCTCATCTTGCATTTCTCATTAACACAAGCAACATAATTACAAACACACTGGGAGTTTGAAAATATTGCAAACTACATCTGCATGTAACTCATCAGTTGACTACATAGTTGTCAGCTGAAATTAATGTTGGTATGTCTTATTTCCAGAGTTGTTCAGATATTTTTTAAAAACGGATTATCTTGTCAATGTATTGATTCATCATGGAATTCTGATAAGCCCATACATCATATACACATGCATACACACTTATACATGTGAGATACAAAATATATAGAATATATTTGCAAAATATAAATTAAAAAATCAAAATACACATGCATTCACACATATTTATTGAAGTGATTAGGGTAATCCTAACATTTAATTTTCCCTTGAGTATTACTGGAATTGCCACTCTGGCATGTAACAAGTAGGTGGTAGAAAAGTAGAGATGATCTGTCCTTGGACAAAGAAATTATCAAATGACAATATGAAGGAATAAGAAAAGATTCTTTTTGCTAGCCTGAGCTCACCAAGGTTTCATGTCAAGGAAGAAATTTCCTCCCACTAGAAAGAAAAACTGTTCCACTTTGCAACTGAACAGAGCCAAGTAATACTTGAATGGATCTGACAAATACTCTGACATAGGAAGTCCAATTTTGCTGTATTTTTAGAAACTCACAGTTCTCTACCTCCCTATTTTTTCTCTGTTTTCAGGCTTACCATGGGCATATGTCATGAGTCTACAGAACATAGATGACAAATTGGACATGACCTTTCAGTTTTGAAATTAATTTTACTGGTATTTACACAGGTGGAAGTAGCACTTTATCTGAAACATAAAGTCCCTGCAGATATATGGGCACAGTTTCTGTTAATGGCACATCAAGCTTTCTCAGAAACTATCACAAGTTAGAAATCACAGGACACTTTTAAAACTGTGTCTTGTTAATACAGTCATTTTTCATTTGTAATGGCTTGATGGGGGAGGGTGGGGTTTTTTGGTTAGTTTTTTTTTTTTTTCTCTTTTCTGAGTTAGTGTACTGCCAACTATTGTATTGGAGAGGGAAATTGCTGGGTCACTTCCTCACTGTTCTGTAATGCACCAAGTCCTACTCTTCACATGAATCATGTAACGCAGTCAGAACTTTTCATTTGCTGTACTGCACAAAAGTCATAGAAAAGCAAGCTTTCTAAGCCCAAAACTGTTCCAAATCTTAGTGAACAGGTGGTGGACCATGCTTGTTTTAAGATCTTAACTTCTTCGTGCTTCTATTGACTATGTCTGGTTTTATGAAGAAATATAAACTCTGAGTGAGTGCAAAGTCTTGCTATGACTTTAAAGACAGAGAGGAAAGACTGACTTACACCTAAGAAACATACTGCAGAAGAACTTTATATCACTTTATTTTATGATCATTTATAATTGCAATTTAGAACATTTAAAATGGTAAGTAAAAAAGCTACTGAAGTATACAGATCATTTATTTAAGAAAAATGTAAATTATATAGCTACAAGTATGTGTGAGAGGAAGTGATGATTGCAAAGTGAACAAAAAGTTTATACACTAGGTATTGTGATACAAGCTTGCCTTTAAAATATTGCTATGAATTCCCAAACAGTTGAATAACAGAAAAACTGGGAAAAAAAAAATCCTGTGTATCTTAAACAATGTCAGCCTTGGTGAGTGGGTGGATGGAGTTGAACAGGTTTCCCAAAATGAATTAGCTGACCTTTAATTATTACTGATGATATTTTTGACTTTTGCACTTTCTTCCCATATGTTTGCATTATCATTTCATTAATCTCAGTTTACTTTTAAACTATTGTAAAATTTGCTTATTTTTAACATTGATATGGCCATAAATTTTGTTACTGACTCATTCTGGCTCCTCTGTTTTCTCAATGAATTCTTAAAACACAGACTTTCTATTACTCTGTGTTAAAAGTGCCTATCTGGTTACTTCCATATGCAAACAGAACTGTTTTCAAGACACAGAACCTTGTCGCTATCAAGTGTTCTGACCACGCAGTTGTAACTTCATTGCTGTTATACTGTTAGGATGAAGCTAATACACGCAAGAAACCTCATTTTACTTTGTAGGAATACCTTTTAACTTTAAAAATTATGCAAGAATTGGAAGTCATCTCCCTTGGCACACAGATTACCTGTAACAAACATAACAACACAAAAGTTGCAAGAAATTTTCTGTCCATAGACTACTGAATTGTTCAAGAAAATACATTCTGACTTTGGGTTTCCACATCAACCTGTCTCTTACTAATTCAGTTCTGCCAATCTGCTAGTATTACACTGAAACCTGGATGTTCTTAAAATGATTGTTCTAGTCTTTGCTTGTTACCACTTTATTTCAGCTTGAAAGAATTCTTGATACCAATGCTACTACTTGCCAGAAATATTACAGAATCGCAGAATAATTTAGGTTAGAAAAGACCATCAAGTCTAACCATTAACCTAACACTGCCAAGCCACCACTAAACCATGTCCCTAGGCACCATTTCTACACACTTTTTAAATACCTCCAGGGATGGTGACTCAACCATTTCCCTGGGCAGCCTATTCCAGTGTTTGACAATCCTTTTAGTAAATAAATTTTCCCTAACAGCCAAATTAAACCTCCCTGGTGCAAAGTGAGGCCATTTCCTCTCATCCTATTCCTTGCTGCCTGGGAGAAGAAACCATCATGAGTCTCACTATAACCTCCTTTCAGGTAGTTGTCTACAATGATAAGGTCTCCTCTCAGCTTCCTGTTCTCCAGACTGAACAACCTAAGTTACCACAGCTGCTTGTCATAAGACTTGTACTCTACCTTTCACTGGCTTCCTTGCCCTTCTTTGGATATGCTCCAGCATCTCAATGCCTTTCAAGTAGTGATACTGACAACTGCACATGCACATAAAGGAATTTCACTAAATAATATCTAGAATGAGAGTTGTCCAGTGGTGAAGAAAAAAAAAAAAGCAGATATGCACATTTGTGAATTCTTTAATCCAAACAAACTATATCTCCTGTAATCAAATTTGTGACTGGAAATCATAGTGGTCAACATACTTCCTCAATATAACTGTAGTCTCTAATTAGGTCCATTACACAGATCTCCGTTCCTTGAACAAACATAGTAAATGACAACAGTAAGTTGTCATGCTCCACAATGATCAACAAGAGATGTATACATGTTTATTCCTCTATGTCTCAGGGACTTGTTGGCAGCAGAAGAATAGAAAGCCTAGGTAATTCTGGCTTCTGTTCAAGGCTCTAAAGGATAGACTGCTTAAAATATTGAGATAATTTTCTTCCTTTCTCCTAAGAACTGTGGCCCAGGATTATGACCTTTTGTTATACTCCAGGCTTTCCCTTCATCCCTATTTTCTTTGAGTATCCAGACAGAATCTGAATATTTCCAGCTTCCTACCCCCAACTCACTTTCACACAGATATTCACACAGGATTTTTCCATCATAAATATATGGTTTGAAAATTACAAGCAACCACATTGTTTCCTTTTCCTACAATTAAGGACAAAATCTAGTTTCCTACTGAGGCACATGATTTTGAGACAACTTTGAGTTAATTACACATCTGGAAATAACAGAATTGCACAAAATCAAATTCCTTGTTCAAGAAGAGCTGAACAAAAAATAGCGCTGTAAGTGTCACTTGCTCCAACTTCTGAAGTCAATAAACAGTTAATGGCAGAGTTTAGACTTTTGTCAGCAACTTTTATTCTGTCAGCTGTCTTCTGCCCTCACAAGCTCTCTGCTACCAGAAGGCATCAGTGCTTCCTGCAAGCACAAGACACGACTGGAGTAAAGTCATCCGCACACTAAAGAAGTATAGTCATCGTGGTGCACCATACCTTTACCATTCCATATAGCAGTTTTGCAGGATCTGACAAAGAAAAAAACTGATACTTCTCTGTTTTTACCTAAAGTAGACTTTAGAAAGGCAATTTTACATAGGGACATCATTTAGCAACTGAGTGGTGTTGGTAAAGATATGAGGAGAGTAGTTCCTTAAGTAGTTCTTTAGGATACAAAATACTTCTTCTAAACATTTTCATGTGTTTGCAGAAATGGTTGATGCTGAAGAGGCGCTGTCCTGTAGCTAGAATGCCACTACTTACAGTAGGAGTTTTCTTTAGAATATATCCTAACTTAACATTAAGTAGGTAGTGTAAACAAGTGCCCACTCCAGTCACATTAAAAGAACTGCCTCTGTACTTACTTGCAAACTGGTTAACTATAGATAGACTACTGTTAGAGATAACAACAGGAATTGGTAGTTCAGGGTATGCTGGGTTTGTAATTCTTCTAAAGGCTGGGTTGCTGAAGTATTGGGAAGTTTCATAATTTACTTGTTTCAGAATTCATTAACAATATTGTTTGGTGTTGACTTCAAATGTATGGCTTACAGGTAAATGTTCTTCTTCCACTTAGACAAAGTGACCCTAAATGGTACATAAAGACATCAATAGAAAACATTGTCAATATCTGATTTTTATTTTTTTCTCCTACCATTCAGCAGCCTGTAGTGATTAAATAGGAACTTTGACTCACTGTGATGAACTACCTTCAGGAAACTAGGTTATCAAAGTATTACAGAATGGTTGAGGTTGGTAGGTACCTCTAGAGGTGACCTTGTCCACCCTTCCCCAGTCAAGCAGGGTCATCTGTTGTTCAAGTAGGCTTACCTAGGTTCCAATGTCCCCAAGAAAACCTCTGGATCAAAGGAGAAGTTCCACTCAAATTTCTGGGTACCCTTAAATTTCTGAGAAGAACTGAAAACCAGCTCCATATCTAGAAGCTTTGACATAACATGAAAATGTCTGATGCAATTCAGCTAGTTTAATTATTAAACAAACTGTATTATGGCTTTTTCTCCATGTTTATCAATTACTTATAGTAAATCTATGTCAGCTAGTAGCACAATGCAAGATATCACAAAATGCCATTGTCTATTCTAGTTAGTAGTAGTACTACTTCGGACATTTACATACAATCTTAACTGAAAAAGTATTTTTTGTACACCTAACATTTTGCCTAATAGGACTAACAGCATTAAAGGAATTAACTGGATTGTGATGGCACATTGTACTATATCATCACATTATAAGAGAGAAAATTGAACAAACGGATGTTTACTGATTTCCACAGGCAGGTGGGAAAAATGAAATGGTGTAAGGAGCACTGACTGTAGAAATTCCTGATCTGTGATTCATTTTTTAAAGAATTTTGCATTTGTAACTCTGAATAATCACTGTTAATATTACTGCTAGCTCTCACCCAAACAGCCTAAGAGGTAGACTAAATCACAGATTACTCTGGAATATGGATTTCTTATCACTGAAGAAATCTTTCAGCTGTGAGGGCCAGAGCCCTCCCTTTAATTAAGGGTGCCTCCCACATCCTTACTGCACATTTAGCACCTCATATCTAATACAGTTTGCAATACAAAAGCAAAAGTAATTTCCATTCTAAATTCTGAAAACACAGGAGATTTTATGCTGTGATTTTCAAAGAAGTTTGTTTGAAAACACAGTCATAATATTCACTTTAATGAGAGTCTTTTTTTTTTCCGTTCATAGTTAACCATTTTGCCTGGTTTAGAGATATTTGAGGTAAATAAGAGAATTAAGGTGAGTTTGTGCTATTCAGATATTCCATTTTACTCCAGTTCAAGTGCTGCTTAGAAGACTGGTTAGTCTAAGCAGAAGGTTTTGCTCAGTTTTAGAAACATCTTATATGGAAAAACATCTAAAAAGCTTTGAGAACAGACTGACAATATTAAGTTCTAATGATACCTTTTATTACTACCTTATGTGATATCTTATGATGTTTTCTTTTGTAATCTTATGATGTAATGATTCAACAATTTTGCTCATAGTTGTCATCACTGTTGAGTATTAAAGATGCAATTTAACCTTCAAGCTTATATAGTGGATGGTTATATTGTAAAGTATATAAAAATATACATTATCACACAATATTATCACATTTCATATATATAGTATGATCAAACAATTGTGATTCATAGTTAATGTATTTGAGTACAAAACACTGCACTTAACCCTTCACATTGCCCTCATCAAAAGTAGTTTTTATAACTAGCTTAGCAGTTATTCAAAATAGGTTAATTGATTTGTAAAATACACAGGATAATTTACTGTGGTCGCAAGTCACTTTTATAAGGGATTAGTCTAACAGCTCCATTTTTTTTCTAAATGTTTTAGTGAAATATGAAAACAAGGAGTTCTGGAGAACACTATCAGCTGGAGATTATAAGTTTCTAAAGATACTCTAATGAACTGTCTATATCACAGTTGAATTTACCTGTGTTAATAATGCTTGGATATCTGAAACAGAGACAAAACTTCCATTATTCATTTTTCTTTTGACTGTGGTGATTACAAACATCTTTTATATACATCCAAAAAAACCCCATTTTCAGAAACACAGTTTTGAACTGGATTGTGTCAAGATGGTATTAACAAACCTTTTTTGATCTGGTGTTAACCTCTGGAAAAGAACAGTTATTTATCCTTGGCCATTTGCTGTAACTTTTTTCCCACTCAATAAGCAGCACACAATGTACCAAGTTATTTTTGCAAGTGATTTTCCCACATTTAAATTGATACCATACCATAGACAACTTAGAATGATAATGAATGCTTCATGCCTGGGTGCTCTGCCAATAGCAAATAATGAAACCTTTAACAAGTACAACTGACAAAACTCCAGATTCTTGAGAATATATTACAGAGTTATTAGTATCCTTGAACATTCCCTACAAAAGGAGATAAAAATTAGGATCTGCAAATGCAAAACCTGTTCCCTATTTAAGGGTGCTCCTTTAAAAAAATAAACCTTTTTCCTCTCATTAAAATACATAGGGATTTTATTACATATTAAATATAGTTCCAGTTATGTTGACTAGCCAGCACACCATGAATTTCTCAGAGCACTCAGATTTCCACTAGGGTTTTGTAAGAAGAGTTTAATCACCTTGTTGTATCATACCTAGAAGAAAGCAATTTACATAGAGGAAAAGGGAGTAGATCCTGTGTAAATAACAAGGAAATAGAAATCACAAAGGATTTAGCAGTGAACTCTAAGTATCATCTTGCTGTGTTTCTTTAAATGTTTTCCAACTGATGACAATATTTTGGATACTTTTTAAAAATTTCAGCAAGTGAATCCAGCCTTTAGAGGAAAATACAACTACATTTTTTTGTGTCTCTGCTCCTGAAAATGCTTAACCAAGTGCATCCCCTTAAACAGAAGTCTCACCTCACTTAGTGTAGCCTGAATGCTAAGTGTGCTCAGGATTATACCATATGTAGGCACTGGCATGAGACTTTTCCTATATAAAACATATTTGAAACTTATTTTATAGATAATCAATTACATATGTAATACAAAAATTGCAGAGATGGGTACAAAAATGTATTAATGACTATATTTTCACTATCTATGCATAAGAATAAGATCTTAGGATACAAGCATTTTTTAAAAAAATCTCCATTATGCCTTCTCCAAACTTCTTTTACTTCTTTTTTTTTTTCTTTAGTTTTGGATACTGGCATGAAATGCTGTCCCAAGTACATAGGTTGTGATGTAAACCTTTTCAAAACCTCACTGGAGAGAGCATTCTGATACTCACAAGACGCAAGATACTTTCTTCTTGTACTTTAGTTACTAAACATCCCGAAATGACTTCAAGTCCTTGTGCTTTTTAAAGCATAGAACTACAATTATCGCCACTGCTGATAGCACTAGTTAACTTTCACTGTCTGTACTGCTGAACAAGCTCAAAATAACACAGTATGAGAAGAAGTATATATCAGCACTGGGAAACCATTTCTCTGTATTAGTGGAAGCTTGCTTTCTTCCAGATCCCTTTGAAGTAGATTTAACCAGAAGCTGCTTCTGCACGGTGGGAAAACAGTAAATAATGAAAAGCAAAGATCACTAGTGTAGACCAACCTGAACCATTAGGTAAAGTGAGCACAGATAAATGTCTGTTTCAATTCAAAGCAAAAACAGGATAGAAACAAGAAATGCAGGCCATCCTCACATGACCAATAATTATGTTTCAGGAAACAGTCCTGAAAAATACTAAGCAGTGTTATGCAGAAGTTTATTTGTTCAATGGCTTACTGTGTCTCACAATCCCAGTAAACGCAAAAAAAAGCTTGAAACTTCCTTTGATGCGCAGTGTTTTTCCTTTTGCTTTCTTCTTATGTAAAATAAAATCATCATTTCTAAACATATCTCAGTAGTTACAGTTTATTTTATCCACGGTCTTCACATCACATAGATCTAGCTTAGTAGGAAGATGAGACTTATCTCCTACTGCTGAAGGCATGTCTGTCTTTTTCTGCTTAGTAACACCAGAATAAAGAGGCCAAAATATTTGTTAGGCTATGATGGACAGCACCCTGGTAGCATTGAACAAAGGACCAATTGCAGTGGTGTTTTCATGCCCTAGGAACTGACATGGGGTTGATGAGACAGTAGAACTTCTGACATTTGAAAGCATTGAACTGGTAGAAATGTCTACAAACATTTTCTCCTTTCATTTTTTTTTCAATTCACAAATGTTGCTCCAAACACACAAGAACACTGTGGCTGTTCTTCCTGGCTGCTGGTTGAAGAGTTATGAAGTAAAATAACAATCCTTACTGAATGAGAAAACCATTAAGTTGTCGCTTTATTTTTCCTGTAACTGAAATACCCTCTCTCACTGATTGCTTCCTAGTGAAACCATACACAAAACAATATCCATAAATCTAGCACTTTCCCATGTCTAGAAAACAAGAACAAGCCCACTCTCTCTTTGTTTTTAAAAACTGCTATGTGGCACTGTTAATATCCCACCTGAAAGAATTCCACCACATCCCTGGTTTGTCATCTCTTTTTTTTTTATAAGCCTCTTTAGGAAAGGGGTTCTGTAAATATGTGTGAGGAATGAAAGACAGTTCATGTGATGGAATGACATAATGGTTTATTTCTTGGTAGCAAGCTTTTTTGTTTCAAGTCATACTGACGACACTCAGTATATTGTTGAATGTGCTGAGAGCATAATTACAGGAAGTCACCTCCATCAGCATCGTCATCAGTGCATTTTTCCACTTTCGGAGCCGACATGCAAAAAAAAATTTTACAGCGTGTTCTTTCCTACTGCACCTTTTAAATACTCTCTGCTAATCTGAGTCCATAAATCCAGCTGCTGCTCACTACAGAGTCTGCAAGAGTAAACTGCTACAAGTGCCCTGAGATTTGGCATTTTATTTGTAGTGAATCACATAAGTCCTAGGATTTCTAACTCCTTTATTATGTGAAAAGAGGGGTCAATCATACCAGTAATGTTTGAATTAACCTTTTTCTGACACAAAGACCATGGCTTGATGGGACGGCTTATGCCTTCTACTACTATTCTGAAGGCATATCTTTCAGTCAGAAACAGATAAGACTGCGACTTACCCTTTTGTTTCCTTTGATGTTCCATCTCCTCAAAATCTAAAAAAACCCAGCTTACAATTATTAGCTATATGTTACCTCCTTCTGAGACCAGTCTTATGCCTTGCAGTACCAAAATGAATTTTATCTAGACAAGGAGATGTGGAACATTACACAGCCAACCACGCATTCAGGTAGCGAGTGCCATATGAAGAGGAAATACTCAGTGTGATACCGTGTGCTCAGAACTCCTTGCTGCTTCAGTTCCTCCAGCTTCTGAAGGATGTTGTGTAGAGAAGTGTTGGTACTGGATGCAATAAGACCATGTACGTAGTCATGTGGTATTTTGCTACAGCCTTCTTCTCACTGCATTGAGCAAGAGTGTGCAGACCTGTCTGGGGTCTCAAAAAAAAATGCAGATTAGGGAATATTATCTCCTTTCCCTTTCCCACATTACATACATAATCAAAAGTGTACTTCTGGAATGGAAGGTGGAAGGACTTGCAAGACAGTAAGGCTGATGACAGAGGAGTTTAGCAGAAAAGAGAATGAGGCAAATCTGGAGAAGATGAAATGAATGGAAGATGAAATAAAGGAAAAGGTAACCCAGAGTCTTGGAATTCAATATAGAAGTTGGAATTTGAGAAAGGAGAGATTTAAGGAAAAGAAAGCATAGTTACCTGACAGAATGTGTAAAAAGTAAATGATTCTTGAAAGACACTAGATGTGAGTGGCTGTAAGAGTGAAAGGAGACTGGTAGCTCCACTGGGAGCAAAGAAGTCTATTTGAACAAACCAAACGAGAGTTCACAGAGCCACATAAAGACTAGGGAAGTGAAAATAAGTCTGGAGAAAGAACAGTCTCTATATATTTGTCTTCTGTTTTCTTTAAATTATAATTATATCCTGAATATACAGAACCTACTTGAGGCTAGTAACATTAATCATATTGCTATCACTCCATAAATACTGGAGTTGAAATGTATTGTGTTCATTGTGCCTTCTCAGTAAAGGAACCAAATGAGAAAATACTGGCAGCTTCTTAGGTTATGGATTTGATTTTCACTAGTTCATGTTTGTGCTAGCTTGGGCCTATACAAAAAAAGAAAATAATTATATAAAGGTCGTTGAATTAAATTGACATGTCTGCTGAAGTTAATAACAAAGGGACTGCCATTTTTAAAACAGAACTTCGATAAGTTTTTTACCTCTGTTTAAAAAATAAATTCTCTGATTGGAAAACTGTGACTAATATGTGATTTCTGTCATAGGATTAGTTTAATGTGGAAAAGTCCTTTGAAAAACAAAGGATTTGGCACCCCTGCTTGCTAATAACTCAGCTTCAATACAACAGATTTCATCTTTCCATTCCTTTTTTATGAATAACTTCTTTGGCTAAAATATAGATTTTTCTCGTGGTCCTAATTTCTGTTAATTGAACTGCTGAGAATGAAAATGATTAGAGAATGTTGCGTGGTGAGCAGATTTGTTTGGATAATGTGGTTTTAACACCTCTTGTTCTACCCAAAATACAGAGTCTTCCTTAAAAGGATGTTATAGTGCAAAGCTTATATACTACATTCTGTAACAGAGTAAATATTCAGTGGGCTTGTACTCAGTGATTAATGGATGGAATGGAAGGAAACATAAACTGAAACAATGGACAAGTATTATAAACAGAGTAGTTGTAAGTAAAAGATTTTTTGTTGCAGTGAAATTAAGTGATTTCTTTACACAGGTCAGTCAAGGTCATAGTGTTGAAATGTTCCTTCTGATGTCAGAATTCTTGGAATTTTAAATTGAAAATAAGGTGAACACAATGCTCACAAAAATGTTGGATTAATAGCACTCTGTAATAAAGACTTGAAGCGACTTTATCTAGACTGACTTGCCAACAAACTTACAGCTGCCTCTGAAGCAACCATATTTAGAGAATAATCTGATTTTCACTAAAGTCCTTGATTTGAACATAATCATCAAGTATTTCACCATTTTTGTAATGTGGACACATGTCAACTAAAAGTTGAGCTGAAAACTCTTCTTAGACATACACTGCTAAAGAAGTCACACACACTTTTCTATACTTTTCTACATTTTTAAGTAGGAAATACTTTTTCTGAAGGTAATGGGAACTACGTTGAGGGGAAAACTGACTTAAATTGAATCTGTATAAACTGGTCAGATTCAACACAAAGGAGGTAGAAACTTGGCCATCCTGAGATGGACTTAAAGCCAAGACACAGCATAATAGGTTCCACTCTAGTAGAAAGCACCCTTTTTTTTATACTGTAGGTATTTATCAATAATCTTGTTGAAATATTTATAGGCCCGTGACAATAATGACTTTAAAATATTAACTGAAGGTAATGGTCAGGAGACAGATGCTAAGAAGAACTTCTTTCTTTTATATTTTTCTTCTCCCCTTTCCTATTCTGTCTTGCAAGGTTTTGTAATGCAGCATTTTTGCTACAAGATTCTGCCTCCCAGTGCTTGTCTCTGTCCCTTGATTTACTAGAAGAAAGGAGGCAACATAAGAGGAATGGAGAAACACTCCCTCCTTCAGATGACTGAGCAGCTTACTCCATAACACTCCTATATTCAAGAAGATAAAGATTTAAGGTTAGGAAATAAACTAAGACTTCTCCTTCTCATCCCTCTACTCCCTGCTGAGCCTCAAGACAGTACAGCACTGCTGTATACAACTATATGATCTAAACCTCCTTGAGGTTTGGCAGGAGGGAACAAACTTTCTGATTTATGAGGCTTTACTTGGATCAGTTGTTGTTAGTTTGTGAGAGCCTCTGTTTTCCACAAGGTGTTTTAAAAAATTTTATATAAAAGAAGTTACGTAAGCTAAACACCAGTGTTTCCTTAGGAACTTAAAGTCAAGTGTTCAAACAAAAGATGAACAAAATCTTCCAGTTCTGTGAATCAGTTAGGACATAAGTATCTCCCTTTTGTTCCCAAGTTTTAAAATGTGTGAATTCAGTTATTTGATGTCAGGATTAACTCCAAGGAGTGTTATACAGGCTATAGTCCCTGATCTATGAGTGGAAACTGGTGCCATTAGTCTCCCTAGTGCATATTGAGCAACTATGAAATAATCACACGCTAAGCCATGCAAGGTATCTGTTTCTATTTGATCGCTGTAAAAAGTGTGAACTAGCAAGCTGTCCATTAGCTACTGCATTTCTTTCATTGTACCCCATTTTTCTCTTCTGCTAATTAGAAAATATTCCTGTAAATTCTAGTCTTACCTCTTTGTTGCTATCACTAAAATTTCAGGATAAATTCTTCCCATGAAGGCTATATTTTGAAACCAGAAGAAAACGCAGAAGAAAACTCACCTACTGCACTGTATTCAAATTGAAAGCAAAACTTGACACAGACCTCCTGTACCTGCATGCATACATGCTATATGCATATACATGATTTTTTTAAAAATACCACCAGATTGCGTTCTGTATTCTAAGTATATTTTTCTAAATCACTAACAGAGCTCTTAACACATCAGAGATACTCCAAATACTCTAGAAATAAAAGACAAAGCTGCCTTCTCTACCTACAAATCTCATTTACAGCTTTCCCTACATATGCTGCTGTTTATTTTCAGTTTGATGCACGCACTCTAGTGCATTCTGATAAAGCTGATTCTGCTTCATCATCTCCGAGTCCCTGCAGATTTTCATATACTGTGTGATTAATTACTTGTTTTCTAGGCCTTTTGCTTTTTCCATTTAAAAAAAAGTACAAAAGTACATTTAAAAAAAAAAAAAAAAAGGAAAAAAGCTAGTACAACAAGTTGCTCCCCAAGAGGCAGGAACTACAGACTCAAATTTTATTTGCATTTATGTGCTGCATCATCTGATTCCACCATTCTTTTCCCATCAGCTGTGGGTCTGTGGTAGATAGAGCATGCCGTGTGACAGACTGTGCGATGAATGGCCTGGGACGAGTGTGTGGATCAGCCTTCTAGTCTCCTTCATCTACCAAACCTCTATTTCCACAGAAGAAAAAATAGAACAGGGCTTGAGATATGAAGGATGTGAGACCTACATCCTTCTCTGAAACAGATTTTGCCGGCGCATCTTTGGAATGTCAGGTGGATCAAGTAAGTGTATAAAGGCTCATTTCTTTAAGACAGAGGGAAAAAAATATCGAATGTAGTGAAATAATCATAAAAATGACACTTAAAATCAATTTCTTCTCCATAGTTCTGGCTTTAAGTTTCATCACTTAAAAGATGAAAGTGCTGAGGAAGTCTGCTGAGGCACTAAATCAGTATTGAAAAGATACGTACTCAAACTGTGTTATCTGAACACAGTTTTGCATATAGACAACATGATTTTCTTGGCTGGTAGTGTTTTATTATCTTTAATAACAGGAGCTCACAGTGTCTTTGGCTTATAAATGAGAATTTACAAATACCAGTACAGCAACTCAGAAATGCTTCTCATAATCAT
Organism: Clamator glandarius; assembly: GCA_033459285.1. Classification (NCBI taxonomy): domain Eukaryota; kingdom Metazoa; phylum Chordata; class Aves; order Cuculiformes; family Cuculidae; genus Clamator; species Clamator glandarius. Next base: position 711,933 of record JAUNZM010001352.1, read on the forward strand.
TTCGTAAGTCAATGTCTAATATATGCATTAATGCAGTTTTGTGACAAATTGTCTATTAGATTTCAGCTGACAGATTGTCATATGTTAATCATAAATAACTGCAAAACATAGGTATTATAATGTATGCAACAACAACAATGACAAAATGAAGGGGAGATAGCCAACTACAGAGTAACCTTTCTGATTTCCCTCTGCACCCCTACTCCCCCTCCTATTCCCTAACTTGCTGTGTAGCAACCAAATGTCCACTGGTTCCAGTTGTTAATGGAATGTCCTACTGTGCTAAAGAGCTTAGTAGGATGCCATTTACCAGGGGCGCAAGCAACAATCTAAGGCAGAACAGCCGAGAGGAAAATAATACTGCACGCTATTAATAGAGGACTATTTAATATATTAAATTCATGAGACTGAGACATGAAGGCATATGGCTTGAAGAGCTATAGCAGAAGTCACTCCAAGTGTGGTCGCAGGTAAGTAGTTAGAGGAACAGAAAAAAAAGTCGACTGCTTTCTCCTCCTCCTTTGCTATAAATTTTGAGTTTTACATCTGCACTCACATCCTATGCTTCACATAAAACTTGCACTGCTTGTATGTAGCCTCAATGAGGTCACTGAAAGCAGCTGCATGAGCAGGAAGAACAGGATTTAAACAGTTAACTTTGAATGACAAGAGAACAATGTTTGCTTCTACAAAAACTCCGAGAGAGTACATGATACTTAATTCCAAATGACAGAAGAGACCCTTCTTCTACCTACCTTAACAAAATTAATAGGATATTCATACATGAAAATCTGATTTAATTACAATCCTAGAGTGTTTTACAGGAAACATTGAAAAGTTATATAAAACACGTAAATGTTTTTTCCAATTCAGCGCTGTACTAACCTTAGAGTAGTGCAATCTTGGCAAAATTAGAACACTAGTATAGAATGCCATGTTTGAATTTTTTATGTATTTTGTGGAAAACAATGTCCATTTTAATGAGTAGTTTGTAACAGTCAAATTCTACTTCTTGATGAGCCACCTCCTTTTAAAAGGGAAGGAATCTTAAAAGCACATATATACATCCATGCTACTGATAACAAGCAATGATATGCACTAGAGCAACAGTAGATATACAGTGTTTTAATGTGGGGGTTTTTTTTTGTTTGGATTTTGTTTGTTTGGTTTTTTTTTGCTTTAGCATCAGTACAAAACCTGGAAATCTTATAAATAATATTCACGAGATCTGGTTTAAATGCTGCTGCAGAAAGATATGCATTTATTCCTAATGCATACTGTGATGCTGACTGAACAGAAGGAAGAGCTACACAACCTGCTTATGACTCTAGGATAATGGAAAGCTAAATGTAGTCCCAAAACTCACATCCTCATTGTGATACCACATGAAAAATATAAAATGCATGGGTTTATTGCTCAATTCTTCAATGTCACACAAGGATCACAGCGTGGAGAGCAGTAAAACAGCTAAGTATACTGATAAAAACTGCTGGGACATAACATTAAATCCTGAAATACCTATTTAGTATTGCAATTTCAAAGCAAATACAGCCCTGCAGTCATTTGAGTCAAGGGGGCAAAGGTGAGAATTTAATTCTTGCTTCCTTTAGCTGCATTTATTACGATAAAGATAAAACACTGTTTTCCTCAGCTTTTGAGTTTTGTGGTTTTACTTTGAATCCGCAGTTGCTAGTCTTTTATTGAACAGTTGTTTTTGACACACTAAAAGGCAGTCATAAATGCTACATTTCATATATTTACCTTTTCATACAAAGTAATTTTTTTACAAAGTCACTCAGTATTTTGAAATACACTGTTTGGAAAGGACTAGTGCTCCTTTGAGTGTAAGATTATTTGGGGGGCTGTTTTTCATGGTGTAACTGGCAGGAACAAAAGGAGTGAGAAATATATAGGACTTGGGAAGAACAAAGTTTTATCTTCACTTCTGTTAGCCTTAATGCTGGCAATACTGCCTTCCAGGGCCTGACAAAATATTATTATATGATAGAAAAAAACCCAAATCATTCACTTCTGCAACAAAATAGCAGTAATAAACTTTGCACGGACCACCATGATTGATTTCAGAATCAGGGGATACACAGCTTGATCAGGAATCAGCACTAAACTCAGGACAAGAAGCAGCAGTCTGGCCAATCCCACACCAACAGCTTCACACCTGCAGAAGCCACTAAGCCGACTTATGTTGCATCCATCTCTGTGGGCTCTTGTCACCATAATGTCTGAGCAGTGCTCCTTGTGTTTATCCTAACAATTACTCCCATTTTACACAGGAGGAACTGTGGCACATAGGGCTTATGGTCCAGGCTTCCGAAGATCACGAGAAGCCATCAGTGAGGTTTCCCTAAGCACTTTTCACCTAAAGCCTATTGTTCTCATCTGTGTCCTATGCGCTGTTCCTTCTTTGCAGAGGATTTGGCAGGACACGGTAAATAAACCAGGGGACCCGGGTTTTTTTGTTGTTAGCCCAACTGGTAACATGAGGCGTCGCTCAGCACGAAATCTGACCATTTTCAGGAAAAAAATTAGGGACCTGCCATATACAAGCACGACCGAATAAGTGAATATTCCTCTAAAGCACGCCTTGGTCTGTCAGGCTCGGTACCCTCCACCCCGCCGCGTTAACTGAAGGAGCTGGGTGCAAAGCAGGACGGAAAGTTCAGCGCTTCGCGGCGCGGGAGCGTGTGCGCGCGAGCGTGTGTGTGTGAGCGCGTGAGCGCGCGCGCGCGCGCGTGTGTCCGGCGCGGAGTGACGTCACCGCCCGCTACGCGCGGCTGTGCGCGCGCGGGTCTCCCCGCGAGCCTCCGCCGTCCCGTGGCCCCGGCCTCCCCCCCACACCCCGCTCCATCCCCGGCACAAAGCCCGGCGAGCAAGGTTCCCCTAACTCTTGGGGCCCTGCAGACTCTGTGATCCACGTAGCATAAGAGGATTAAAAAATAATAATTAAAAAAAAAAAACCCAAACACCAAACCAACCAAAAAACAAACAAACCAACCCCAAACCCGCAATAACAAACCCGCGAAACGATAGGGTGTCGTCTCCATCACTGTAGCCACGGCGTCCTCGTTCTCCCGCGGAGGAGCAGGGCGGTGTGTGTGTGTTGGGGGTGAGGGGGGGAAGGGTTCCTCGCGTTTCTGCTCTCGTGGACGGTTTCGGGAATTTTTTTCCCGTTTCTCTGCCCTCCCCGCTCCGCCCGCCCCGCGTCCTCTTCGCTCGCTTTTGTTTGCGCTGCACTTTTTCTGGAGGTGGGGAGCGGGAGAGTTCGGGGAAGCCCCGCGGCCGACCTCGCTGTTTCTAGCGAAAGAATCGGCTAAAAGAGAAGAAGAAAGAAAAGGAGAAAGAAGGAAGAAAAAAAAAAAGAGAGAGAGACAAGGCTAAGGAAGGAGAGAGAGGGAGGAGAAGGAGAAGGAGGAGGGGAAACGGAGCGGCAGCTCGCGAACAGAGAGCGCCCGGGAGCAGCGGCAGCAGCAGCAGGCGCCGCAGGAAGGAGAAGAAGAAGAAGAAGAAGAAAAGAAGAGCAGAGCGGAGCGGAGAGGTGGCGCTGGCAGGAGGAGGCAGGCGGGAACCTGGCTTTTCTGGATGCTGGATTTTGGGACTGTCGCTGACCGTCTCCCGCTCCCCGGTGCTGGACTGTGAGAGACACGCACCAGCGCCTGGCTGCAGCGGCCGGAGGCTCCGCTTGTAGCTGCTGCTGCTGTCGCTGTGGGGCTTGGATTAAATTGGCCGCGCCGGAGACGAGCGAGAGCATTGGGAGGAGGTGGTGGCGGCGGCGGCGGCTGCTGCTGCTGCTGCTGCTGGGACCGGGGGAGACAGCATGAACAGGTAACTGCCTCGCTCCTGACCCATTTTTTTCTCTCTCCCCCACTCCGTCTTCGCCCTCTTTCGGCGCATGGAAATGTGCCAGTGTGTGTATCTGCGTGTGTGCAGCCCCGCACACATGTGCCCCGCACGCCGCACTCCCTCCGGGCGCCCCGGGGCTCCCCCCCGGCCCTCGCCAGCCTGTTCCTCTCTCCGCTCAGCCCGGCGGCCAGGCCTGCGAGGGCAGCCGCGGCTCGGGGACGGGGGATGGGGCAGCGTGAGGGCAAGTGATGGATCGGAGGCGACGTCTCCGCTGAAAGCCGCCGTACGCGGGTGGGGAGGGGTGCTACGCCGGTTACGCGCTGGCTATTCGCTCTGGCGTTCGATTTAGTAATACTGTTTTTTTGTTGTTGCTCGTTCTCACGGGCGGGGAGAAGGTAGAAGGGAGCAGTGGGTGGGAGGCGAGGCGCCTCCCGCTGGAGAGGGACTGTGGAGTGAGCGCCTGAGAGAGACCCCCGGCGCCGGTCCGAGGAGGACTCCCTTCTCCTCCTCCTCCACCTCCTCCTCATCTTCCTTCCCCTCCTCCTCCTCTCTCTCTCGGCGGAGCGGGGAGGCACGGAGATGCGAAGCTTTTCACAGGTTAGACATTTAATTTCTTTGTTTACTCTCTGAAACCACTTGAAAGGAAGCACATCGGGCTGGAAACTCAGTTTTCCGAGCGCTTAAAAAGGGGCTTTTGAATTTGTTAGCAAACTTAGCAGCTCCCTCTGCGCCGTCTGCCCGTGCGAGCAGTCACTCCTCACAGCTGCAACCGGGCTTTCCTAGGCTGGCAAATAATACAGTTGTTTTCACTGATTTCTGTATTTTGCCTCTTTTCTGCCCCCTTCCTCCTCAACAGAACTATATTATAATTTCCTTTTTAAGCGATTACCACGCATCCTTGCATGTGTGGCTTTTGAATGCTTACTTCTCCTTGTTACTTGTCCAGGCTGCTGCCATACGTATTCTGTTCTTTTGCTTGGCCTTTGTACAGTTAACTGCCTCGTGGAACGATGGTAGCTTCTTTGCCATGCTTACCATGTCCATATTCTCAGATTCAATATACAAAGAAGGGTCATTTTATTTACACAGAATAGTTCAGGTCTTACGTATCCTTTCCCTCGTCGCCTGAGACTGTATTGTGTGGGAGATGAATCTGTAGATGCTGATTTGCCTTGGAGTTTCCTATTTGCAGACGTGGGTATTTTTCATGAAGCCTGTATTCTTTTAAACTTAGGATTAATGTTGGAAGTTATACATGTTTTCTCAGCCTTTCAAAGATCCCTTCCAACATGCCTTTTTTTTCAGACACAAGCAACTTCTGTAATATCAGGACATTTATTGGGAATTTTGATGCAGATATGGAAAAATGTGTATGTGCCACATGTTTTCTTCCTCTGGTATCTGCTAGTGGCTTGTGATGTTTTAATGATCAGTGATTTATTTTCTTGCTGTAAAAGTGTATTGTAAATGACATAATTTTCTCCTGGGCTGGGAGCACATAAAGCTTCTACAATGCTTCTTACAGAACGGAACAACTCTGAAGAAAAAAAAAAAAAGATTCTCTCCTCTTCTAAATGCAATCATATGTACTTGTAACTTACTTTAGATGGCATTTTTTTTTGCTAGGTTCTTCAAATTCCATCTCACGAGATCTGCTATGACTGCTTTCTTTATATGTGAAATTGACAAACTGATCAGTTTAATAAATTCAGCTGTCAAATTTTGCCCAGTCAAAATTGATAAAAGCTGTAAATGTAGTGGCATGGGATTTTCAAAGCACTGAGTGTTAGATAGAAAAGGAAGAAGGATTTAATGAGAGGCTTTTTACAGGAGTAGCTTTCCAATTTTAGTTTTGTCACTTGTGGTAATATGGTGGAGTATATTTAGATTTCTCAATGCAGAAATGATGTATAGCTTTTCTGTATCCGCTGAAAGCTTTGCCTATGTGGAAGACTTCTACGCTAAGAAGGCACTGAGAAATTCATTATGGATTGTGTGTGCAAGCTGTCAGGAATGGCGTGTGGAAAGGAAAACGGTATCTCTGTATTTTTAGATTTCAGGAATGGGTCTTAGTGCCTGCTTTTAGACCCATCAATCATACTACTTTTAAAATGAGCACTAAAGAATAATATGAATTAAGTGTTCTGCTGGGATGGTTATGTAACTCAAACACCAGCACTGTCAGTGAACTCAATGGGTGACAGTAAATCCATGCTTAATCTTAGAGAGGGTTTGTGAGAGCAGACTTGGAAGTGTGTGAAAGAACAGAATAACTGGTGATTTAAGTCTAGTTAGCGATTAACCTTCCGTTTTTAAGATTACCCTTTGTTCACACATTTGAATAATACAGGGACCAAAAACTACAGAAGCTGAAGAGCAGGAATCCCCCTTCATCTGCTGCTGTGTGTGCTGAGCCACTAGAGGCCTGTATAAACTGCTCTACTATAGCAAATACCAGTACATGGCATATGCTCATTCTTTCACCAGACATTTTTTACACAGGTGCTTAATGTCCAAAGCAAAGTTGCCAGTTATTTATTCCTTGCTACTAAACGAGACACAGGAGATCTGTACAAATTACATATGATTTTGGATTTTCTGGATTTTTTTAACACTGCTTCATCCATTTCCCCCAGTTCTGTGCAGTGTCCAACAGAGTTCTTTCCTTCCTATGCTCCTGATTGCTGTATCATCTGGGGATGAACATCGACTGTGTGGGTGCAGATTTTGGGCAAAGTCAGATTTGAGTGTTTCTCGCATTTCATATTTTCTGTGAGTTGAGAAAGTCAGATTTGTTGCCTGTGTGTTTCTTCTGTTAGGTTAGTAAAGGTATTGTTCCGTGGAAGTTGAGGGTTAAAAGATAAACTAAATAGGATTACTTCAAGGCAGTAACAGACATAGACTGATGGTGTATTTAAACTAGATTTGTACGTGTTATGTAAGTTTGAGAGTGTGGCGGCTCCACGACTTTGGCTGGAGCATAGTCAGCATTTACGGGACCTTGGCTGAAGATGCACTATACATTTTTGAGTGTCAGTTTCACAAATTTAGAATCCACTGCCTGTAACATTCTTAATAGGCATTAACCAATAAGGTCAAGTATACTTATACTATTCCATTGTTGATTTTCAGTTTTTCAAACTGGCAAGGCGGACAATTTGTAAAAGAGCACAGCTGAAATATTTGCATATTGGATTTCCTTCAAAATGAACTTCCATTACTAAGCTCTTAGAAATTTCTCATTTAAAAGAATTTTCAGGTTGAATTACAGTAAGGTCATACAATCAAAATGCAGCTTCCCAATGGTATGTTATTTTTTTAATAAGCTGTCTTTAAAACAGCTGAGTTTTATATATCATATAGTGTTGGGCCAGTTACAGCAAGATGTTTTTTGTTGTGTTGCTGACAACAGTTGTGCAAATACTGACTGAGTTTATTTTTCTGAAATGTGTGTGTGCATTTGGGTAAAGTCATGATGAAATTTAATGAAATCCGCTTTGTAGGTCTTCTCAAATGATAGACATCTGTTCAAAACTCTTACTGAGTGTCAGTAAACCAAAGCAATATCTCCAAAATGCATAGGGTAGACATTTCATTTTTTGAAATATCAAGAGGAGTGATGTAGCACAAGTCTACAAATCATTGTATTTCATTTTTGTTTAGGATTCTGGTGATTTAAAGCCTTTTATTTTTTAACAAGTTGAGAAAAAGTCGTATTTGCTGGTGAAGTTCAGTGTCAGAGTTGCATAATACTATCTGTTCTAACAGGAGCTTGCTTACATTGTGATTCAGTGTAGAAACAGTTGGCATAATACAGCCAACATATAGTATTTTTATGAAAACTCTCGATTTCACATGCTCTATGAATTGTTTACTTTATTTGTTTAATCCTTGTTTTCTTTGGAAAAGGCCTTAAATGAAGCTAATTAACGAATGTACACTGACAACTTGGCAGCCTAAAGCAAGGATTTGTGTTTGAAAATACTGCTTCATATGCTATCAGTGATTTACCAAGTTGGAGCAAAGAGGAGGTGTGCTACAGTAAAAGCTGCTCTACAACTAAAGAAATCTGATGATGTAGAAAAAGATTGCATGAGAGTGCTTTGCCTGTAAATTCCTTTCCAAGAAGCTTCACTTCACTTGTTTAAGCTGCCGTGCATTGGTAGAACCGTATGTCTACTATTGGACAATTTTAACTTATATTTTTTAAGTTCAGATGGCTTTTGGTTGGTAATTGGTTATATTTATTAAAACACTGCATGTGTGTGTCTTCCTATAGGAAGTGGATTGCTAAAACACAGGGAAAATAGATACAAAATAATACAAATGGTTTGTTTGCAAAAAATAGCTTAAATTGCATAAATTATTGCATAAATACTGAAAGCTTTGGGTTTTTTAAACTATGATTATTATTCAGGTTCTGTCAATTCATTCATAAGAGCAACAGTTCACACAAAGTACTCTGTTTATCAGCTTATTTTTAACTGCATCAGTAGATATACATAGTATGCACTTCCCTAAGATAAAAAGACTTACAGATTTACGTGTCTTATACTCATATGCCGTGAGAGCCTCCTCCATAGGCTTAGGAGTACAGTAACTGGAAAAAAAAAAAAAAAAGAAAGAAAAGGAAAAAGTGACTGGTCTTGCAGTAGAGTTACAAAGCAGATTGAGGTTTTGTTTTTTTTTTCAAAATATCAACTCACCTGTTTATATTTATATGTCTGATCTCTGCCAGGGATTCTCTGTGCTCTTTCAAATACAAAGAATGTACAGAACATCCCCCCCCACCTCCTCAGCCCACTAAAAATGATGGAATTTTAGGCATGTTGATTTATTATGCCAGAGGACATGCCCTTATACACTATTATACCCTATTATACCCTGTGTGGTGCTTCTTTATAGTTAAGCCTAGTGAGTTATTTCAGATTTTCAATAGTCTTCCAATTATTGGAGTCGTTCCACTGGTACACAATTTAATCTGTTATATGCAGGCATCAAAATGGATGTCCTGGTTAGTGCTAGTTGAACTGCTCACCTATTATTGTAGTCAGTTAATGCATGCTTTTTCCCGAAGCAGTATATCAAATGTGGTGTATGGAGTAATGCAAGCAAGGGAATTGCTGTTTATTTTACAGGGTTTGGAAATTATGTATCTGTAAGTTGGAGTTCAGTAAGTGTAAAATTTGGCTTTTTAGATGGCAAGATCGGATTATTCCCATGAAGAATAAAGCCAGTGCCAACCTGACTGTAACAAATGTGGCTTAAGTCCTAAATCTACAAACAGGTATACATTTGTCTTGCAAATCTGCCCAATCCCACTTAGATTTTGGTGTTTCATGTTGCTTTATTCACTGTTTTTACACAGAAGTTTGGGTCTTTGTTACTTGCTTTGAGTCACTGAGAGGAAATTCAAATATGTTGTGGTAACAATGTTATAGGTTCTCTGACCTTAAAAAAATTATTGTTTGCTAAGGTTCATCTCAGTATTTCTGCTTCCTTTACAGTGTTGATTGAATTGAAATATTCTTAATAATGTTTTTGAGCTATCTGTAGGGTGTATTCTTTTACCTCTCCCTCTCCCTCTCCCTCTCCTTTCCATTAAGGAACACTACCTTTTACTTTCTTTTTTTCTGAAAAAAAAAAGATGAAATTGATCTTGAATTTGCAAGAACACGTGGGTATATTTTACCATCCATGAGGGTTATGAGACAGGTGTGTGTCATGATTTCTAGTGTAGTGTCATCTTTCATTTCTATGTGTTCCCTTCCATAATTAAACTTCTGTGAATGACACTTCTTTTAATTTTCTTTTTTAAAAAAATTGTTCTTAAAGTTATGGGCTTTCTCACTCTTAATGATTTTTTTTTTTTAAGGCAGTTTATAGGTGCAGGACCAGAGATTTCCTGCGATTAATGTTGGGTGCATCATTTCTTTGCCCCTTAAACTATGTTTTGTTAAAATACTCTTTGTGGGTGTACTATGTATTACTACTTGTAAGAATTAAACTATTTTTTACTAATAAGCAAAAAGCTATATTTTGCATGTAAGAAGCAGCATTTTGTTATTTTTTTTTATGATAGGGTCTCTGGTTACTAGTTCAGAATTTTGTCTGCGTGTGTGTAGCTAAGATTAATTACTTCGGTGTGAAGTACATGCAATGAGAGATTTCTAAAACACTGATCAGAAAGTAGGACAGGAAGTTTTATTTATTTATTTTTGTTTGTTTGGGATGATAGTGTGTCTTAGAAAGCTGCTTAAGTGCTGCCTAGCGCAGCTGTCCTTCCCTGAAAGATTAGGTTTCAGGAGCAATGATGGATGTTGAATGCCTGTAGCCAGTTGTGGGGTTTCCTCTGAGGTCAGTGGTACTGATGGAGGATAGGAATTTACAGCCTTATGTCTCTATGCCAATGTAACCAGTAACATTTTCCAAGAAAAAGAAAACCAAACAACTAGTTATGTTCAGTGCTGAGACTGTATTGCTGTATGGTTCAGAAAGCTATTCATACTAGTGAGAAAGAGTGAGTATACTTGTGAATAACAGGGACGAATTTAGTCATAAGTATGTGCTTTTGTTTCACAGAAGCACCTAGAAATAGCTGTAAAAGGAAGTACAATGTTATGACTTTATTTAGAACTTCTTACATACTATTTTGAAGTACGTTAACAAATTCAGAATGTTAGACTTTTGACTAGTTATTTCAGTTGTTTCAGATGTGATTTAAGTTTTTAACAGCTTATCGAGCACAAACTTACTCTCCTTCTTCACCTAAAAACAGTATGTGGTTGCTTTTTAATGGAAAAAAATATGTTAGTGATTTTCAGCAAGCTTAACCAAGGCAGCTTTGATAGTTGTCAATAATGAAAAGGTACATGTTCTTCAAGCAGAATTGGCAAATGGTGTTTGGTGTTGCCTTGTTCCATTTGGGTATCACAATATGTATTGCTGATAAAAATGGATAGTTTGGGTAGCTCTGACATGTGCTTTTAGAATTGTCTAAGATCAGACGTTCAGATTTTATTTATGGACTACCTACCTTCCTTGAGCTGCTGAAGTTTGCCTGTGATATACGGTGATGTGATTAACTTTCAAAAAGTGAAACTTGGTAGAGAAAGTTTCATAACAAGATAAGCTGTTTTATTGTTAATCTTGCAAACCCTTTTTTCAGCTCTTTGTATTAATTTTTACCTTAATGATACAGGTAGACTTCTATCAAGCCTTAGAATAGCTGTCCTAATAGGCTCAAAGTCATCAGTGGTTAGAGAGAGACATTTGCTTTGACAGTAGCATTGTTAGGATCTGATCCATAATACCTTTGTGGTTTTGCTTATGTGATCAGTTTTCACCTTGTGTAGTCCTAGAAGTGGTTTAATTCCAGTATAGAGAAGGAAGTTTAATAAAACAGCTGATGAATTGGTTTATAGTATCTATAGTATATCTATAGTATATAAATCGGGGAGTAAGAAGCATTTTTGTAAAAAGAAATACATAGCCAGCAAGAATGACTTTAAAATAGTTTTGCATCAAGAACGTGGCATTTGGCCAGTTCATATATATTCTACTTATTGGCAGCATGCCATTGACTTTATTTGGAAACTGTCTTTGCTTGAGTAATAAATACTCAATATTTACAGAATTATTTTACTATAAATAACAAATGGATTTTGTGATTAGGTTTTTTTTAATTTTTGAGCCAATTCATGAATAATCAAGTTTTGCAAATTATCATTAACTACAGCAATGACCTGTTCTTGATTAATAGAAATTTTCAAGCAGTGAAATAGTTTTGCTTGCCTTGTTTGAAAATTTGGGTATTTTTGGGTATTATTTTTGCTTGACATGGGATGCTTTGTATTTTTTTTATTGTACTTGGCATGTGAAAGAAAAAATATTACATTAACTTAAAGAAATATTTGCCTTAGTTGATAATAATGATATTAAATACTTTTTGGTGTTGTTGGTAAAGTGGTTAATCAATGTAAATTTTTTTATCACTAAGTCAAATATGTAGAATTTACGCTTGTTTCCTATCTAACATTTTCAAAATCTGCCTTAAATGGTCATGTGAAGTTTCATCACACTGACTAGGTGAAAATTTTAAATATATCTACAGCAGTAGATAATGAAGAGAGCATTATACTTTCTAATGCTAACAGGTGGCAGTAAATGCCTCCAGGAGCAAACATACCTCTGTAAGAATCCTAGCATTCCTTGGGTTTAATTTTCCATGATTGCAATGACTCTGGAAGAAAAAGCCCAAAACAACAAAGAAACAAAAACCCAAACAAAGAGAGGGTTAAGACTTTAGGAGTAGTATTTCAGTTAGTTTGGAAATTTCAAGACAGTTTCAGTGTTAAGGTAGTAAATACCGTGTGTATGTTAAAAAGGAAATGTTTATTCTCCAGCCGTTTGACTGTATTTGATGGAACTAGATATGTGTCCTTCTAGTGAATGTAATCCCTAAAAGGACACTTAGTAGAGCTGTATCCCTAGATGATTTATTCATAGGACTGCTTTATTAATCTAGTGCACAAGAGTAATCTTATTCCAAAGGTATTAGAAAGCATGAAAATAACTACTGGACTCCTTAGAAACGAGGAATTCTCTATCTCTGAGCAATTATGTTTCATAATTTCAATCAATCTTTCTGCTTTTTACTGGGGGGTGCATAAACCATGAATGGTGCAGTGGACTTAAAACTATTGTCTCGTATTTGCTAATCTCTGTGGTAGTCCTTGTTAGGCAGAAAGAGATTAATAAACAAAAAGTGTGAAAAGATTGTGAGTTATGTGCAGAAGAAAAGTGTGATACGATTTTTTATGGTGATGATGAATGAACTGCTAGGAATGCTTATATAGTAAACAGTGCTTAGCAGATGTATTCTCTTCATAGGTAAATTGTTAACTTTTATTGCCTTTTCAGCTTTTTTTTCCTCTCGTGTTGTAAGGAGATGAAGAGCTTGCCATTTTTTTGTGAAATTTTTGCTTTCATTGGTTAACTTCATATTGTGGATGCCAGTCAGAAAATTCGGCAGAGGTATTTTCTGCAGTTTGTATCTGTTGCTCAGATAATGGTGTTAATATCTACTTTGTATTTAATGAGAAAGAACATTGAAGAGCTTTGGGGAGGGAGGAAACCTGAATTCACCCACTTGAAAGAGCAGAGAGTGAAATTTTGCAGCCTCAGATGTTTTCTGCTAAAGCAAAGCTGCCACAGGACCAGTGCCAATTTGACTACTGTGACGGGGGCTGCTGCCTCCCCACCTCATCTTTCAAAAAGTGGTTCTCCATCCTGGTTTTGCACTGGTGGGAATATTTCAGCTGGAGATCTGTCCTCTGTATGAAACAATGGCAGTTGGTTAATTAAGGAGAAATGTGTGTTCCTGAAGAAATACTAATGCCTTAAATGAGGCTTAAGGTATCTTTTAAAGGTAACTCTGTAGCTGGTTTTGCTTCTCATTGTTAGATCACAGCTGATGTTGGGAATTCTCTACCACCCTCTGGGTGAGGCCTGTCAGCTAGTTTACCATCTACAGCAGCAGACCATTCAGCTAGACCGTAACACACCGGTTTGTCTAGGAGGAGGCTATGGAAAGTGCTGTGGATAGCTGTGGAGAAAAACAGGTCATGTCCACCAGTTGTCCCACATCAAGCAAGCGGGTTACTTTGTTGTAGAGCATGATCAGATCTTCAAGCACTGTTTGCTTTTGATTAATACATGCTGGCTTTCCCCAAATCATAAATTGTTCCATGAATTTCCCAGGGACTGGAGTAAGACTTATGGGCCTATAATTTCCTGTATCCTCCTCTAAGCCCTTTGTTTAGATTTACCTTCATACAGTCTTCTGGGAGGTCCTGCAATCTCCATGACTTTTCAAAGAGCATGGGGAGTGACCTTGCAATGACATCATCCAGCTCTCCTAAATGTGAGGCTCCTGTACTAGTTCACACACCAGCGTTCCCTTCAGTGACAGTGGGCCTGTGTTCTTATCATCCTAAGTTTTTGTTGCCAAGGCTTGGAATCCAGCAGTTCTAGTAAAGGCAGAGGTGAAGAAAGGGTTGAGAACCTCTGCCATTCCAATGTTTTTGACTAAATCACCTCTCCTGTTTAACAGTGGGTTACTATTTCTTTCTAATTGTTGTTTATATACCTGAAAACCCCTTCGTGTATTTTTTGATATATCTGGCCAATTTTAATTCAAGCAGAGCTTTTACTTTTCTAACTGTATCTCTGCACAATCTGGCAATGCCCTTGTAGTTTTCAGTGGGTATTTGGCTGCTTTTCCATCTTGGATAACAGTTCTCTTTTGGGTTTGAGCAGACTCAGAAGCTTGCAGTAAAGTCAAGGGGGTCTCTTGCTCCTCAACTTCCCTTACCTTTAAAGGAGATGAACTGGTTTTGTGCTTCCAGAAGAGTGTTCTTGAAAAACTGCCAGCACTTGCTAGCTCCCTAATCCTCCACAGAATCATTCCTAACATCTCTAAGCAATCTGATGTTTGCCGTTCTGATATCTAAAGCCTGTGTCTTGTTACTAACCTTCAGCATGCTCAGCAGCATCCCAAACTCCACAGCATCATGCTTGCTGCAGCCAGTGCTATTACTAACAGAGATATTATAAAGCAGGTTTTCTTAGTTTGTGAGTACAAAGTGCCTTGTTCTTGGTTGACACATTTAACATTTGTATGAGGAAGCATCCTCTACATAGTCCAGTAAGTTGGTGGATGACATGTGAGCTGCTCCATTGTTCTTCTAAGAAAAGTATGAGTCGTTGAAGTCACTCGTAAGAACCAGATTCTGTTGACCCAAAGCTTGCCTAGGTGACCCAAATATTCCTTTGTTGGCTTTATTGTTTTAACTTTGAGCTTGATAACAGAAGTGTACTGTAAGATCCCCCTTGGAAGTGACGTCTCTGATCTTGATGCAGAGGCATTTAGTGAGGCTTCTACAGTCGCGGTAATTGACTTCTATACATTCAAGATTTTCCTTCTCTTACTCTTCTTCTTCCCTTCCCGTCTTCCCAGCTTGTAGCTTTCCATCATGATCCTCTTGTCATATGAGTTATCCCACCATGTTTCAGTTATTCCTATAAACTCCAGTTCCTCCAGTTTGTTCCCCAGGCTACATGTATTGGTATATGTACACTTGAGGTGGTTGGTCTTTCGGTTCTAATCTTGGAATGCAGCTAAGGAACATTTGTCTCTGGCCTGGTTGGCCTGACTTATTCCCCAGTTGCCTGCAATGGCATGAGCATTGCCACTTTGGACCTTGCCTGCCTCATGCTTCAATTGAAAGCCTGACCCAGCAACCTGGTCACCCTGGCGTGAAAGATCCCCAGCCTTTTCTAGGCAGGTGGATTAAATCCCTTCCTAACAGGTCATAGTCTTCGAAGAATGTCCCGTTATCATAAAGGCCAAACCCCACATGACGGCACCAGCCACGAAGCCAGAAGCTGATTTATATTGTATATCTATTTCTGGCTGTACCCTTTCCTCCTATTGGTAAAGTGGAAGAAAAGATAACTTGTACATCAATACATTTCACTTGCACCCTCAAGCTTTTGTAGTCTTCCTTGGTTTTGCCCAGGTTCCAAATTGTAGTGCACTTATGCTCATATGAAAGAGTAGCCATGGATAGTAGTCAGAGTTCTTGACAAGTTTTGGCACCCTCTTGGTAGCAGTTCAGACCTTAGCTCCTGGAAGGTAGCACACCTCTTGTGAATCCCTGTCAGGCTGACAGACATGTGCCTCGGTGCCCCTTACCAGACAGTTCCTATGAGCACTCATGGTTTCTTGTTGCTGTAGCCAGTGTGTGCTGCTTGTACAGTTTCTCATTACGGACCTTGCTTGTAGTAGTCTACAGCTATTAGCTCCTCTAATACTGCACACCATTTTAACTGTTTCCTACAACTCGTCCAGCTGATGCAACAGACCATCAGCTAGTGCACCTTTTACGTGCTTACCTTTTTACAAGAAGGCCTAGGCATTCACTGCAACTTACTGTCTGTATTGAAGTATCTTTCTTTACGTGTTTTGTCTGAGTGGAAGAACATCAGACATCTCAGGGTCTTTCTCTGCAGAAAAACTGAATTTAGTGCTGAGGCGAGTGCCCAGCATCCTGGCAGAGACCTAGAGCACTTCCCTGGGTTATGGGCCTGCAAGGAGGGTGCACGGCCCTTCTGATCTTCCTCTCTGTGCAAGCTGCAGTGCCCCCTCGCTGCACCTTTTCAATCTCTGTTTGCACACTTTGCTCACTGCACTTCTAGTCACAAGTGCTCCCTAGGTCCAGGAAAGTCTTTGCTTTCTCATCCACTTCTCATTTTTTCATATCAAGAAGCTCTCTACAGTAAAAGAAGGGACACAGTGAGAGAAATAGAGACTTAGCAGTTTCTCTTAGCTTTTTGTGTCTGGAGAACTGCCTGAGTGTAACAACAAAGAAATTTATCTCTCTGATGCCATTTTCATTCCTTTATTTCTAGATGCAGAGGCAGCAAGTTTAGATTTAACAGTAGGTGTGTCTCCTCTTCAGGTATAGCCTTTCTTTTAAGTTTTTGTTTTATTCAGTTTATTTCATTTTTTTTTTGTTTTATTCTTAACTTGCATCTCTCTCAGAATGAGTCAGTTTTACTGAAATTTTCCTGATGGTTTGTTCTCAAAGATGACCCACCTGGTAAGAGAGATGCAGGTTCATATTCTGGTGAGAAACTTCAGGAGTATAGGTTCCCAAGCTTTCAAGATAATTTCAGTTCTGGGTTTTCCAAGTAGAATCAGAGCTACATATTTTTCAGAAGAACACAAAACTGCTGTGTTACTGTTTTGAAGCTTTAAATTTCATTAATAGACACCATTTGTCAGACACTGTCACAGTCACTGTACTTTTCTTAGTATGCTGTATTGCTTTGCTGTGTTTAATGTATTTGAGAATTTTAAGGCAGGTTCTCACTGTGCTTTTTTCACTGATGTAGTTATTATTCCACCTACTGAGTTTCAGAGGTATTATTAGTGGTTAACAATGGCTGCTTTTCTCATTATGAATATATATACACATATACAACAATAAGCAGGATTTCCCCCAGCTTTTGTATTTTTAAGTTTTGTCTCCTGCACAGGGTAGACGACAGTTCCAGTCAGAGGTATAGTCGTGTCACTAGATTTCTGGTGTTGCTTGGAGTTGCATGTATTTAATAATTTAATAGCTGTTTAGGGGCGCTAGGAATGTAAGTTCCACTATTGGGAATGAAGTTGTAGAAGCTGTGTGAAGAATTTGTGTTTTTGCTGAGTGTGCATATAACCACACATGCCAACACAAATGTTTAATTGTGATTTTAGTTGCTCTCTGTAGCAGTTTGAAGGTAATACAGAAGTTGTGTAGCTTTTCTGAATCTGTGCAGAGTCTGAAGCTTATTTCAGAATTACCTTTTTTGCTATCAGTACTAGCACATTTTCAGATTCCTGCCCTTACAAAGACCAGTTTTCAGAAATACCTCTCACTGAGATCTTGTACTTCAGAATAAGTTGCAGATCTTGTCAATTGTCTGCTTTCTATTTACAAGTTGTTCAGTTATTTGGCAAATTGACATTTTAATTTATCAGTTTTTTGTTTCCTGATAAACTGTTTCCTTTCTTTTGCCTTCAAACTTGCTGAAAGGAAAAACGTATTTGGATTTTCTTGTCTGGAATTTTCCTCTATATTTTACTATAATGCTCATGATTTTTCAGTTTTTCTTAAAGATGTGTAGACTGAGAGAAAGGCAGGAGGTCAATTTAAAGTAATTCTTCCTCTTGAAGATACCAGAGTCTTCCTTTTAGGACTGTAAAAACACCTTTTACTCTCAGTAATTCAGATTCTGACTGTGAAAACAGTAAGATGATTTTCTGATGTTTCCTAACTCAAAGTATAGGCAAAACTTACTCTTAAAACATCTTGTGGCCTCCTTTTATTTGAACTATAGATTTTGTGGGTATTTTAGTAACTGTACGGCATGCCTATGTTTAAAGTAACAGCTGTGTGAGGTAGCCTCATGTGTGTGTCATAATCAACTGGTAATTGAACTAGCATTAATGGAGTGAGTTGACATTTGATTGCTTAGATGACAATCAGTAATTACATCATCCTGTCAGAAAGGTAGAATCTTAAATCTGGTGTGGAATAAATAATATTAAATCAGGCGTAATTTTAGGTGGCTCCATTGTCCGTTACTGGGTGTCTGTATATGGGCCCAACAGTGTTTATAATGTATTCTTTTGCATTGCTAGTTATTACTTGAACAGTGGAAAATAGTTTTAGAGCTGCTTTTTTAGGATAACTCAGAGGTAGGAAGGAATTGTACACCCGTGCGTTACAAATACACTGCTCAGAGAGAGATTACAGAGATTTACAGAATGATAAAAACTAGCCCAGTTAGCTGCACTGCGTAGACCCCCACTACTATTTACACCTTTATACATAAGAGAATCCTTGCAGCATCTTCTGTAGCTTACAGTCTAGAATCTAGTTCCGGTTTGTGTCATTGCCTAACAGAGCATGACTAATACATAAAAAAATGAAGTTGTAAAAACACTCTGATTTTCACTCTTCTCTATTATCGTTTACTAATTATCTGGAAATTTAAGGATAATTTTGAAGGAAAAAAGATCCTTATAGTCATATGGCTAAAAATAACTGTAGGTGCTGCGAGTCATGTAACGAGATGCCCTGAAATTATTTTAAAAATACAGAATGTTAATGGCTGCTGCTGATATTAAACAAGTCAAATCAAAGAAGAAATGTAAGTTGGATTTTTAAGTGTTAGGAAGAAAATTTTCTGTTGTAGACGAGTGAAGGGCTATTTTTAAATAAGCTTAATTGTTGAAGGAAAGTCCTTGTGCATGAGCACTCTGTGTGCAGCTCACTGTATTCATACACATACTCCCACAGTATTAAATGGATTTAATTGCACATCAGGTTAGCAAGAACTGGTCCTTTATCCTGTCATACTATATAGTAAAAGTGTATAGTGAAACTAGGAAAATATACACGTGAAAAATGTAAGCAAGGATAGAAAAGTTAAAGAAAAATGTTTCATTTAAGGTGCAATTCAGTAGAGAAACTAGGCTTACCCATACCCATAGCCATATAATCTATGTAACTTTGGTATGTAACATCAATGAAATCCATGAGAGGATATATGGATTTAAAAATAAGCAGGAGAGTATTTAAAAAATGGAAAAATGGAAAAATTTTATGCACATCAAAGTGACTTTTTTTTTTTTATTTTGGACACAACTGATTTCTGCTTAACTCTATTTTTGCCTTTTTTTTTTCAGAATGTTGAAATCAATATTATGAGTATACCTGACAAGAGATGGAATAATTTACTGGTTTCTTTGGTTCATGGAAATAAGAAAAGTAATATACTACTACTTCGATTTGGTATTGTTCGTTTTTCTTTTCAGTTTGCACATAGGGCCAGTAAAGCATCTCTAAACTATTGAAATGTATTTCCATTTGTGTGTTATGTAACTCTTTCATTTGACTACAGGAAAAAATATTAATAAATAAGAGGTCCATAGCAGGACACAATCTTTTCTGTAAGTATGATAACTTCAGTTCATGAACATATTTTTTATAACTTTACGCGATACAGGAACACTGATACAGGCTTCACTTTGTCAGGAGTTTCTGTCTTTAACCAAACCACAGTGAGAGGCTGAAATGCTGCACTGAATCAAGTCAAGAGATTCTCTTCAGTTAATACTTGATGATATTTTAGTGAAGATCTATTTCGATATTTGTCCAAATACCAGCTGAAATCTTTATAAAGGTTCAAAGGTATGATGTACCCTAAGCAATTTTTTTGTTGCGTCTGTTCAAATAATTTTTTGGTTTGCATTTCATTGTCATATCTATTTGCTTTTAAGATGAATATAACAAAATACAGCACTAAATTATTAAAGGTGAAACTCTTAAAGACTTATGATGGAAAGTTAAAAATTTTGAAGAGAAAGTAATCTTATTAGAGGTAGTGATTTCTTCTGTGGAGGAATTGCAGAACAGGGTTGTGTGTTGTCTAATGTGTTGTGTGGAGGGTGAAGGGACTAGTAAAAGCCAGTTTTTAATCTGCTGACAAAGTAGCAGAAGTTAATTATATGTTACAAGATAAATTACTACCTTTTTTTCAGCTCATGCTGCTTTATACTGCTTTATAGTTTATGCATTGTGGTTACTCACAATTATGTTGAATTGATGATGGAGAAATTATTTAGGTAAAATATTTCAGCAACTTTTGTTTGCACTTCAAAATGAATTATGCAAATATTGAAAACAGTGAGCAAGTTGATGTTCACTGTAAGTCCGTAGAGCTGAATATGGATAGTAGTTGGCATTTCCTTGTAAATTGTGATGTAATTTACATTCGGTGGTTTTATATGTAACATTGTTATGTGTCTGCACCATACTCTCTAAAATAGGGCTTTATATCCATTGTTCTTTATCTTTAGTGTTGCCTCCTCTTAGAGTTTCCGACCTTTTTCCTCAAAAAGCTTTTATTCTTACGATGCCGCTCTTCTGCATACTGTTCTTTTTCTCTAGGTTGAGTGCCATTTGTACATTTTATTAAGGCAGATAAACTGAAGATCAAAAGTATTCAGAAGTCATATGTGCACTTAGGAGAAGGTCTAAGAATATGAAGATGTGTAGTTAGGAGAGTAATTTTAAATCAGTATGATTTTAACAGCTAGATTTGCTGACATGGTGTGACATGTATAACATAGGCTCACTTTTGTTCTAAAACAATTTTTATTAAATTAGAAGAACTGTGTGGCGGTTAAGTCTTCCAAATTCTTCATTGACCCTTTAATTCAGTGCAGTTTTCCCGTACATTGTTTTGTAGAGTTCAGTACACAGGAATTTATAAGTTGAGGAATAAATATTCAAGCAATCAGATGAGTTTCTGTACATGTGATAAAACCTAATATTAATAAATCCCAGATAGGGTAATATGAATCATATTAGTCAAATAAAGGTTGAGCTAGGAGAGTATTTCTTTGAATTGTGACATTGAGCTCCAGCTTTCTCCTGCTCTTTGAGAATAACATCTGTCTTGGAATTAACATTTTTGCCTTATTTTATGGGGCAGAGAACCTGTTATGTTTAGAATCTATGATTTGTTGGTTTTATGGTTTTTTTTTAATTTTTGGGGGGTTTTTTTGAGTTTTTCTAGCTAGTCTGTA
Source organism: Clamator glandarius (assembly GCA_033459285.1). Classification (NCBI taxonomy): domain Eukaryota; kingdom Metazoa; phylum Chordata; class Aves; order Cuculiformes; family Cuculidae; genus Clamator; species Clamator glandarius. Next base: position 732,997 of record JAUNZM010001352.1, read on the forward strand.
TCAGTACTTTCCACCAGTAATATAAGTGAAATCACTGTTTTGTTATCCTTTTGATGTGTGCAGTTGTAACACACATGACTAGAAGGTTGTCCTATGAATTTGGAAGAGAGTACTAAATGGGAAACCTAATCATGAACAGCAGTCAGTTTTACTTAACAAGTAAAATGTAAATGGAAATCTAAACTAAAAAGCCGAAGGCCTAATTTGGTATTTTATTCACATCAGCAGTAATTGGAATATAGTAGTATACTGAACATTAACTATGAAACAATAGGGACTCTATGGTCTTCTAATATGAGATGCAAATGTTTGTGTTAGTTTTCCACTTAATACACCTTATAGCATTTAGATTGTACAGGCTACTATTCCTAAAAGTATTTTAGTATCACTCACAATCAACTTTTTTCAATCTTGTACTTCATAATCTGTTTTACCAGTAATTTTCACACTGTTGATTGTTATTTGTTTAAAAATTATGATGACTTCACCTGCTACTGGCCTTGTGTTTGACATCTTTTTTGTTGTTCTACTTTTATGACTATAAAAATATACTGTTCCCTGCAGTCAGATTTTGGCAAGGTCTAGAAGGATTTTTCTCAAAACAGTTCTGTGTTCAGGTAAATTAAAGTCACTCTAAGAGCTTTGGGGATTACTGGATCAATGCACATCATTTTACATAACGTTTTCATTGCTTGATATTGAAATATATTTAGGTGTTGTCTTACAAGGTACCAGAAGGACTTTGTTAAATATGTGTATGTTTGGTTTTTAATTTTTATTCCCTGATTGCTCTTTGTATTCAGTGCACATTATAGGTCTCCAAAGACTGAAAATGCTTTTCATTATTGCCTTTTATCTGTCATGCTGTTTGAATGATTTTACTGGACACTAGTAGAGTAGGAAATTGATACAAATAAATTACAACTTGTATGCATTTCTGCTGTCAGAAAAGCACTAAAGGAAAAAGTAGAATATGGCTTCTATAAAATGTAGTTATTTAGAAAGCAATTTTTGCCAAATTAGTATATGTAAATTGTGTTTTCTATGTAACTGTCTCTGTAGGATTGAAGCATTTACAATTGCTGTTGTTGATTTAAGCCACATAGATTTGTATTTTTAAACTAATAAATATTTTTTTTACTAGGAAGTGAAAATCATAATTACTACAAAATGGATGGATTTCTTTTATTTCTTTTCCGTCCTGAGTTCTCGTGCATGCATTCACATGTACACACAGACAAATGCATACACACATAAATCATGATAATTTCATGGTGGCTTGAGAGATTGCATGCATTAGATTTTGTTGCTCTTTCTGAACACCAGAAAGTTTTGATATTTTGAGTTTTTGCTGATTTTTTTTTTAATTAATGATATTTAGGAAATACTGGCATTTCTTCAAGTACTTTTCAAATGTGTCCTTATATAGATTTACGTGATTCTGCTGTACCTATTATTCCTTTATCACCATTACATGATGAATGATACTTCTTGTTATTTCTCTTATTCTTTACCACCTTCTTTCCCTCATGTGTTTTAATACCATCAATGTAGCTGGTCTTTTTTGTCTGGTAGTATTAGGTCTTATCAGAACAGCATATTGGTAACACTATGTGTGATCTTGCATAAGAAGGGAGATGACAAGGGAAGTGTTCGCCTCGTGCTACCACAGACATTTGTGCACATGAAAGATCACTGATGAACTGCCAGTTGTACTATGCACAAGATAGATTACCGGGTTTTATATGTGTGTTTAGATACAATACTGTAAATGATACCATTTCTGTGTTTAGATAGGCTAACTGAATGGATTGTAGGTACTCCCTCTGCGAGGAGCAAAAAACCTTACAATTCTTTTATTGTAGGAAGAGGTTTTTCAGACTGAATTGCCAAATTTCTTAGCAGTTTGTATATACCTGAGTTAGTATAGGGAAGTTTTCTTGCGAAAAATACAGTTTTTTAATCTTTAGTTTCTGTAGTGATCCAGTGTTACTATTCCGGGTAGCAATGACTGACTGTGACTGAAACCTTTTCTGTACTCAGTTTGGACTGAAAATTTTTGATGCTTAGATTATTTGTATGAAGTTATAGGAATTAAGACTAGAATTTGTAATAAATCACAAATAATTTTAAACAGAATTGTTTCCTGAATGATGTGACACCTAAGAGTTCTCAATAGAGATTTTCCTATCTCTAATTTACATTATGGGTGAAATAGAAATTTGTCAGCTTTGTGTTATCATTGTTTTTTTTTTTTGCTTTAATTTTCCACCATTTTATGTATGGATTTTTAATTAATATTTTAAAAAAGAAAGGACTTAAGTATTTCCATAATAAGTATTAAATCACTATATCTCTTTTTGTTTGGTTACAAAGCAGCTTTGTTTCAAGTAACACTGCTTTGTATTTATAACAAGGTAAAATATAAATTTTCTTGCATTTTACAGTGTAATAATGCAAAAATTTGACATACACCTGAAGCAAGCTGCTCCTGACAAGTTTCTTCTTTTGCTAACTCTATTTCTTTCTTGTGGAAAGCACAATCTTACCTTGCAGAATATTTAATTAATAGATAAAGTACTATGATGCTGATTCAAGCTTAGTCTTTTATGGTCACCCTAATTTATTTGGTTGAGGAATGAACATAGAATGTAGGAAAACATCGTGAAAACATGAATACTTTTAAGATTCTTTGCAGGTAGCGTGTGACAAATCTAAAACTTAAGTTCCTCACCTCTGCTATTTGTTATAGAATAGTGTAAGGATGTGCTGCTTGACTGTGACAGTCAGCCTTTGGTCATTGACAGGGATGTTAAAACCAGAATTTGTTTGGTCATAATAAATCTGTATGAGTGGCTGGTAGATCTGACAGTAACCAATTATTACACAGGTATAGCTGATGTTGCACAGAATTCACGGTACTTTGCTTTGTATGCCTGTCCCGCTGTGTACCGTTAACTCTCTTGGGAGATTTCAAGTAATGTAGCGAATTGAACATAGATTGGCTAATACAGAATCATTTTCACTTGGAGATGCATAGAAATATTCATGTTTGAACTCTTGTTAACTGAAATCAAATTCTTTTATCTGTGTTGAGCTTCACAGCCTTTTATTATATTTTTTATAATTATAAGCTTTCTATTTTTTTTAATGGACATTAGAGCTATTTAAGTATTTATTTGTACCTGTACTACTTTGATAATACCCTGTTCATGTGGCATTATGGTATTATTTGAGCAGATTAGATTATAATTCAGATGATACTCTGGACATGAAATCTTGGAATAAATGTTATTTTCACCTACAAAGTAGCATTAAATAGTAGTAGGAAACATGACATTTCTGTGTAATTTGTTTCAGTGTCTAACTTGCTCTCCTCCTGTTGCTGATTTAGAACAATAGTTCTGTCTACTTAAAATGTTCCATAATAATTAATCTCGTGAATGTTTTTCTAAATATTTTAGTGGTAGAATGAATGTAAGTTCTCATACAAGGGATGTTGTGACAGTCTCAAACCATGTTTAATTAGAGCTTAGTGTGCAGTTTAAGATGGCATCTGTTTTCATGAAGCACGATTATTGCTGTTTGTGCACTTTTTTCCTTCTGTTCCTTTTATGAGCGTTAAATTAATTAAAATACGTAAATAAGATTAAATAAACAAAAAGAAATATAGCAAAGATGGTTAACCTTTTAAATATTGTAATCAGATACACACTGCAATTTTAGCATGCTGTCTTTCACACGCCATTTAGTGAAACACAAGGATATTTAGTGGTTATTAATCTAAAATCTATGCATTGATTAATGCAACATCACTGTGTAAAACATGAGATTTACTGCAGATTCTGTGCATGGCTGGTGTTCTTGCATGTTTATGGGCTGAGGTAGTTTCATTATCATCTCAGAGAGTTACATCCACTTGGTTCCGAAGCTTTATGTCCCATAGCTGTTCCTATAACCGACCTCTCTGCTGCTAGTGCTAAACATGTATTGTACTTTTCCCTACAAAGTTATGATGTGTTTTTCTGACCATCTGAAGTCTGATGGAGACTATCAGTGTATCTTCCATAGTTCATTAAAAACAATACCAAATTGTCAGTGTCCTGTGGTGCTTACAGATGACTTTTATCTAGAGACCTACGTGTTAAAGCCTCCATATCTCATTAACATTCCTAAAACATCTTGTTCTCATACAAAATTGCCTATAAATTATGGAGAAAATTACAGTTTAAATGTGATTTAAAGAAAGTTAAGTGGATGACTGAGGAGAGCTGTAGCAGCAAAAGGGCTGTATGTCAGCCATAAATCATGGCCTTGGGAAAAAAAACCCAAAAATTGTATAAAGGGTGAGCAAAAGTAGATGAAAGGATTACCTAGGGAGGCTATTGTAATAGGGAAGGAAGAGCTGGTCTATGAACAGCTTGAAAAGAAAGAGACATTTTTAAATTAACTGTAAACTAAAGTTAAAGGTGTATTTTGAGTGTTTGTAGGTTCTCCTTGAGATAAATAACTACTGTGTATTGTGCTAGAAAGTAAAAAAAGGCTACTTAGGTTGTAAATTTAGAGGGTGAGAAGTCAAGGTTTTGCAGCAGGCCATACAATCTCATTTCTGACCTTTTTGCATTTCATTTGGTTTGCAAGTCCTCTGGGAAGATATGTGATCCTGCATTAATGTACCATGCTTCTAGCCTTAGCCAACTTTATTTAATTTTCATTTGCTTGATGCTGAAACAGAATATGGTTTTAATGCACAGTTTCAAGAGAGATGTGTGATTTGATTTGGTTTCTTCAGGGAAGTGGCATCATCAACATGCTTGGCTGACTTCAGGTACAATGTGGGCCATCTTGCAACACACTTTCTGCTGTTATAAATGTTGGACTATTTTTAGTAGCTAGCAGTGGGGAACACTTGCCATCCCCCTGGGTTTGTATTTCCCATTAGTGAGACCTGCAAGTGTTTGCAAGGCGCTTATCCTGGTTTATTGTTATTCAAGGCATCAAGAGTGCTCTCGCCTGTGTAAAACATTCACCAAAAAACCCACTACACTTCGGTCACAATAACCCTATGCAACACTACAGGCCCGAGGCAGAGTGGCGGGAAGGGTGCCCAGTGGAAAAGGACCTGGAGGTGCTGGTTGACAGCAGGCTCAAGAAGAGCCAGCAGTGTTCCCAAGTGGCCAAGAAGGCCAATAGCATCCCGTCTTATATCACATGGTGTGGCCAGCAGGAGTAGGGAGTTGATAGTCCCTCTGTACTTGGCACCAGTGAGGCTGCACCTCGAATAGTATGTTCAGTTTTGAGCCCCTCGCTACAATAAAGACATTGAACTGCTGGAATGTGTCCAGAAAAGGGCAACGAAGCTAATACAAGGGTCTGGAGCACAAGTCTTATGAGGAGCAGGTGAGGGAACTAGTGCTGTTTAGCACAGAGAAAAGGGGGCTGAGGGAAGACTATATTGCACTCTACAACTGCCTGAAGTTGTAGCGAGACAGGTGTTGGTCTCTTCTCCCAAGTAACTTGCAGTAGGATGAGAGGAAATGGCCTCAAGTTGTGCTAGGGGAAATTTAGATTGCATATTAGGGAAAAAATCTTTACTGAAAGGGTTGTTAAGTGCTGGAAGAGGCTGCCCAGGGAAGTGGTGGTGTTATCATCCCCGAAGGTGTTCAAAAAGAGGTGTAGAAATGTCACTTCAGAACATGCTCTAGTAGGCAAGGCGGTGTTGGGCTGATGGTTGGACTTGATGATCCTAGAGGTCTTTTCCAACATTAATGATTCTTTTATTCAAAATAGCACCCCTGAAATCCAGCATGCAGTGCTGTTCTTCAAGGAAAGTTTAAAGGAAAGAGATTTGATCTTGCCTTCATTTCTCTCGACAAGGATTCCCAAGATAACTGATATTGCTTCTGCCATTGCTCAGTAAGCCTGAAATATGGAATACTTGGCTTTTTTTTTTTTGCCAGGTTTACTAATGAGTGTGTGAATGTTAAGGCAACTGAAAACTTTTAACAATACTGCACTGAAGAGATACATCGTGAAGCAATTATGATTTTTCTATTCTGCCAGTTTCAGTGGAGTTTACTGGTTTTGGCCAGTCAATTTGCCTGTGTCTCTCAAGATGGAAAGGTTTAGATTATTTTGCAATTGGTACCATTTGATAGTAAATGCAAGCATTGCTTTTTTATTAGATCATAGCCTGGATTGACTTGGATAAAAAAAAGGCACATTTAAATATTGTTAATGTAATTTTGTCTTACTTCTTCAACTATGTTGACCTTCTCAAGCAAAGTAATTTCAGAAATTAAATTTATCTGACTAACTATCACCATGAGTTTATGACATGGACCAGAGTCTATAAAGATCATAAACTTTTATATAACTCTCAACTAATGAAAGAATGTCATGCTTGCCTCACTATGATCCTTCTTCTAAACTACTCCTAGCTTACTTGCCAGCTTTGTAATTATTTTATTGGAGATACTGTACATGCATACTTGAAATGAATTACAATAATTATCTGCTGTATCCAAAGTAAAGTGCTTTCTCTCTTCCGGCTTTAGAATCTAAAATAAAAGTGACAGCCAGACCTTATCAATTTTTCTCTGCCTGCAGTTTTTAATTAAAAATAAAAGTTTTCTCCTGTGAATCAGTGACAGACTGTCTTAAAATTTAAATTCTCATTGGGCTAGATTGAGCCTGTGTGAGTTAGTGGATACGGACTGGGCGATGTGAGCCTGTTTTGCTTCAGGAAGGAGTTAGAAATATAACCAGTAGGAGGAATTGTAACAGAAGCAAACTTGTGAAGCACACACTACTGCTTCTGTTGCTTCCAGTGTTGAAATCAGATGGTAAATCCATGACATTATTTTTATACTGGCCTTTTCCTCTTGGAGAGGGATACCTACCTCTGTCTGTATTGTCACTGCATGCAGACGTAAGAAATTGGTGTTTCACAGAGGTAATACACTGTGGGGATGGTTATATTTTCTGCTAGTAAGAGAGAGAGCTGAAAATCTTTGTAATTTTCTTTCCATTAACACTTCTCTGGGAATTTTGCTTGACTGTTTTCATATTGGTTTTGCTTCGATGTACTTCTGCTCTTAAATTGTTGCTTTCAACTCAGTTGCAGTTCTAAGCAAGGCTTATTCTTGATTGTGGTGATCACTATATGCAACAGAAAACTTCCTGTTTCTTTAAGGGGACCCAGTACCTTTGCAGTGCATTTTCTCTCTGTTACTGGGTGGATCCATAACTGAAAAAATAATTGTTTTGTTTTACTCTTTTGTTGTAATGTAGCTCCCATCTAAACTTATGAGGAGTGCAAAATAGATTATAATGTACTATTATTATTGCTGTTATTATTAATGTCATAAATGCTGATTAAACATGCCTAAGGATATTGTGCTAGACATTATGGGAATGTATAAATTTGCAAAAAGCTTCTAATCTGTGCAGTTTTAGGCCTATTATTTTAAGTGGATCTCATTCAGATTCAGTTTGCTATGCCCTAATTGGACTAGTTCTCAATAAAATATTTTGAATGGATGCTTCTAAAAATGAATATAGTGATAAGAAATGTATCATAACTATGTAAGTATATTGCCTGTTAACTGTTTGGGCTGTTGAATTTTAAATCATAATAGTGTCTTCACTGTTATTTGTGAAGAGATGCAGGATCATGGAATTACAGAATGGAATCATAGAGTGGTTTGTGTTGGAAGGGACTTTAAAGATCATCTAATTCCAACACCCCTGCCATGAACAGGGACACCTCCCCAAGGCCCCATCCAGCCTGGCCTTGAATACTTCCAGGGAGGGGACATCCACAACTTCCCTTGGTAACCTGTGCCAATGCCTCACCACCCTTAGTGTGAAGAGTTTCTTCCTAACTTCTAATCTAAATCTTCTCCTTTCAAATTTTTAGCCATTTCCCCTCATTCTGTATCTACATGCCTCTGTCAAAAGTCCCTGCTCAGCTTTCTTCTAGACCCCCTTTGGGTACTGGAAGCCTGCCATAAGGTCTTACTGGAGCTTTCTCTTCTCCATGCTGAACAACACCAACCCTCTCAGCCTGTCCTCATAGCAGAAGTGATCCTGCCCTCTGATCATCTTTGTTGATCTTCTCTGGACCTGTTCCAACAGTTCTATATCATGCTTATATTGAGGGTTCCAGAACCGGACCCAGTACTCCAGATGAGGTCCCACAAGAGCGGAGTAGAGAGGCAATATCACCTCACTCGACCTGCTGGCTACACTTGTTTTGATGCAGCCCAGGATAAGTTCCAGATTTTGATGGGTAATACTATGAGGTTACAGACAAAACAGGTTGTGCATTCAATATGTAGAACTGTTCTAGAACTTGCAATATTAGAGTATGTCCCATGAGAGATATTTGTGGTGGAAGGGCACATGAATTTAAGTGTTGTCTATGAGATCATATATATGTGATATCCATGTAGCAGAAGATTGTAGAACCATGTGATTAAACTAAATCTGCTGTGGGCCTTTGACCAGATATTCTTGCAGTCAGTCTTTTCCTCCAAGAAGTTACTCTGGTGATCGTCCATGTCACTGAGTAGCCTCAAACAGCTAACATTTCAGCTAACTGTAAGAGCATACAGTGAAGTACTAGGCATATTTGTGTTCATTATAGATAATATGAATTGTTTGCCAGACACATGTAAATATTTTTGATCGACCTTAGAATGTGTTGCTGAGAATAAAGAAACAAGATTCAGGGAGATATCTAGTTATGGACAGAAGGGAGTTACGTAGAGAATATTAAACCTTCATCTGTTGTTATATTGTTTGATAGCAGAGGACTGTTTTGTTTTGTTTTGGTTTTAAATTCTTTATTCCATAAGAAGTCCTGTTGCTTTCTGTTTGCTGGTAATCTGAGGCATTTCAAAGGCAGTTCCTGTAGTAGCTGTAGGAGGATTGATGGTGGCATTTTGGGCTTTTCTAAGGTGATACTGTATCTCTGACATCTTCTATTGCTAGCAGAATTTCAAGAAAACTGAATACATTTAACCTTTTTTTACTGCCTTCCCTGCATATGTAAATATGTATATCTATGAAGATTCTCATTTACTCTTCTAATTATGACTTAAGATACTGTAATTACATAACTGAGTACATGGACAGTAATGATTCAGTACCCCCTCTAACAGTGGGGAGATAGGTTCTTTAAAGATCACTATAATCTAGTTTTGGTGTAGTTCTTGAAATTTATGCTTGTAAAGGTTACAGAAACTAAGTGCTATTGAATAGTCTCCTGAAACTAAAATAGAGGTGAAAGAAAAAGAGGGATGGGAGGTTTCTTAGTGCCCTCTCATTGACATTTATGACCAGCTGTGGACTTTAAGGAATACAGTGATACAGCCACCTTCTGGGTTATGTTTTGTTCCATGGTGTTACTTTAAAAATATAATGTCATAAAATCTCCTTCATTATCAGATTTTGAGAATGAATATATGAGTCTGAATGCTTTAAATAGTTATGGCCTTTTAAGTAAGACCCGAAGAAATTGCTTCAGACTTTATAATGCGGTTACACACATGGGCAGGCCTTTTTATATATAATAAATTTTACTTTCATCACAATACTCGTATTTTGTTTGTCTTATACGTTAATTAGGTTTTTTATAATGGACAAGACAGAATTTAAAATATGTGTCCTGAAGTATATACATGCATGATAAAATGAGCAAATATTTTTAACAAGCATAGATATCTTACAGAAGAAAAAATATAATGTGGATGCTTTTTCTGATGACACTGTTGTGATAACAATGTGATTATTCTCAGGAGTGAGATTTTGATCTCTTATATTATTACTCAAGAGGCTAAATGAGCCACCTCAGTTCTTCTTTTCTGCTGTTTATCAGATACTCAGCAAACATCTTAATTTTTCTTATTCATCGGGATTCAGATTATATGTTAACTGCTGTCTTTTGAAGTGCTGTCTGAAACGGTCTAGCTTATAATCTTTAGTATTAGTTTGACTCAATTTAAGGGGTGCAACTTTAGTATATACTGCAAAATGTGATAGAGCACAATGTTGAATTACTGCACTAAAGACATCCTCTCTAGCACTTTTAGGTTTCCTTTGAATCAACAGTATTATACTAAACCTTTCAGTGTTCTAAGTATGGTAAGTTACTGAAGAAGTGTACACTGATTTTGTAGAGCTAGGATACGTTCTTTGTAAGTTCAGTTTGAAATTTCTTGTTGTCTTTGTGAAAAGGAACTGGATTGAAAATTTACACTAGATTAATGATACTTGATGTATAACAAAGGAATCTATCATCATGACTGAAATAATTTTCAAATATGTTTTTCAAAGAATTTCATGCTTTTTAAAAATAACTAGCCTTGTACTCCTGGTGAAAGAGATCAAATGTTACCAGCAATTACTCATATAAATACTGCATAGAACTACACAGGATAATGTAATGAGAGCAGTAGAAATGAGTGATGGGAATGCTTTCCTGTTTTTTTTTTGGTGAGCCGACAGATAATTTTAACTCAAAGTAGAATATTACAGTTTTGAATTTTCAAATTTTCACTTGTTTAAATAGTTTGTTCTCAGGATATTAATACAGAATGCACATTGCATTTCCTTCTATTACAGAGAAGTCACAATAAAAATTTAAACTTCTTATTCTAATACTTAAGTAGCAAAATTTTTTAAAAAGATAGCAGTCTTAGAAATAAATTACTACTGTTGTTCATCAAAACTCTTAATTAAAAAGAAGTAAATAATCCTCAGCAATTTCCTGTACTGGAATGTGAACAATCTGTATTTAAAATATCAATCTAGGCAAGAGATCTATCTCCTCACTTATGTGGCTTTTTCTGTTCTGCAAGGATTGCCTGTGAAGCATGAAAAATAATGATTTGTAAGGACTCAGATAATCAGACATTGAACATAAAATTTCAGACTGTAATCTCTTAGACAAAGTTGCATGATTATAGTCAGATAAAACATGTTATCATATCAGTCCAGCAATGTTTTCATAATGGTGTAATATATCTATAAGTATAAACATAGTAGTTGTTCAAGCAGAAAGGAATGTCTTAGCATTTTCTTCAACCTATAAACAAATAAGTAGAAAGGTTCAGGAGCTAGGCAGTATTTCTTTGTCCAGCAAGATAAAACTAGGTTAAACTTTACAAGCAGAACACAGATATGGCAGACTAATTGGCAGAAGATCTGGTAAATATGGAAACACCCATGTCTACTTATATTTTGATTTATCTGAAATGTCACATGCTATGAACAAATGTTTCTGGAGAGTTACTATACATTCACAGACAGCAAGTGCTTTGGTGACATAAAACAGTGCTGTATCAGTTACACATTTATAATTAATGTGAATTTTTTTAGCTGTAACCAAGGAGAAATTTTACCCTATTTTACCATCACTGCTGGCAGCTTTTACTGATTGTGCTAATAAGCTGTAAAGGAATATGTCTTGTCACCAAGACAGAAGATCGATGACAACCACATCTCACTTTTTTTTTCCATAACTTAGCACAAAATGAGTCTTTGCTAGTAAGACCGGGCCTCAGGAATTCCAGGCCCCAGAGGTCAGGTGTAGAGCCTGGAGTAAGGAAGACTTATTCTTGATGGAAGAGGACTGGGTTAAAGAATAGTTACGGAACAATAGCTACAGAACAAACTGTAAAAAAATAGTTACAGAACAAACTGTACATACAGAAGTCTGTGGGCCCTGTTGCACCCACAGGTGCTGAGGGTGCTGGCTGATACTATTGATGGGGTACTCTTAATAGTTTCTGAATGATTTTGGTGATTGAGAAAGGTGCTTTAAGACTGTAGGAATGCAAATATCATTCCTATCCACAGAAAATTTGTGAAGGAGCACCCAAAGAACTGCACACCACTCAGACCTCATCTTGATCCTGAGAAGGTGATGGAATAACTAATCCACGTGACCATTTTCAGTCATGCAAACAATAAAAAGGTGACCAGAAGTAGTCAGCATGGATTTACTAAGAGGAAGTCATGCTTGACCAGGTTGCTAAGTTTCTACCATGAAGTGACAAGTTTGGTAGATAAGGGGAGAGCAGTGGATATTGTCTGCCTTGACTGCAGGAAAGCTTTTGACACTGTCTCCCAACAGTTCCTTTTAAGGTAGCAAGGGCTGGATGAGCAGTGGGGTGTACTGAAAACTGGCAAACGACTGAGCCCAGTGGGTAATAATTGGTAGCATAAAGTCTAGTTGGAGTCCAGTGACTGTCAGTGTACCCCAAGCTCAATACAGAGTCCAGTCCTGTTTAACAACTGCATTAATGATATGGATGTTGGAGCAGTGTGTGCCCTCAGCAAGTTTGCTGATGATACAAAACTGGGAGGAGCAGCTGATACACCAGAGGGTTATGCTGCCATTCAGAGGGTCTTCAACAGATGGGAGACAAGGGCCAACAAAAGGCTCATGCTTTTCAAAAAAGGAAGCTTCAGAATTTGGAACCTGGGGAAGAATAAGCCTGTGTACTAGTACAGTCTGGAGACTGATTGACTAGAAAGCAGCTTTACTGGGAAGGCCCTAGAGTACCAAGTGGACACCAAGCTGAACATGAGCCAGCAGTGTGCCCTTGCAGCTGCAATAAGAAGAGTGCTGCCAGCAGGTCAAGGGAGATGATCCTACGCATCTATTCAGCGTTGGTGGGGCCACACCTGGAGCACTCTGACCAGCGCTGGGTGTCTCAGTACAAGAGAGATGTGAACATATTGAAGAGACTCCAGCAAAGGCTGCTAAGATGGTGAAGGGGCTGGAATATTTTTCATGTGAGAAAAGGCTGAGAGAACTGGTGCTGGAGAAAGAAAGGGTAAGGAGGATTTTACCAAGTTGTACAAATACCTGAAGCTGCGATTGCAAAGTAGATCTAGTCAGGTTCTTTTCAGCTGTGCCTAGTGACAGGACCAGAGGCAATGGGCGCAAACTGAAACACATTTGTTAGCCATTAGCTGGTAACATATTTCTTCCCACTTTTGGAATCACAGATGAGTAAGGATGCCATTTTTTTCATTTTATATAATGGAATAATATCTTACAGTTTTGTTGCAAATCTGACTGCATTCAGTTGCATTCATTCTGAAGGAGCAGCTTTATACTGTGTTCATTTTCATTAAAAATAAACTGTTCCATCTCTATCAGCTGTTGAAAGAGTTTTCATTTTTACAAGAAGCTTTAGAAATTACATTATTTTGTTGTTTTATAGTAATTTGATTAATTTCTTAAGTTCCTTTTCAGTGCTATTTATCACATATTTTCTGGTGGTTCACTAAAATATCTACGCTGTTACACAGTTCATGACAAGCATATATATTGCATTTTCTGTCAGCTCTTCACAATCACTTGAATTACTAACTATTGCTTCAGCATATGTTAAATAAATTTCATTGTTCTCTCTTCTGTTTTTCAGCTCCTAAGAAACTGGGAGAGATTATGTCTGATTTTTTTTTTCAAATATTTACAGTCTTCTTTCAAGTGCTTCAGTCATTTGAGAGTCTGGTTTCTAGTTTGCAACAGTGGCATCTTTGTTTTTTGATTAACTTGAGAACCAAAATATTTGTCATCATTTGAGATTTGAAAGTAATTTGTAGCCTCTACATCTTGTCATACATTTTATTTAGTAGGATACATGGCATTGTTTCCAGGCATGTTGGTTGATATGATGTTTTTTGTTGTGGCAATACTTTTATGCAAGAAAAGTATTATGTACTCAAAGCACTAGCTGTTGGCATAGTCTCTTCACTCAAAGAAGACTTTTCAGTAGTGGGCCCACGTTTATCATTTGGCTTGGAAAGTAGTTTAATTGTTCCTGAAAGTTGATTTGTGATGTGGATAAATGACAATAGCTTAGGGGAAGAAAGAATATGTAGTATAATTAAGGTAGTTTGCTTACTTCCTTAGCTCTTTTTGTAATAGGAAACTGAAAGGAGATGTTTAATGCTTCCACATCATCTATCATATCACTTTCAATTTTGCTTAAATCTTTGCTTTCATTAGCTTTTTGTATAAACCCTTTGTATATACAAAGATCTTATAATCAATCTTTTTGTTCCTTTGAATCAGTAGTGCTTTCGCTCAAGTGTCCATCCTTGCAGTTCACTTACACAGAATCGCTGTCAGTAACAAAGTCCAATTGTGATGCATCATTATACATAATACAGCTGTAGGTTTTTGTTTTCTCTCATTGAAGACAGACGATGATGGCTGTATTTGCACTACAATGCAGCTGCATACTTATATTGGTGTGATCTGTGTAACACTAGAAAGCAGACTCCATAAGGGTCTTATTTTCTATTTAAAATAACTTACTGCTAGGCTGATCATATATAGTCTGGTATCTGCCTCATCATATTCAGTTAAATGTGATCTTGAGCCTGTCATTTCCAAAATGTTAGTTTGCTTAATTTACTTTTTTATATAAAAGAACACTCAGTCCTACCTTGGGTTATTTCTTAGAGCCTTCGTGGAAAATCTCTTGGCTTCAATAAAGACTAATTAAAAAATTACATTTTACAGTGGTAATTTGTTTTAATTGCTGAAGACTGCACAGTTTTGGTATCATAGAATAACCAGGTTGGAAGAGACCCACCGGATCATTGAGTCCAACCATTCCTATCAAACCATGCCCCTCAACGCCTCATCCACCCGTGCCTTAAACATCTCCAGGGAAGGTGAATCAACCACCTCCCTGGGCAGCCTGTTCCAGTGCCCAAAGACCCTTTCTGTGAAAATTTTTTTCCTTATGTTCAGCCTAAACCTCCCCTGGCAGAGCTTGAGGCCATTCCCTCTCATCCTGACCCCTGTCACTTGGGAGAAGAGGCCAGCTCCCTCCTCTCCACAACCTCCTTTCAGGTAGTTATAGAGAGCAATGAGGTCTCCTCTCAGGCTCCTCTTCTCCAGGCTAAACAACCCCAGCTCTCTCAGCTGTTCCTCATAAGGCCTGTTCTCCAGCCCCTTCACCAGCTTTGTTGCTCATCGCTGGACTCACTCCAGAGCCTCAACATCCTTCTTGTGGTGAGGGGCCCAGAACTGAACACAGGATTCAAGGAGCGGTCTCTCCAGTGCCATGTACAGAAGGAGAATAGCCTCCCTAGACCTACTGGCCACGCCATTTCTGATTCAAGCCAAGATGCCATTGGCCTTCTTGGCCACCTGGGCACACTGCTGGCTCATGTTCAGTCGCTGTCAACCAACACCCCCAGGTCCTTCTCCTCCAGGCAGCTTTCTAGCCAGGCTTCTCCTAGTCTGTAGCCCTTTGTTGTGCCCCAAGTACAGGACCCGACATTTGGCCTTATTAAACCTCATGCCATTTATTATGGAAGTGGCTTGACAGTTGACCCTGGCTAGTAGCTAGAATCAAACAGCCCTTATTTCACTTCTCTATCTCACCAGTGACATGGGGGAGAGAACAGGAAGACTGAAAGTGAAGAAAATTATGTATCAAGATAAGGACAGTTTAATAACACAAATATACTGATGCTCAGCCAGTCTTTAAGCAATGGCAGCTACCTCTCCCAGCTTCTTGGCCATCCTGGCTTACTTGCTTCAGGGCAGAGTAAGGGAAAGAGGGAGTCTTGATGCTGTGCAAGTTTGGCTCAGCAAATCACAAGTGTGTTAACAATACTGTTTTAGTCACAGTTCCAAATCACAGCACTATATGGTTTGCTATGAAGAAAATTAAACCTCTCTCTATTCCAGGAAGACCTAGTACAATAATGAATTAATATAACCTTGAATTGTAATATAAGTTTTGGAGAAAGGGAGATCTCAAATTTAGAGCAGTGCTCCAAGGGGAGCTGACAAATGTTTTGCTGTGATTCAGGCATGTAGTCTTAATCCTAGTAGGACTTCTGTCTTCCGTTGATATATCTGAGCTTGTTTGACTTAAAAGCTGAACTTCCATCTTTCCTGCTGCTTGTCAGTATTCCTTCAGGGACATAAGCAGGAAATGCTGGCTTAATTCTCCTCCAAATACACAATTAATTTTTACAGATATATCATTATTCTCATGATTGCGCTACAGTCAGTAGGTCAAGTGAACAAAGACATTCTTGTGTGAGAAACCAGTCCAATTAGGCCATCCAAGCAGATATTTTTACCATTGACATGTTTTGGGGTAAATTTTAGTGTAACTACAAAAACTTAATGTGGTGGTTCTACTTTATTAATGATTAAAAAAAGGTACTTCCCAGCAAAAGAGAACATGATTTAGTGAAAAAACATACATTCTTTCATAGTTTTGTAAAATAAATATTGCCTCTGAGATTCAGGGTGGTCTTGGATTAGTTAATAACTTTGAGGATACTTAGGAGCAAAGGGTCAGAAAGGAGACAATTTGTGTATATGACAATATTTTATCAATGTACTGCTCTGCAAATGTTTTCTATTGATGTCTGTTGCATGTAGACTTGTATGGATGCTTGTGGAGCTGACAGTCCTGAAGACAGGGAAACTAATGAGAGGAAGAAAATTCATCCCTGCTCTTTATTTTTTCAGTCCAATTTTTGCCTCCCAAATAATAGACTTTTAGCATGGCACTCCAGGTGGATTCTTGCCTGAAAAGCACAAAGAAAAGAATATGTCAACAAATGTAGTGGATCAACTTTAGATTTGGTGTTAACAACAAAGAAATGACTGACTGGACTTCTAGCCACATGTTACTTTATCCATGACAATGTCAGCTGTAGTTCAGATAAATTAGAAGAGATTATGAAGTGTGTAGGCTAAGTAAATATCTGAAATGTTAACTACTATGTCCAGATCTGTTATAGAAGTCTATATTGAAACAGAGGACTTGAAGTTTTGGAAAAAAAATTGCATTAAAAAAAAAAGAAGATTCAGGCAGTCTGCTAGCAGTTTTTGCCTCTTCTAAACTAATCCATAAAGAAAAAGGCCCAACAGAAAAGCTTCTCTGACTTATGTGTCAGAAGACATAAAAACTCTGAAATTTCACTGACAACATTTGTTAACATGTTTTATCTCAGTTCTGTAAATAATGAAATAAATCGCTCCATTTTATGGAGGCATTCACAAGTATAACAGATTATTCCAAAGCTGTTGCTTTTTCAAGTCATTGGTAGGGATAATATTTGCAAAAATATAGGATTAATTCAGTTTAGATTTTAGGACTTATCATCTGAATAAAGATGCATAGAATACTTGAGTATAAGGTTTCTGCTGTTTCAATATAAATTATGCTTGGTTGTTGCAGGTAAGTTTTTGACAAACATGTTTCCAAAGCACATAATTTTAAAAATCAACAAAATGAAAGCTAGATAAGAGAAATAACATTCCATCTGCTTTTGTTGTGCACAAAAGCGTGTGAAGAGTAATGTAACTGACTCATTTGAGTTCTGTGGGTCACACAGGAATTGGACACAGTGCTCAGGTTTCTTAGAATATTTTACTGCAAGTGATTAATGAACATAGAACTAAAATCCTAGAGAGAGCACAGTCCTCAGAGATTTTAGATGAATTAAGCTCGTTTGAACTGAATTGTCGGGACAGTGTTTTTCAAAAAGTGTAGTTGCTTGCCTAGCTGCTGGAGCAGATCACCATTAAGAACACAATTTAAATGGCTTTTTTGCTGTCAATTCAAATCCTATGTAATCTGAAAGGGATTAAAGTTCCAAACCATAAATAATTGCTGTCTTCACAGACTTGAAAGCAAAAGGAGCTGATGATCTTCCTGCCTGCCACTCAAGTCATCGAATGTGATTGATATTTTATGAAAATGTTCCTTGCACTAAAAAGGCTTCCTTTTTGCATAGTTATCCTTTTCTGATTTAAACATAATAAACTCTGAAAGTTATTTTCAGTATTTTTAGAATTATTAATGACATTTACAAATATTGACTGATAATCGGGAGAACAATCTTACCCTGTATTCCAAACAACAAACAAATTATTCCTGGATCTCAGACACCATTAGATGATCTCCTATTCAGAAACTTTTATCTACAGGTACTCTTCTTTCCCCTTTCTCCAGAGTCATGTATGTATGTATGTCTTCTATGTTGTCATCAGAGTATTTTTCTGTGTATCTTAGATTCTGTATGATTCTTGAATTCCTCTTCTAAAAATCAAATATGAATTTTCAAATGTCATCAAGATATTAATTTATGTATTTTAATGGTGAACCTATTCTTAAGCAATATATAAATTTTAATGGAAAAACATTTTCTAGGCTTTCTTCTCTTCTATTTGTGTATGAGCAGGAGATTGGTAGAAAGGAATGAAGTAAAAGCTAGGTATTTATAATATCACTGTGTGTGGGTGAATTTATTTTAATTGATAACACAATTTCTGTTTCATCCAAAGAGCAAACATAATTAGTACCAGCACATATTTCTGCATGTTTCCTTGCAATCGAATTGTTGACTGAATTTGAAATAGCAAAGGAAAAGCTTTTGAGTCCTGGCCAGTTTACAATCTGAAAGGTGTTGGACCACCATAAGATAAATGAAAACAGAATGGGAAGGGGAATAATTGCAAGCAAACAATTAGGTTTGTAAAGGAAAGAGGCTTGCTTGTTTTTCTGGAGAACCCTAGTCCTACAGTGGAAGTTAGAGAAAAAACTGTTTTGAGAGCATTGACTAGATGACTGGGGAGTGCCCTGAGTAGCTAATCTGTTGGTAGACTTTATTTAAGGATCAGAATTATCTTGAATGTATGAAATTAGAGAGTTTTTCCTTTTTTAAAGTAATAAAGGACATCATAGACTTAGTTCTAGTTTACTGATAATTGTGTAAACTTCTGGGCAGAGGGTGCTACTTCTATACCTTTTACAAAATTAGTAGATTATCATGTTATTTGTAAAAGTAGATAAATACATTTTGCATTAGTAAAAATATAGTTGAATTCAAAGCCTCATCATTTTACTCGACTGTCCTAGAGTGAGTAAGCAGAGCACTCTCATCTGTGGGATCACTGAAACTCAACGTGTCAGTTTCTGATGTAGAACTGATGCTTTTGTATAAATTTCAGAATCCGAGCTCCATCCTGTTGACAGGATGAGGAGATATGACCCCAGGACTGCTTCCTTGGAGCCTGGGGGGTTCTGAAGCTGTGGTAATATAAAACATGTTTGGAATTTCAGATGTTCTGCACAGCATCCTTAGCAGTAGAATTAATAGGTTCAGCAGTAGAATTATTAGGTTCATCCTCCTTACAATTTAAATCATACTTTTGATAACCTATTTCAAAGTCCAGAAAAGCAAACTATGATTTATACTTTCATGTATAAACATGGAAATCACTGCAACCCACATGCTAATTACTTAGTATGTTGGCATTCTTAAACCTAATTTTAAATTACTTTATAACTGATGAACCTCAGTTTTCTCATGTTCCCTGAAAAAACTGACAAAAAAGATCTGAAACTAGGTAAACCCTAGTTTTCTAATTTTTAAATGATTCTAGATGTTCCTTGTGTTGATAAATATTACTGAAGTGTAGAAATATTTTCCTTGTATTGACGTTTTGAGTTTTTTGTTTGGAGAATAAGTAATTCTAGAGTTTTTTTTTTTTGGAAGACATGCCAGTGTGAAGAGCCTTTAGCTGATGGGAGCAGGCCATTGGGTGAATCCACTTCAGGCCACTGCGTGTTGATGCTTCGTTTGAATCAGACCAAGAGCATAGAAGTCTTTTATATCTCAAAAGAAGTAATGTTAAATTAATTAAAAAAAAAACCAAAAAACAAAACCAAACCCAAAATAACTTAAGTTAATGTCCAAAAATTAGTTAGATATTTGTTGTTAAAAAAATAAAAAAAAAAAAAGTCTCTCTGCTTTGGTATGTGACTCATGGTGATAAGTGTTACAGCATTCTGATTTGGGGGTAGGGAATGGAAAAGGAAGTCCTTAAGTGTATTTACATAGTGTAAAGGTAGCTTGTTCCTCAAGACCTGAAATAAAATAGTGCTGTAGTATGATTTGAGTCAAGTAGGACTAGACAACTAGATAGGGCTCGAAGTTTAAAGTTGGCAGAGATTCTTATCTGCCTTTAATAAACCCTCTCTTTTAATATGCAGTAGTTAATTTACTAACATCAAATCTGTGATTTAGTGTCAGCCTTGCATGAGTTGTAATCACCATCCAAGAATGCCACAGACATAAAACTCGTCTCTGATGTTAGATACTGGATCCAGATTCTGCTGCCTGTACTATCTTTTGTTCACTACATGGAGAATTAAGGGAAATTTGCCATGTTTTAATTTGGAAATCCATTTTCATTAACTGCCCTTTTAATTTATGTATTCGTGGTGGCTGCTGTGAGATTTTTGCAGAATCAATACCTTAGAGATATTATGGGGCAGATGTAAGCTTCCTCAGTACTTATAAGTTTTTAACTGAAGTGTTTCCATGAAAGATATACTCTGAAGGAATGAAGTAACAGACTGATGGGTTATGATACAACCGTATTTTAACACTTATGAGAAGAAAACAGGAGGAAAAATGTGTAGCTTGGGACCCAGGGAATGTGGACAGCATTCTGTATTAATTATGTCCTTTCAGATTACATAGATATACAAGACAATGAACTGTTGCAATGGACAGTAAACCTTTGGATAAGCTGATTTACACTTTGAAAGCTGAGTATTTAAGAGGCAACTTGTGATACATTTGTTTGTAAATGATTACCTTCTTCTACTTATCTTAATAGCTTAATGATCGTCAGTTTAGTTTGAGTTCTACTTTTTATATGAAATTGCTAACAGAAGTTGATGTAAAAGACTTTGTAAACAGGCTTGATTGGTTCTGTTTCTATAGCAACATGGCCGAATAGAAGAATTATTTCCTTTAGGAACATTTCCTAAAAGCTGTTTTGTACCATATAACGATAACGCTAGATTGCCATCCCTTGTCAGAGGTGAACAGAGATCACATCAAGGGTCAACTTTATTCCTTGTGTTTATAGATTATCCTCTGCAATCGAAAGACTGCATTGCTCTTCTTTTTCTTTGTAGTGCTCAACCAATTCCATTTTCCACTCTACACTGATGATAGGAAACTCAGCAAGACCTTTATTTTTCAAAACATGACAAATAAACTAGGACTAGTGTAACTATTGTACTGTATTAAAAGTGTCTCTGGCAGCTACTTTGAGTTCCTGGTTTTTCTTTTCAGTTCTACATCCATTTTTAAATAATTTACTTTCTACATGTTATTGTCTGGGAAAGCCTGAAATATTGAATAGCCAGTTGAACAGTTCAGTTCAGTGCTCTGATTAAGAGAGAGACAGATTTTGTTTAGTGTTCTTAATCTTGGTAAACCCTGAGGTTTTAGTAGACAAATATCCTTTGTTAAAGGGTGAATGTCAGCTCCAATAATAGTGCAGTTTTGAACAGAAAAGATATATCAGGTTATCCAAGTTTCATGTTTGGGATGTTTCTAGTCAAAGACAGTCAAATATTTTTTTACATAGTATTACATAAGAACACAGCAGTAAAGCTTACTAAATATAATTGATGCGGATGAATATGTGTGTTATCTCTCATGTTCCCTATCTTTGTACATTTTAAAGAAAGATAATGAAAGTCCAGTTGTTGTACTCTGACTTACATGGAATATAATTCCTGTTAATAAATACTGTGTCTTTGTAAAACAAAGCACCTTTCTGTGAAAATGTATGAAAATCTCAATTTTCATACATGTTTATTGAGAGGGAAGGATAGAATTGGCGTTGTAATTTTTGGTCAAATTTCTTAAGTGAAGCTAGCAAAATTGCTCTTTGTATCCATACTATCCTCTAATCGACACTGTTAACTTTTGAACCTGTTACCCATTTTTATTCTTACTGGTGTAAGTCTTAAAGATACTTAAGTTCTGTGCCAATAAAGAAGAGTGACCAATATCTGTATCCCGTAGAGGAAAAGGCAGCTATTCTGTTAGACATCAGACAATCCATAAGCAGGGAAACTTTTTATTAATGAAAGACACAGGAATTTTTGCTTTATAATTTCTCTTCCTTTCAGAACTACTGTGGGGAGAATATAAGGCTGTTTCTTTTGGCTACTGTATCTATTTGTACTTTTTAAGTAACTTTTATATGAAACCGATTCACTTAACTAAGAGATTTTGAATTATTTGAGAAATCTAATTGAGAAATTCTATGCTTCAAAAAGCTTTTAAGATATTATTTTTTAAAATATCTTTTTATCATCAATAAAAAATAGATACTGTCACTGGAAAATTTTATGGTAACACCCTTAAATGCAATATGGGTATACCTACAACAAAAGAGAAGAGTCTGCACACTTATTAGTAAAATGATTGAACAAATAACAATTCAGTGATAAACAACTAGTGCATGGCAGAAAGACATATGTTTATTATATTCAATTGAGGGATATTTGGAGTGCAAAGCACTATTAAATTAATTGACATCCTTACCATAAAGCTGTCATTGCAGCACTGATAGCAGGTGATAGTTCTACAAGTGCATATCAAATCTGTGTTTATCTGTTTTGACATGTGTTGATGGAAGCTCTCTTTTTCTATTTGAGCTGGACAATAACCTTGATATTCCTTCTGAACAGAAAAGGCCCGCAACTGTTGTTTTAAGAAGCATGTTGTAGCTTGTGACTTACACCTGTCATAGCAATCAGCAGATTACAACTGATAATAAAACAAACATTGGCACATTTGAACTAGATCCTTTCACAACATTAAATCTTTAGTTGTTCTGCTCACTGACTACACCTTTCTAGCTGGTTGAATTTCATGAATGTAAAAGAAGAAATCTGTTAGGATTTATAGGGTGGTAATTATATTGCTCCTTTCTTACCCGCCTCCTTTCCTATTTCTGCCTTCTCTTTTGCCAAAATAATCCTTCAGTAAAAGCACTTTTCCATTAAGTAGAAGTGAGCTTATAAAGTAGTTATGCAAAAGAATGTTTTGATACATAACGACCTTCCCTTCTTTTCTTTAGAACAAACATGAAAATCCTTTAGGATCAATGTGTGGCACCAGCCTAAAGTATAAACCAGAAACACTTCCTTTTGTTCCAGTATCCATTGTTGACAGTACTGCATAACTTGTGTGTAGCAAAAATACTTTTAGAAATAATGTGATAATATTAATGTCATAACATCTCATTTTTCAGTTGAAATAGTGAGTTTCTAAGCCCAAACTGCACACCTACAGCAAGTTGCTGCTTTAGTTTTATGCTAGTATTATCTTGTATAACTATTGCTAAATCATGATGATACAGTATAAACAAATACATTTATATGATAATTCTCTGATAATTTGAGCTAAGTGACTATTGCATCTCTTTTTCTGACATCAGTTGTCAAGCTATTCTTATTAAATAATCATATAGGAAAAAATAGAACTGGAGCATTAGTAGAACAGATTCATCCATTTCCTTCTTAGGAATGATATGGACTCACAAAGTAGGCTGGGGATTGAATACAATTGGTAAAATTAAGACCTGTGGCAAGTGGAAAACCCTTTATAATCCATACAATCAAACAGTGATTTTATAGGTACCATGATAATAAAAAAAAAAAAAAAAAATCATCCTTTCAGGGCAACCTGAAGTTCATTTACAATCTCCACATATAATTACTCATTTAGAACATAGTAGTACTTTCTAAATGGTAGTGTAATTTGTGGTTGCTTTGTTTGTTTGATTATAGTGATTATGATGTTCATTAGTAGCAACTGGTTATGTGCTGCAGTTCGTATCATCAAACAAACTGTGGTGTAAATGTGCAGAGACAAAGTTTTAATCTTGTAAAATCTCTATAGTGTCAGCAGATATTCTGCTAACAAAGATGGGTTTGTCATCTTAGTTGCAGCTTCGTTTTGTAACAGAATAATGCTTGTATTTCCATTTGATACAGAGTCTGTACAGAAGTACGCCTACTCTGCAGTTGTAGAGAAATATAGTGTAAAGTAAATACAGTGACTTTGTTAGCACATCTTTAATTTAACAAACTGAGTTATGCCGTGTTTTCTGGTAGTATTCCAAGTGCTTGTTTAAAAGATGCCTGTTAAAATATAACACTCTGAAAAAGAAATGTGACGTTAACGATTGCAGAAGAAAAGTTTTGGTATCTCCTGAATAATTTATAATCATCAAATTTTTATATATTGCCCTATAAAATTAAAATTTTAAGAGCTTTTTCCCCAAAATTTTGAGTTCATTGGCCATCTCAAATGAAATTCAGGATTTTGAGATGTGTGAGTCACAATAGTGCATTTAAAATACACGATGTTAGGATGGGAACTATGTCTAATTTAAATTGCTGGTAATATCCTGATGCTAGCCATGCAGTATAACATTATTTTAACTGTTTAAAGAGTTTTTATTTGGATAAACTTCTTTTGCTGATTTAAGCCCATTCATTTGAAGGTATTTTTAAATTTTAACCCTCAGATGAGTTGTATTTCTGTTACAGAAATGCCAATTCATATATACTATTAAAATGTATTGTTAGTGGTGCTTTCCAACTACATGTGACTGCACTAAATGATCCTAAAGAAAGACACATAGATACGAATTATCTATAAAAAGCTAAACATGAAATAGGTTACTGAGAGAGGAAAAAAAGTTCCGTGACTCTACTGAGGTTTTCTTGTGCTTCCATAATCCATGTTTACACAATATCTAATAGATTCCTTATATTCTCCATTATTATGGCCTCTTGCAAGACTTTCAGTAAATTGAGAACCTGTCTTTGTACCAATTTTAACTTAATTAGCAGAAACAGGTTGTTGTTAGTATTCACGTTCCATGATGTTGATGAAAACCTTCCTGGTAATTCAAGCAGGCTTCAGACTGGTCCAAGTGAAAGAGCTGCCTGTCAACAGCTGCTGAAACAGTAAGTGTGCTAAAGGGGAAAGGAGAAAAATAATGAGTAATTGTTTACAAGAACTTTGAAGATGGGTGGAAATAGAGAAATCTTTCTTTAAAAATAGTTGATTTTGTTTTTATCAAACAGCTAAATTACTGTATGATTTTTATGATAGTTTTCTATTGACTGTCAAAATATAAGAGCTAAATGGCTTTTTTGAGTAGTATATTCAACTTTTTTGACATGTCAGGAAAATGACTGTTGCGAAGGAAAAACCCATAATCTACAAATCAAAGGAAAAAGTACTGAAAGGATAACTAAACGAATACGCTTTGGTTCTGTGAAGACCTTGCAGAAGAAATGAGAAAGACAGATTCTCTCTTCCAAGCATGACCTTTACCCACAGCTATAAGGCTCTGCAGGATCAATGGACAGATATAATTACTTTACCCTCTCTTCCAGTCCTAACCTTGATTTCCATTACAAGAGGAATCTACTGGTCATCAATGTTGCCACAGCTGCCTTACCTTGCAACCACCTCTACCCTTTTTGCCTGCATTTCTTCATCCTCTGTGGGTTTTATATTCCAGTAAGAAAATCAATCAGTGAAACTTGTTCAATATATAGTTTTAGTGGCAATATGGTTAATAATTGGCCTGGAGAAACCTTCCCAGATTATCACAAAATACAAGTTGTTTTCACATTTCCTAGCTAATCCTTGTCCTGACTTTACTGCATCTAGCAGTGAACGTAGCATTTTAATTAAGAGAAAGCCATACCTGAGCCAGAATAAATAATAAACTGTTCTTACCCTTCTGCATCACTTTTGTTCCTAACTAGCAAGTTTTTCTGGATTCAGGAACAAAGTAAACTCCCTCCAGGCCCTTAACTCCAGGCTCAGTTCACAAGTAATTAATCTGTGAAAGGTCTGAAAATGAATGTCTGACCCCTGCCAATGTTTTCAGCACACTTTTCTTATCAGCAAATACACATATTCAGGATGTGATCTTCCAGAACATCATCCAGCTGATTTTTTTCAGTTCCTGTCATGTAAAATAAGAATAATGTGAGTGTTGTTACATAGCCATATGATGTATGATCCATTATTGCTTGTGAATTGGTACTACGTGACAGTATTGAGTACTCATGAGGAAGTTAGGAATTTGGGTACTCAGGAAAGAGTTTGAGTGGTGTGTAGTAAATAAAGCATGAATTCTTGGTGTAACTGCATGGGCAGCATGGAATCTCAAATACCTAGAATCATAGAATCACCAGGATCATCGAGTCCAGCCATTCCTATCAAACACTAAACCATGGCCCTTAGCATCTCCTCCACCCGTCCCTTAAACCCCTCCAGGGAAGGTGACTCAACCACCACCCTGGGCAGCCTGTTCCAGTGCCCAAAGACCCTTTCTGTGAAATTTTTTTTCCTTATGTTCAGCCTAAACCTCCCCTGGAGGAGCTTGAGGCCATTGCCTCTCATCCTGTCCCCAGTCACTTGGGAGAAGAGGCCAGCTCCCTCCTCTCTACAACCTCCCCTCAGGTAGTTGTAGAGAGCAATGAGGTCTCCGCTCAGCCTCCTCTTCTCCAGGCTAAACAACCCCAGCTCTCTCAGCTGCTCCCCATAAGGCCTGTTCTCCAGCCTCTTCACCAGCTTTGTTGCTCTTCTCTGGACTCGCTCCAGAGCCTCAACATCCTTCTTGTGGTGAGGGGCCCAGAACTGAACACAGGATTCAAGGAGCAGTCTCACCAGTGCCATGTACAGAAGGAGAATAGCCTCCCTAGACCTACTGGCCATGCTGTTTCTGATTCAAGCCAAGATGCCATTGGCCTTCTTGGCCTGCTCAATCCATAAATATAATCATAGTTCTGTATAGGCTGAATTAGTCATCACAGGGGTCATAGTTAATGTAATTTCTGAATGTATATTAATGCATATGCCTCAGAACTGAATTAGAAGTATGAGAGGCGTTAATTTTTCCTTTTGTGATCTTCTGAGACATGGTTTTGCCACTTTACATTTTCTTTAAAATGTGAATTTAGCTTGTATGTTATATCTCACAGCTAGTATTGCTCTAGATAAATAGAGATACATTAGGTAAAAGAATTTTGAGAATTACAGATTTTAAATTAAAATTTTAAAAGACCATTTTTGCCCTCTTGTCTGAAAAAATTGTGATGTTAATTGTGCTTCACTCAGGAAAATGAGGCTTATGTTGACAAAAGTCTAGACACAAAATTATGTTTTTTGCATTACATGAAATGTAGTCAATATGAAGGAAAAGTTCTGTTGTCTTGTGTTGTAGACTGAAGCAGAGTGAGACTTCCAGTTATCTGGGGCACAAGGTAGAAAGGGAAATAAAAGTATCTGTATTCAGCTCTGTAGAATGCCTGCTGTGCCTTTGTAAGTCCTAATGGTATCATCCGATTAAAAATGCGTTTAATGTTATCCAGAATTAGAATTAGGTGGACTGGATTTTCAGCTCTACATTTATGAAAGAAAATCTTGTCATATTTTCAGACAGATGCAGTGCCTGTGTTAATATCAGGATGATGTACTGTAAGAAAGAAAATACTTTTTTTCTTTAAACTATTTTTATTTCTGCTACTTGGGATTTTTTTATACCTTTAAACTGCAAAAAATTGCTCTTGTTGACATTGAGAAAAGCCACAAAACTACAACAGTTACTCTACTGCTAACAAACATGATCTACTAAAAATACTCCACAGCAACACAAGAACTGTACAACAGAAGAACAGAATTAGAACAATAGAAGAACAGAACATGAATTTGAGCTGCTTCTTTTAAAACACGAGTGTGCATTTGTAATTAGGATATTGATTTGCTGAGGAGGTAGCACTGCTGACCCCTTCAGTACAAAACCAAGGGCAAATACTTGACCATTATTAAAGATGGCAGAATAAATAGAACAAAGAATCCAAAGCAACGTCTGGGTTTCTAAAGAAGACAGAAGTAAGGACGGAAGACTGCTCATGCATTGCTCCACCCAGCACCTTAAACTTAGAGCTAAAATCATCTGATGATATCAACGAAACATAGTCACGATATTTTACTTGCATTGTATTTTTCTAGTTGCTTTTCATTCTTATGTCAAGTGTCGCTAATTATGTGACTTAAATCTTATCCTTTGATGACACAGTATCAGTCAATTAGATCACAGGATCAGAAGCTTTTACTTACTGGTTCCCTAGCCATAATTTGCTGACTGTTTTATGAACAACTATTTGTTGTCACTGTTTCCTCGTATGTCTAATAGTAGAGAATGATTGTATTGCCACTTCTGATGTAATTTTTTAACTGAGTTAGGTAATCAATGACTGGAATGTATTCAAGCCAGTTGCCTGGTCACAGGTGTGTAACTACTCAGATGCCAAATTTGATTTCTTAACAAGGATTTTCATTGTTAGATCTTTATGGTTTTAGATTTCTGAACTGGTTTTCCAGCTCCCAGTGTGCCTGATATGATGCTATCATTAATTTTCTGTGGCTCAGGAAGAACGATTCCTGAGAGTGTATTTGACCCAATTTTTAAATATTTTTTAGTAAATTCTTCATTTTACATTATTGTTGTTTATCTTCTGTTATCTGTACTCTTACTCTGTCTTGTCATGATAAGGAAGTTGTCCTGTGATTTGTAATAACAAAGTACAATGAAGGGAAGAAGAATTCTTCATGCGAAAAGGAAATTATTGCCTTACATTAAGTAAGATCTATTTATAATCAAAGGGATAAAGCAGGGAAAGAATAAAAAGTGTTATCAGGAGAGTAATGCCTTTTTAACAGCTTTGCTCATGATTTTTGACTTCTATTCTTCTGTGCTTGTTCAGAGGATCTCCAGAAGCTTTTCTGTCCCTTCCTTTGTTGTGATTTAGATTAGTTTCAGCTTTTTTTTTTTTTTTTTTTTTGTGGGGGAGGAAGAAGAATGGTTGCTGTGAACAGTGTATGTTTTTCTGTTAATTTAATAAATTACTATGGAAGATAATATTCATATGTGTGACAGCTTCCAAGTGCACTGTAGAATAAGATATTTAGCAATATTTAGAATATTTTAATATGCAGCATGTGCTTGCTCCCATTTAGAAAACATTGAAGGGATAATTTTCATTGACTCACCATCATTACATACATGACTTTTGCCTTCATTATATGTATCACTTTGTGTTACAGCTTGTGAACACCTCAATATAGTGCAGAAGTTCTCTGAAACACATAATTTTGACAATTTAATTTTTGTTACTTTTGGCATTCTTGTGGCTTTATTTATGACTTTGTTTTGTTTGACATGTATAGCATAGAGTGCTTTGTTTACATTGCGTGGGATGACATTGCTCACCAATAGTGATGCATGTATATTTAAAGTGCCTGTACATTTTGGTGAATGATATTTTCTGCATTTTTCTTTTGACTATCAATTTAAGAAAGTGCGAACAAATCTCAGAAGTAGTTTCTTCATTTCACCCACGTTCTGTGTTAAAGGGAGAGTCCTGTCACATTTTTTCTAGAACAGCCTTAAAGAAATGCTGTTTGACAGTTTCAGTCTCTGCATAGAAATGAAGTTTCCAATATGGAATGAGAAAGAGCAGGGAAGATATCACATAGTACAAGAAAGCACCGAGGGATTAGGACACTTAGCAGTGAGTTTCTTTGCATGTAAAGGTGTTCTGCCTGAATTTATATAGGCTCGTGAATCATCCTAGTCAAACTAGTACGTTTATGACATATCTGGCACTGAATGAATGAAAAGCTAATTCTTCAGGACATCGGTGGATGCATGGAAATGGAAGAAATGGAAAGCAGCTCATGCGTCACAGAGATGATTCTTTTTTTAGACAAAATGGGGTAAATTTGAGAGCATGAATCTCACATATGGGGCACTTTCTACTTCTTTGTCAAATGAAAACATCTGTAGCACTTTGTCACTGTTCCAGTTGAAAAAAAACAAAGTGAAACAGCAACATGACACTTGTCACTACAAAATGGTAAATAAAATAATTTTCAGGTTGGTAGAACAGCTTTTGTGTCATTAACAGTACTAATCTGGGAAAATACTACTACATCCAGACTTCTAATCCAGAATTGCTCCTGAGCTGAAAATTGATTGCACAAGTAGCCTTGAGCACCTACTGGTCTCTGTTGACAATTGAAAGCTGGGTATATAAGCTGAATGACTTCTCTGTTCTTCGCTCATCCTTTAGAGCACTGCTGTTATCACATTAAGTTTATGCTGCTTATTAATAGTTTGGAACTGTAAACACGATTGATTTTTGAGACATTTGATGACACAGATAGGAAAATTTGTGCCCAATGTGTACTCTACTTGTCATCAGAGATGATTTCTAAAGATTTTCAGCTTTGATGGGTGGGTGTTACCTTCTGATTTTGTTTAACCTCTTTAAAAAGGGGAAGAGAGTGGAAATTTTGTTTAAGCAATCACGTTCCAGAGAGCTTTTATTAATTTAATTTTGTAAAGGACTCATGAATATAAGTTAATATTAAGAACACATGGGACATTGGAATCACTTGTCATCAGAGAAATAGCCCCTGTAGTTTTGCATAGTTCAAATAGTTTTGCGTTAAGTATAACCTGATTCAAGATAGTTAATGTGATTTGTTAGGTAACTACTTTTAAGAAAGAATGTCATTTATTTATACTACTAATTCCCTAATCTTACTTTGGGAAACTGTCCTCAGCTTCAAGTCATCCATTCCATTTCATTAAAATCTCAACAAATTTTCATAGCTGTCCTTTTGGAATTTTGTAAATAATAATGTATTTGTTACATTCTTTTGGAACATTATTTGATCAATGTTTTTTGTTAACACTGAAAACAAACGGTGTACCTTCTTCTCAATTTTTCTCAAGTGAATGCCCTTTACAGTTTTCAAATACTAAAAAATAAAAAAGATAGTGTCCTACAAGTATATTTAAAGCAATAATGCTTACAAAACAGAAGATGAGTAGTTTGTTTGGTGCTAGAGAAACATCTTTCAATAGAGAAATAAACATAACACAAATAAATCTCATTTAATCTCATTTATTAGAAAAAAGCAGATTGGTTGTATAGAAAGATAAAGGTTCTGCCAATCTTTCTCTTCTAAGCACCTGTGAGAAAACTCTCAATAGTCTACTATATAAATTTGATTCTGTCACAAGCATGATTTTAAATATTTCATGAGTTCTGCTTCAAATGCTTCTAGAGTTTGTACTTCAGTGTTTATAATAAGTAACTTACAAGCTAATTTTTATAAATTTGTTACTATTTCTCACCTTGCCTGTGTTTGCAAAATTTTTCTTAAAATGCAGAAAACTTCATAATGAATGTATTTTAGTGATTAATTTATAAATCTTCTTTGCTGTTGTGCCTAATGAACTTCACACAGCTTTCAACAGGATTGGTTCTCTTCATGACCTCTTTTCTTTCAGAACCTAATAGTGTGTAAAGGTCTCAGAACTGTGAACACGTAGTACTATGAAATCTTGTAAGACAGCTTTTCAGACTGTATGACAGTCTGGTGCTTGTGAGTGTTCTTTTTCTGAGGCTGACAGCATTGAACTGTAAACCCAAACATAACTACCAGGACTGGTGAGGCCATATCTGGAGTACTGCGTTCAGTCTAAACTTCTTAGTACAAAAGAGGCATAGACATACTAGAGAAAGTTCAGAGAAGGGCCACATCTCCTACACGAAGGGGATGAAGGAGCTGTGACTTTTCAGCTTGGTGAAGAGAAGGCTTTGGGATTTTCTGCAAGTATACAAATACCTGATAGAGGAGTGTAAAGAAAATAGGGTGTTACACCCATTGTCTACTGTCCTGCCAGTGGATATCAAGTGAAACAGTAGAGGTTCTGGATGAGTATTAGGAAGGAGTTTTTTACTGTGAGGTTGACAGAGCACTGGTGCAAGTTTGCTAGAGAGGTGAGTCTCCATCCTTAAGAGGTAGTCAAAAGCTGTGTTAATGACACAAAATAAAAGCATGCAGTTGATAACACTGACACAGGAGTCGGCTACCTTACAACCAACAAAAGCAGTAGTGATAGACACAATGATTAATAAAGTAAGACTTTTGGATGAAAGTCTGGGTAAATTCAATCAAGTGGTGAATAATATACTCGTGCCATTCCCAGAAACATCTTGCGGAAGTGTAATCGAGGTGTGTAAGTGCTCTCAGATCTACTTCAAATCAGCATCAATAAAGACTGTGGCAGCTTATGCTGCAGGATAACAAACTAGGAAACAGTGTCAAAGCAATAACATGTTCTTATTAAACCTTAGTGGGGTGGCTGTTTTCAAAACTGATGATTACAATATCCCGTAGTGATTAAAATTACCACTGTTCTACTTTGTTTGATGTTGGCTCATAAAGAGGGAAATATATGTTTAAATTGAGAACTGGAGTTTGTCTGCTCAACTCCGAGAGGTGGACATTGTGAAGAGAAACTGAACATTGCAAAACTTAAAATTAAATACCTAAGAAGTTAAGGTGATGCCATAAACAAGTATTCATTAAGTCATAGGACACAATCTCTGATAATTGAGAAGTACAGTATGTCTTAGATAAAAGAAGCATATAAATGGATTTGCATTTTGTGCTCTCAAAAGACAGACAGGTATAAAATCTATGGCTGAATAGATGGCAAGAATCACCTTCACCGATCACGTGGCAGTATTCCTCTAAAGACAGCCTATGGTACAGTTAGCCACCTTTGTGGCAAGGGTTAAGGATAAGGGTTGTTAATATCAGAATTAACTGTTGGATTGATTGATATGAGAATTCAGCAGTCTGAGAAACTTTCCAGTGGTTCTGTGTTTTGAATGATTTGTGACATTTATTAAAAGAAACCCAAACATGAAAAATAAGATAATTTCTGATAATTGAAGCTATTTGCATTTTGCTAGCTTGAAGTTAAGTAATTTCAGGTGCTCTTTCAATAGTCTTACTCCTTTACCAGTACTGCTGATAAAATACAAATCATGTTTCACAGAAATGGTCATTGGGCACTGGAACAGGCTACCCAGGGAAGTGGTTGATTCACCTTCCCTGGAGGTGTTTAAGGCACAGGTGGACGAGGCACTGAGGGCCATGGTTTAGTGTTTGATAGGAATGGTTGGACTCAATGATCTGGTGGGTCTCTTCCGACCTGGTTATTCTATGATTCTGTGATTCTATGTTACATTCCTTACCAGAATGACAGTCTTCCACGTTTCATTCTTGTTATTTACTCCTTTTATTCTCTGAAACTCATCAATTTGCTGAATGGTCATTATTCTGCAAACAGCTTTGCAAGGAGTCTGGCTGTTTGCAGTCAAAGATCTTCTCTTTTATTAGCACTCAGAAGATGGAGCTGGCAGGGTGTAGTATGTTTGTACAAGATTCCAGCTGTTACAAAGGTATTCTTATGGTTTCCAGTCACTTGAAACCGGATGTAGATCGGAGCTGAAACTGATGGTTAGTTTGTGGGTGTGAGCTGAAGAAAATACATTTTAGTAGTAGCAGAATATAGGTAGCTTGAAAAAGGCATTGCATGACTACTGTCTCACTCACTGTTGTAAAGAACTTGAAATCATGTGTAGAAGACATAGCATTTCTAGCAGGTCAAATTAGCTCTCTAATCCTTTATTCTCAACACCTTTGTAAGGGCAGTGTTGTCAAAATCATCGTAAGATTATGAGGGTAGAGATATTAAAGTACCATGTAATGGGTCTCAAAGCAATACTTCTCAAACTTAAATAGGCAATTGTCACAACCTGGCCCCACGAGCCACATGCTTGTGTCTGGCCCTGATGGGGGGAAAAGTGGATTCATTTGTCTGTGTGTGATCCGGAGGCCGATAAGGTCACTCGCAGGGTGAATATCAAAAGCAGTATTTATTTCTGGCTCCAGCAAGCATAAACACACCAGTATCCTAGGGTGCACAACAAAGATATGAGGGGGTGCAACCACCCAAAACTACAGAAATGAATCCACGAGAACAACCCAGGTCCCTCAGATCCGATCCAACACACACACCATAAGGTAATGGGTGGGAGGCAGAGAGAAAGAGAGAGAGAAAGAGAGATTGAGAGAAGGAAAGAAATCACCACATCGAAGTCAGCAGAACAAGAGCAGATCTCGGGAACAAGTGGTCACAGCAGCAGCTTTTTCCAGGCCGTGTGGTCCAGGCTGGCCAGATCAAAGCATGTGAGTGAAAGCAAGTATGTAGGTGAGAGCTAGACTGCCCCGTCTGGTTCCTTGAGAGTCCTTTATAAAGCCAGCCCGACCCCCATCTGCACGTGTCTTTTTGGGGCCCTGGAAGTGAGCAGGTCCGGGGGAGCAGGGGCAGCAGCCACAGCTGCATCCCCTCTGCTGAACCTCGGCACTACAGACAAGCTGGTGCCACAAGTGGGTAGTCCTCAGGCAAAATGTTTAAGGCAAAGAGATAAACATAGTCTGACTTTACATTCCACCCTATAACTTAAACATTTGTCACTGAAGTCAGATTGAAAACTCAGGTCCATGCTGTCCATAGTGGTGACACTTGAGAGGGCAGCTTGCTCAGTCGAACCCGCCGCTGTGTCACCTCCACCCAGCTGCAGCCAGCTCTGGGTCCGGAGCCCAGCCAAGCAAAGGAGAGTGGTGCCCACTCCTGCATTGTCCTGTTGAACCTGACACACAAGCTGGCAGTCTTCAGGCAAAATGTTTAAGGCAAAGAGAGCTGATTTTACAGCAATTTTAACGTAACATTGTCCAAAAAAAAAATAGACCAAAAAAGTTAAAATGGGGAAAAAAGAATATGTGAAGACACAACCTCCTTCTATGAGTTTTGCAGTTCGGTACGTCACTCCATTGACATAGTCTCATTAGGCATTGTTTAAAAGTCTACTTACCTACTGAATAAGAAAACCAAACAACACAGACATGAAAATACCTGCCATAGCCATGTCTAGAGAGTAGAACAGAGAAGAAAACCAATGTTACCACATACTTACATTTAAGAAGTATTTAGGAATCCAGTGAGAGAGGCTTGGTTTGAATTGAGTCATTACTCAGTTAAAAATAACCTTTCCAGGTCATGTCATTTTGTTTGCTGCAGTGAAATAAGTTTATTTCAGCAGAATGAAGCCATTATTAGCTTGGCAGAGTCCACTTGTCAGAATTTTATGGAGCAGAACACCGTTTGGCTTGGAAATTCAATAAATACTGAAATGTGAGAGAAGTTAAACTTCAAGGGCTGAAGGGGCACAATGTAGCGAATTTGTCACCAATGCATCATTTGACACTTCTGTTGAGAAAATATCAGGATATATGAAGAATGATTATTGATAATCAGGCAGACATATCTCTTTTGTTACATGATGGTATTGAATATTGAATGTAGTTTTTCAATATTGAAGCAGATTATCAGTATTTTAAAAACTACATAAATACTTTGTACTTCCATTTTTACCTACTTCATTTCTCCTGTATGCATTTATTCTAAGATTGGGATTAGCTGGGGGATTGTTTAGCATGGTTGGAGGAGATCTACAGTTAAATGTAATCCAACTTTTATTGTTTAAATTAGCATGGGAAAATTTGCTCTGTGCTATGTATTTGTCTGAAATGTGGGAGGCTAGTGTTCTGTCACCAGTGGGAGAGCGGCAGGCAAACTAATTGTTCTCCCTGCAAGGTGAAACTGTGCAATTCAGTTGTGATAATTTTAGAGGCAGGGGTGAGGTAGTCAGCAGAAACTGGTTGAAGTGCCCTCTAGCTATCCAGATTTCCTGCTTCTACTTGGAACACTATCATCTGAAATAACTCTTTAAAGTATTGCCTGTTCGAACAAGAAGATTACTTCTGGGAATATGTGATGGAGTCATTTTAGGTTTCCAGTTCTGTGTGGTAACGATGTTGGGATATTGATTACATGAAGTTAGTCTTTCAAGACTAGATGTTTTTATAATAAAAAATAAAAAAAAGTACATCGGAAGTAGGAATTACTGTCTTGATATTGAAGTATGAGTTGAAATACTGTGCTTTGTACTATGTAGAAGTCAGGTGAAGTTATTTTAATAATTCTACCAGGTGTTAAAATCTGGTGATTTCTAGAAGGTGAACGGTTTCCACAAAAGAGTGAAATGGTGCAGCACAGCAGGAGTAAAGTTCATAGCTTATTCTAAATTATATTAACATTCTTTTCCTGACTTTATTCTTCCTGAGCTGTTCAGTCTGTTTTCCTTTATCATCTAAAAATAGTGCTGTTTCTGTATTCATTTCCAACCACAGTCACACTAACATGAGGGTGCAGAGCAAGCCCTAAACCTTTTACAGTCTGTGGGAAATGGTTTTCTTGTGTGCAGGGGAGTGCCAAAGATTTTTATATACCTTTAGAGGGTCTTAAAATTGATTTGCCAAAGAAGTCTGTATACTTGTAGAGAGAGTTAAAATTGATGCTATCAGTATCATCAGTTTATAACCATTCCTCCTACTGTAATGCGACTAAATCCAAATAATTTACTATGCTTCATTTGATCAAAATACTGCCTTCAGTATTATACTTGGATAATGATGGGGTTTTTTCATATCAGCTAGCTGTGCTCTGGAAATCTTTTCAGTCTGAATAGAATTATTTTGTCTTCAGTCCTCTTACTTGTGTTATTCAGAAATAGATGTGTTGTGGTTGATACATAGGTATGTGTTATTCAAAAAACTGTCCTGAAGATGACTGTAAATGAGTGTGCAAATCTGTTCCCAGATAAGTGGTAGAACATAGTCTCTCAATTTCATTTCGGATTTCGGTTGGAGTAGCATTCTTCTTTCTTACTTGGAAGATTTCTCACCTTACAAATAAGAGTGTAGCTTAAAGTAACTTGTTAATTTAATTGTACCAGAAAGCTCCACTTGCCTTAAAACGTGTGTCTAAATGTTGACACTGTTGTTTCATCGGTTTTAATAAGAGCCTTTTATTTGAATAAACTAGTTTTGCAAAAGGTTTTCCATATACTCCAAGCCTCTAAAAATTTCATGCAATTATTTTTGTAAAATAAAAAGCGAACACCTTAATATCAAATTTCATTGCATTTGATTATTGGCTGGACACAGAAGAGATCATTCACAAATAAGTAATTCCCAGAAGGCTTTTTAGCTGGACAAGATGTGTACACTTACAGTATATGGACATAGTTTACTAAAAGAATCTGTTCTGTCCTGAAGCAGCAATGAACAAACATGGCAGAATAGTTGACACAGTTTAGTGGCATTTCACAGTTTAGGTGCATCTGTATTAGTTTCTGGCAGCTGTGCATACTGGTGACTAAAGAGACTTCATTTTTATTTTTCACTCATTCTCTTAGTGCCCTTTGTGTTATCTTGAAGTTTTGTCATTTTTTTTATTAATACTAAAGTTAGATATTTTAAATTATAATTTTTAAAATCATATTACTTCAGGAGACATTGACAAGTGAAGTTAACTAGACAAAGGTTTTATAAAGAAAGCATGAATTATATACAACATAGTACTTAGAATTTATTACATTATGTTGTTTATAGAATACATCTTCTTGGATTTAGAGTGAATTTTTCTTTGATTATGTTACCCTTCCCAGCTTGTTCAGCACTATCAGATACTGTGCTTAGATCCAAAGGACAACAAAAGGTATACATTTCATATTGCTTGATCCTGTGGCTTCACATACTATGGTTTTTAATAGTAATGAAAAGGTATTTCACTCTCAAGGGAAAAAAAAAAATCTTGGTATCTTAGTAACCCAGGCCACTTATGTGCTAAGATGATCTAGGTATTTCTCAGACAATATTGAAACTTTTACTTGTTATCAGTATTGTAGTAGATTTATGCTTTTAGAAAGAAATTATTAAAATTTGTTCAAATACAGGTGTTTCTAGTTGCAGTTTGCGATGTTTTCGCTAACCATTCTAGTTTGAGATTTTTTGGCTATGTCTAAGTGCTGAGACATGTGGTGGGTCCTCTTTACATTTGTGCCTACAAAAGCCATGCCTGACATTTTTGTAATGAGCAGAGAACCATTTGACGTGTGGTTATCTGGGACATCTCTGTATTGTCTGGAACTGGAACACAAAAATAAGCAGTGATGGCATATGCCCACTTCTATGTTGGACAAATTGTTTTCCCAGATTTCTATATTACATTAAAAACTTGCCCAGAATTGCTATAGCTCAAACCCATTTTAAAAAATCTATTGTTAAATTTGATATTCAGAGCATGATTCCTGTATCCAGAAGAATGTGACTATGAGGTTGGATTGGTATAGTCCAAATATGTGGGAATTGCTTATGTCAGAGTAGTATTTTTTTCTCGGTATGGTTAATTTGTAGACTGAGAAATAAAGAATAAAGCCCCAGACTTAGGCATAGGTGGTAAGAGTGCTTGGAGGTACTTCTACACAAGGGAATTTACACTCTTTAGCATAGGGCTATTTTCATCTTCTTGAAAGGGAAGACACTAGAAAAATGCCATCATGAATGCTGTGTGTGTATACTAACACTAGCTCAGAGATGTGGTTTTCATTGCATGTGGGTGAAAACCAGTGTCTAGCTTGCTTGTCCCTTATGATCCTAAAGGAAAGGTTACAATAATAGCTTATCTAAGTTTCTTAGTAAAGGGCTAGTAACAGATCATCTTCCTTTGGCAACCACTGTTATAGGTGTTCTGTTCCCCAAATGACAATATTTCCAGTATTACTGCAGAGGATGGGATCTTATAGTTTAATTTCTTCAGCCCTTTGTAGCTTTTCTTTTTCTCACATGGTTGCCAAGTTTATAAATGGATGCCAGTGTAGCAGCAGTTAAAAGGAATATGGGTGTTAACATTTAACTTCATTTGAAGGCAAAGTGCTGGTGAATGTGCAGGTAGGATGCTGAAACTTTTACATATGAGTCATTGTGGCAGCCTTCTTTGTATGGGCTGAATTAGAAGTATGCTTGACACACTAGCTTCTTTTGCTCTGGTTGTGGGATATTAAAGGAACAACTGCAGATATGATAGAGAATCTTAAACCATTTTGGAATGACTTATGACCCATGCTAACGTTCTATCAGGTAATGAGCAACCAGGACTTTAGGTATTTTTATGCCTTAAACACTCCTTATCAACCACATACAACAGTAAAATCTCTGACAATAAAATATTTCAGGTATTTTAACAATTGCTCTTCCAATTTATATTCCTGACACTTTTGCTATTCATTTGTGTGAACTAACACTACTATTTCTTCTTGTATTCATCGCTGTGCACTAACTTACCGTCTTGCTCTGAGGAGAGGTCTAATAGAAAAAGGCACAGTTCACATTTTTCAACCCAATAACTTACTTAAATAATTAGGTTAAACAACTATGCCACTGAATAAGTTGATTAGTTGTTTTTCTTTTTAATGTTAATTATTCTGGTATCTGTTTCCTGATGCCTCTTTTCCTATAGTTTTTCAGCCATAGTTGAGGAATTACTGTTATGTAAATTGTGCAGACTCAATCATCTGGTGTCCATTAAGTTGCAGAAGAACACTATTAGTCACTGAGGCATAATACAATCTGAAGAAACAAACCTTTAGGAATCAGTTTACTACTTTTATTTTACAAAAGTTGTAGATAAGTGTTATGTGGCCATATATATGTAGGAAAAAAAATATATATGGACACCAATTGTTTGAACATGTGAGTAGTAACATATTTGAGTCTAATTCCTATCCTTGCACTGGACAAACCCCAGATATACACAATGTGTCTAAGGGCCTTGTCCAAATGCTTCTTGAATATTTTGAAGCTTGGCGATGTGAATACTTCCCTGCGAAACCTGTTCCAGTGCTCCACCACCCTGGGAGTGAGGAACCTTTTCCTAATATCCAATCTCCACTTCCCCGGCATGTCTTCCTGCCATTCTCTTGGGTCTTATCATTGGTCACCAGAGAGAAGACATCAGTGCCTGCTCCTTCTCCTTCCCTTGTGAAGAAGCAGTTTACTGCTGTGAGGTTCCCCCCTCAGTCTTCTCTTACCCAGGCTGAACAGACCAAGTGACTTCAGCCATGTTGAATACAACATCCGTTCTAGACCCAGCACCAGCTTTGGGGCTTTCTCTGGACACTCTTTAGTAGCTTGATATCCTTTTCATGTCATGGCACCCAAAAGTGCATACAATACTCTAGGAAGGGTCATACCAGTGCAGAGTAGAGTGGGACAATCACCTCTCTTGACCAACTGGAAATGCTGCGCTTGATACACTGAAGGACACGGTTGGCCCTTCTGGCTGCCAGGGCGCACTATTGTCTTATGTTCAACTTGCCTTCAACCAGAAGCCCTAGATCCCTTTCCACAGGGCAGCTTTCTAGCCTCTCACTCCCCAGTCTGTGTGTATATCCAGGGTTGCTGTGTCCCATGTACAAAACCCAGTACTTTCCCTTGTTAAACTTCATGCGGTTGGTGATTTCCTAACTCTCCAATTTTCCAGATCCCTCTGCAGGGCCTCTTTGCCCTCAAGACTGTCAACAGCTGCCCTAGTTTTATGTTTTCAGTAAACTTGGTTAGTAAGACTTTGAGTCCTGCATCCAGGTAATTTATGGAGATATTAAATGATATTGATCGTAAGATGGATCCCTGTGGAACCTCATTAGTGACGATGGCCAGCCCAATGTAACCCCATTCACTATGACCCACTTTGAGCCCAACCCATCAGCCAGTTGTTCACCCACAGCATTGTGTGCTGGACAAGTTTAGGAGGATACTGTGAGAGACGTTGTCAAAAGTCTTGCTGAAATCCAGAAAAATTACATCAGCTGGCTTTCCTTGGTCAGCTGGATGGGTAACCTTGTCGTAGAAGGAAATTTAAATTTGTCAGGCAGGACCTTCCCTTTACAAACCCATGCTGTCTGGTACTGATAACTGTGTAGCCCTTTAGATGGTTTCCAGTACCTCCCAGAATAATTTCCATAATCTTACGAGGCACTGAAGTGAGTCTAACAGGTCTGTGGTTACTGAGGTCATCCCTACTGGCCTTCTTAAGGTCTGGGATGACATTTGCCTGCTTCCGATGATCTGGTACCTCTCCGGATTCCCAAGAGCATTGAAAAATCATTGAGTGAGGAGTCAGTATGGCATCACCCAGCTCTTTATGTACCCTTATTGAATCCCATCAGGTCCCATTGAATTACAGGGATCCAGCTGGAGCAGCAAATCCTGCACAAGTTCTGGGTTAATTGGGAGTTTATCATGTGCACAGTCTTGGTCCTCTAACTCAGGGCTCTGAGGTGGTGGAGGGCTGGGCAAGCCCATCATTAGTGTTGAAAATGGGAGGGAATGGCCTCAAGCTCCACCAAGGGAGGTTTAGGCTGGACATTAGGAAAAAAAAAATCATGGAAAGGGTCATTGGGCACTGGAACAGGCTGCCTAGGGAGGTGGTTGAGTCACCTTCCCTGAAGGTGTTTAAAGAAGGGTGGATGAGGTGCTGAGGCGGGGGGTTAGTATTTGATAGGAATGGTTGGACTCGATGATACGCTGGGTCTCTTCCAACCTGGTGATTCTATGATGCTATGAAAACAGGCGAAAAAAGCATTTAATGTCTCTTCTTTGTCTAAATCCCTGTTTATGAGGTGTCCATGCTTATCAAGTGAGAGGCCAATGTTATTTCTGGACTGCCTTTTGTTGTTAACCTATTTGAAAAAAGCCCTTTTTATTCTCCTTCACAGTGCTGACCATCTTCAACTTTAATTGAGCTTTGACCACATGAATTTCTGCCCTACAGCTTCCCTGTAGTCCTCCTATGTTACCTGTCCTCATTTCCACTAGCCATACACCACTGTTTCATGCCTCAGTTCCAGTAGAAGATCCCTGCTCACACAGGCTAGCCTTCTGCCTTGCCTGCTTGACTACATTTTGGGAATGCCTGGTCCTCTGCTTTCAGGAGGTGGCACTTAAAAAGTGATCAACTCTGATGGACCCCAGCACCTTCAAAAGCTTTTCCCAGGGGACCTTATTAATCAGTTCCCTGCGCAACCTGAATTCTGCTTTCCTCATATCCAGAGTTGAAGTCTGTCTTGCTGTCAGTTTTTTTCCTGTTACCATAAATGTCGATATTG
This sequence comes from Clamator glandarius, assembly GCA_033459285.1. NCBI lineage: Eukaryota > Metazoa > Chordata > Aves > Cuculiformes > Cuculidae > Clamator > Clamator glandarius. The sequence goes on from JAUNZM010001352.1 coordinate 774,918, forward strand.
ACTGCTTTGTTGTCACTGTGACCAAAGGAGCCTCCAGTTGCCACTTCACCGTGAGATCCTCTCTGTGAACAAGCAACAAATCAAGGAAGGCATCTTTCCTGGCTGGTTCCCTCAGTACTTGTGCCATGAAGTTATTGTCCAGGTAGTTTAAGAATTTTCTGGACTTGTTTCTATCAGCTGTGTGGTACTCCCTGTTGACACATGGCAAATGGAAGTCCCCCATGAGGACAAGGACAGATAACCTGGAGGAATTCCTCGAAGAATAACTATCAGTGTTTTTGTCTTGGTTGGATGACCTATTGCAGACTCACATGACGATGTCGTTTTAATTGTCTGTCCCTTAATCCTTACCCAGAGGCTCTCAACTATGCTATCACCAACTGCAAGCTCCATGCATTGCAGCCCTTTTGCAACATACAATGCCCTCTGTCCCCACCTTGCCTGCCCTGTCTGTCCCTCTGGAAGATCCTGTAACCATACATTGCGGCACAGCAGTCACAGGATTCATCCCCCTAGGTTTTGCTTATGCCAATAATGTTATGCCAAGGCTTCCAACTCCTTCTGCTTATTCCTTGTGCTGTGCACATTTGTATAAAAACAAATGTTTTTCATGTGTGTTTCATGGTACCCATCTCCTCATGGAGCAGTCTGAATCTCATTAGGATGCAGCTCCTCAGATTTAGATGTTCCTGCCCATTGCTCGTCTCTGACTAGCCTGCTATTGCTCCTTTCCCCCCTTCAAATACTGTTTTAAAGCCCTATTGACGAGACTGGCATGCTACACCATATTTACCTGCTCTGTTCACAGCGCTCCTGTTCATGGTACTCCCAGGGGCTGTTTTAATCTCCCATGGTTTCTTCAACGAGTGCCCTTGCCATGCAATCTGCTGGCTCCTAGCTGGTCTTTCAGCCTGTCCATGGGGTTCCCTGGCTCCAGGAACCCCGCTTTTCTCCTCAACATGTGCTCAGCCATGGAACTCACTGCTGCTGCTGCTGTACTCCTTGCTAACTGGGTAATGCTTATAATTTCACCATGTTTCAATCTCCCATGGTTCCTTCTGGGAATGCTACCTCTGTGTCAGCTGTGTTTCTGGGATCTACTGGCTCCTGGTGGGTGTCTCAGCCAGTCCATGGATTTCCCTGTCTCCAGGAATCCCTCCTTCCCTCCCCATTGCTGAGCAATGGAGCCTACTGGTGCTGCTGTGGTGCTCCTTGCCAACTGATTGTCCATGGTAGTATTTTTATTCCAAATGGCTTTCAGAAGATTCAACGAAAGGATTTGTAGATTCTTGTGGGTCTTGGGACCACCAGACATTGCTATAATTGTTTGTAAATGCTCTTCCCAGTCAGAAGAACTGGTTGTTTGAAGTTAAATGTAAAGCAATTAAGAGTGAATCCTTCTTTTAGACAGAATCGTAGAATCATAGAATGCTTTTGGTTGGAAGGGACATTTACAGGTCATCTTGTTCAACCTGCTGCAGGAGCTGAGACATCCTTAACTAGATCAGGTTCCTCAGGTTCCATCCAACTTGACTTTGAATGTTTCCAGGGATGAGGTCTCCACTACTCCTTTGGGTAACCAGTATTTCACCGCTCTCATTATAAAAAATATTTCCTTATATCCAGTCTAACTCTACCCTCTCTTAATTTAAAACCATTACTTCTTTTTCTGTCACAACAGGCCTTGCTAAAAAATCTGCCCCCATCTTTCCTGTAGGCCACCTTTAAGTATCAGAGGCTCTTATAAGGTCTTCCTGCAGCTTTCTCTTCTCCAGGCTGAAAAGCCCCAAGTCTCTCAGCTTGTCATTTTAGGAGAGGTGTTGCAGCCCTTGGATCATTTTTGTGGCCTTCCTCTGGAGCCACTCCAACAGGTCCATATCTTTCTTGTGCTGAGGGCTCCAGAGCTGGACATAGTGCTCCAGGTGAGGTCTCACCAGAATTGAGTAGAGTGACGGAATCACATCCCTCGACCTGTTGACCATGCTTCTTTGGATGCAGCCCAGGAGTTGTGGGGTTTTTTTACTCATGCTAAAGAGTAAAGTTGTTCTCACAGTTCATGATATAAAATCTCACCTTGAAGTACATCCTGTGAGCTAGCAACAATTAAGCAGCTTTCTGTTAACAACTTATTGCTTGTCACTGCAAGCCTAGTATGCAACCTTTTGCTTCATATCTCTGAAGAGACAGTACATTCCTGTGTCTTTCATGTTCAGCTGCTGCTAGAATTAATGTAAGTTTAAGGAACACATATTCTGAATGCAGAATTATAGATTTTTACATAGATTATGAAGACTAATTACTTAATTCATTGGTTGGGACAAGTAGCTCTAAGTTTTGCTTTGTTTCAAGGTATACTTAGGTACAAATGCCAAAAAATTTTAAAACACAGTCACAACAGAAATGGGGATGAGAAATGCAGATTTTGGAGGATGAAGCATGCAGGCTGAAAGCATACATGAAAAACATGCAAGCTTTTGAAAAATGACAGCACATAGAGGAAACTGTTATTTTAGAAACCTGTCAGATGGCACTGGCATTAAATCACTTTAAAATAAAGAAGCATATTTTGCTTTGAAAAGGAAGACCAAGTTCCATGTTTGAAAACCTACTAAAATTTTTTTTTCTATTTTATTCTCTGAAAGATTTATTATCATCTGCTGCAAAGTAAGCAATATTGAAGAACTAGGCCTGGTATTTGTTAAATATATGCCTGTTTGTACATGTTTGTGGCTTGTCCTTTTAAACCATTAATTAAAAGATTCCCTTGGTTTCACGGTGACTACACATGAGAGGAACAAATAATGCTTAAGAATATTTAAAATTGTCTGGGCCAAAAATACTGGAATAGTGTAGATATATGAGGGTTGACTGAAGTTGTGGGTAGCTGTAGGAGCATTGGTGAAGGATCTTGATTCTGGTCTTTCACCATTAGGTCATAGTGTTTTTTTCATTTATTGCATTTCTCGGCTTTCTAGTCTAGATATTAATTTTTGCATGTTCTGCAACAATTTGAATGAGGGCAATGTGAGTATGCAGGGAGGGGATTGTATGGTTGCAAAACCATAAAATATAACATATGTAATATTTATAATAAGGAAAAATGGCTGTACATCTGAGCGCTTATGAGAAAGAGTTTCCTTTTTAGAGTAAATGGGAAAAGGCAACAAAATGAGGAGGGCTGTAAAAGAAATTTAGTAGTCTTCGTGCTGTCATGCAGCTGTTCTTAAACAGATATTCAATATTATCAGGTTCTGTAGAAAATTATTCTTCTTCCTTCATCGATTATGTGCACTGTCTCATAGAAGATTAAGAAAATACTATTTTGCAAAAAATAGGATTTATATGACTGTGCAAAGTTTTGGAATGTAACTAAGAAGGGAGAAATGCAAGCTGCCTGCAGAAGTAGCATTTAGAAGTGTAGGTACCTTGTGTCTAACTGAAGATCCCTCAGATTTTTATTGCCTGATTAAAAATTGACACAGATGTTTGTGTGTGTGTTGTTTGGTGGTGTTCTGTAATGATTTTTAGGTTTTTAAGAAGATAATATTAGAGTTACTGCCATTATTTCTCTTCAGGATCCTGGAACTGCTTGACTGACCTTTATAACCTTGTGATTTGGAAATAGTGAGATTATTCAGAAATCTGTTTTGATTCAACCTTCCATTTATTATAATTACAAGAAACTTGCAGTAGTCAGAGGACAAATTCTCTTGACCTGTGTATAGTTTCCTGGTTGAAAACCCAAGATTTTACCCTATATTCTAACTCACTATATTCTACTAGGAGGAAAAAACTCTTTCATTAAATCTTACTGGTTTATTTTTCAGCTATTTTTTTGTATGTGTGAAATATAGTTAGAAACCAGAGTAGTGCTTTCTACTCAGTGTGCTTAGTTCTGACTCTCCCTCTGCTAGACTATGCTTGACACATTTTATTTATAGGCGATGACTGATGCTTCAAACCTTCCTCAATAAACTTGGACCTCTTGTTACGAGTAGCTACAAAGTTCATTTGCATGATCTCTTTGAAGAAATTAAACTAAATGCTAAAATTATTCTCAAATCACTATGGCAGTTCTTCACATACAGTTTGCCTGGGTTTAGATGAGTGTGAAAGTTAAGACAATACCGAGTCTCCATTACAAGTAGTTATACATAGTCAATTAATTACCCATCAGGATTAGGTCTTCTTGCACGTAAAATAGGATCAAGATGTCTTAGTGATATTTGTCAAGGGAATAAATCAACAATTTCTATCAAACAGTTATTAAACAATCCTATATATAGAATAGAAAATGGAGTGGCAAATTGCTATTATAGAACAAATAAAGAAATGCACGTATCGGCTTTGAACACCTTTCCTTCAAAAGAAAGAAGTGACATTCTTGCTTTGTGTTGACTTCTTTGTACAAGTGCAAAGGAGACACACATAATGTCCTGGTAATTTCTTTCTTAGTTTACATAATTGTTCTGCAGCTGTCAGAAAGCAAGAACGTTCATGTGGTTTAGACACACAGCTTGGTACTGGTAAACTACTTTTAAATTAAGAACACTGCTTGGGCTCTATACACAGTATGTCTTACACAGCATTAAAGGGAAATATTCTAAAGGTCTGTACATATATGATGTGTTCTACCTTTTCACTGGAGAAAGGGCTAAAGATATTACCTTTGGTTTTATTGTCACACTCCAGTCCCGAGGAAATTAATCTCTATCATTGACTGCCTCTGTTCCAGTTTTCCATAACACGTTTCTGTTCAAAAAAGTAATGAAGATCGAGTACACTAAGTTTCTTTCTTGAATAGTTGGTAGCTGAACATCCTGTGGGTTTGAAGGGGAGCAAAGAAAGGAATGATATTTTTTTGTGTTACAACCTTGTGAATGAGTGTGCATATTCCAAGTTTTCACACAGGGGAAGCTGTGATGTGTAAGAAACCAGTCACAAATGGTGTCCCCCAGGGCTCAGTGCTGAGTGCAGTCCTGTTCAATATCTTTATCAATGACCTGGATGAAGGCATTGAGTGCACCCTTAGGAATTTGTGGACGATACTAAACTGGAAGGCAATGTCAATCTGCTGGAAGCTAGGGAGGCTCTACGGAGGGATCTGAACAGGCTGGATTGGTGGGCTGAGGTCAACAGGATGAGGTTTAACAAGGCCAAGCGCCGAGTCCTGCACTTGGGTCACAACAGCCCCATGCTGCACTACAGGCTTGGGGAAGAGTGGCCAGAAAGCTGCCTGGTGGAGAAGTTTCTGGGGGTGTTGGTTGACAGTTGGCTGAACATGAGCCATCAGTGTGCCCAGGAGGCCAAGAAAGCTAACAGCGTCTTGGTTTGTATCAGAAACAGCAAGGACATCAGGACCTTGCAAGCAATTCTCCCTCTGTACTCGGCACTGGCGAAGCTGTATCTCAAATACTGTGTTCAGTTTTGGACCCCTCACTATAAAAAAGATGTTGAGGCTCTGGAGCCTGTCCAGAGAAGAGTGACAAAACTGGTGGAGGGGCTGGAGAACAAGTCATGTGATGTGGCTGAGGGAACTGGGGTTGTTTAGCCTGGAGAAGAGGAGGCTGAGGGGAGACCTCATTGCTCTCTACAACTAACTGAAAGGGGGTTGCATAAAGATGGATATTGGTCTCCCAGGTGATAGGTGATAGGACAAGAATGGCCTCAGGCTGTGTCAGGGGAATTTTAGGCTGGACATCAGGAAAAAATTTCTTAACAGAAAGTGTTATCAAGCACTGGAATAGGCTAACCAGGAAGGTGGATGAGTCACCATCCCTGGAGGTGTTTAAAAGGTGTGTCGATGAAGTGCTTAGGGACATGATTTAGTAGCGGACAGGTATGGTTGGAATTAATGATCTCAAATATCTTTTCCACTGTAACAATTCTATATATATACGGTTAGTATTAGAGCATCAAAATGTTCTGTAATAAGAAAGATCTGTTGCACAGTGAATCAAGAAATTTACAGTTTTAAGTATCAAAGTTGAATGGAAGGAAGGTAAAATGAAGATCTTTTTATACTATACAGAAATGAAGTTTAGTTTGTCTGAAATTTTACTTCATTGTATGAATATCTCTTTCTCTCTTAAAAAATTAACATTGTTTGTCTATTAGTAGCCAAGATAGGAAATCATGCTTACAGAAATCTCATATATCCTTCTTAAGAATTCAGCCTTGTCTGTTAAAAATAAATTCTAAATTTCTATGTGGATGTTATAAATTTCCCATTGAAAGTTAATCTTGCCAGAAAAGTGGAAATATAAGGGCAGGAAAGACACAATGGGACTGAAAGACAAACATTATTCTTGGAGGCTACTGATGAAGATTATTTCTATGTTCCTAAAAAATATGACTTTTGTCACCTTCTTGTGTTGGGCAAGTATTCCACTTTTATCAGGAAATGCAACAATTCAGTGTTGAATTTGACAACACATCTTTGAATTCTTGTGTTTTTGAAATATGCTATTCGCTTGTGCAGCTGCATTAAAGGTTTATGTATGCTTTCTTTTATCCTCTTTCCCCCAGTAACCTCAATGTTTGTAATCGACTGCCACAACTAAGAGTCACTGGTAGATGTTTTAGTTCATTAGCACTTCTGAAGCAATTTTATTTCTGCCAATGTGGGAAGCTGAAACGTTTTACACTTCAGATGAGAAGAAATATTATTTGACACCAGACTATTTCCATTTGACTTTGATTGCTCCTTTAGCTTTCTAACTTTAAATAAATCTTTGGACATGTTAAATCAAAACTAAGGAAATTTTAATTAAGAAAATGTCAAGATAAAACTTTTTCATTTTTTAAGAGGTATATTTATTACATTCTTCCACTGTAAAACGTATCAGTGACGTTAAATTGTGAGCTGTTCAGAATCAACTGGAGTGTTGGTTTGGATTTTTTAGGAGGGAGTAAGGAGGTTGCCTGTCTTACTTTTTTTCTAGTGTAATAAAGTCTTTTAAGTTTGCAGGATAACACTTTTATGTTTTGCAGAGGGAGGAAAGAATCAGAGAAACAAGCTGGTTATCAGCCTCGGTTACTGACTTAAAACTCATTTAAGCAAGGACCCTTTTAAACTTTTTACTTTTATAGATGATTGGACACTATCATAAAAGTACATTTATGAAAGACCTCACTTCGTCCTCTGAGACAACTACATGAAATATGTCAAATAACTGCACTGTGATCACATGACAAAATACAAGAGGGCTTTGGCCATTTCACAAGCTCAGATCCTCATGGGTGACTTCAAGAAGCTCAATATCTGTTGGAGGGACAGCACAGCAGAACACAAGAAATCTGTAAGATTCCTGGAGTGCATTGGTGATAACTTCCTTCTTCAAATGATACAGGAACAAATGAGGAGAGGTGCTATGCTGGACCTTCTTCTCACCAACATGGGAAGGCTAGGGAGAATGTGAAACTCAAGGGAAGACATAACTGCAGTGACTATGAAGTGGTGGAGTTAAAGTTCCCTAGGGCAGCAAAGAGGTTACACTGCAAACTCACTACCCTGGACTTCAGAAGAACAGGCTTTGCCCTCCTCAGAAATTTGCTTGGTAGAGTACCATGGAATGAAGCCCTATAGGGAAGACGAGCCCAAGAAAGTGGTTAACATTCAAAGATCACCTCTTTCAAGCTCAGGAGCAATGCATCTCAATAAAAAAGTTGACAAAAATGAGAGACAAAAATGCCAGGAGGCCTGCATTGATGAACAAGGAACTCTTCAACAAACTTAAACTCAAGAATATGGAGAAATTATCCAGGCAGCCAGTGGTCAGGCTAGGAAAGCTAAAGCCCTCATATTAAATCTTGCCAAGGATGTCAAAAACAATAAAAAAAGCTTTTATAGGTAAGTTGGTGATAGAAGGAAGACTAAGAGGAATGTGGGCTTTCTTCAGAAGGAAATGGAAGGCCTCGATACCCTGGATATAGAGAAGGTTAAGGTACTCTGACTTTTTTTGCCTTAGGCTTCACTGACAAGTTCTAAAGCTATACTGCCTATGTTGCAGAAGATAAGGCAGGGACTTGAAGAATGAAGAACCGTCCGCTGTAGGAGAAGATCAAGTGTGAGACCATGTGAAGAAGCTGAAGGTGTGCCAGTTTATGGGACCTGATGAGATGCATCCTGTGAGTCCTGAGGGAACTGGTAGATGAAGTTGTGAAGACATCATTCATCATATTTGAGGAGTCATGGCAGTCTGGTGAAGTTCACACTGACTGGAAAAGAGGGAACATAAGCCCCATTTTTTAAAAAGTAAAAAAAAGAAGACTTGGGGAACTACAAGTCAGTCAGTCTCACCTCTGTAACTAGCAAGATCATGGAACAATGCTCTTGTAAACTCAGCTAAGGCTCTTGGAAAATAAGGAGCTGATGGCAACCAACATGGCCTCACTAAGGGCAAATTGTGCCTGATTAATTTGGTGGCCTTTTGCAATGAGGCTACAGCATTGGTGGATAAGGAGAAGTAACTAACCTGGACTTGTGCAAAGCATTTGGTACTGCCCTGTGTAACATTCTTATCTCTAAATTTGAGTGACAGGGGTTTGATGGATGGAACATTCAGTGGATAAGTACTGACAGGATGGTTGCACTCAGGGAGTGGTGGAAAACAGCTCAATGTGCAAGTGGAGACTGGTGACGAGTGATGTTCTGCAGGGGTCAGTATTGGGGTCTGTGGTGTTTAGCATTGTTGTCCAAAGGAGTGCCAAAAAGATGATTAGAAGGCTGGAGCACTCCTCTCCATATGAGTAGAGACTGAGAGAGTTGGAGAAAGTAAAGATCCTAGCATACACCAAATTTGGAAAACTTAGAGTTTCTTGCTAGTTCACTTGTAAAAGAAAGTCCATTTTCAGTAGCTTCCCTGTTTTCATCTTTTTGCACTTACTGCTAATCCAGTTTTTTACACTAGTGTGTATGTTACAAATCTATTTTCTGAGGTCAAGATTTAAAAACCAGTTTTTATTGAAAATTAATTTGTTTCTGATGCCCATTATATTGTGGTTTTTTTAAACTTCTAAGATAGTGTGGCTTTACAGTATCAAAGAATAGTAGAAATGTGTATGAATTAATTTGTGCTAAAAGACTGATTGGTATTGAGGTTTTGGGGAAGCACATTTTTTTTCTGTAGTTTCAAAACAAATAATGGAATTTTGCCAACCAGCCTAATTTCATGCCTTAATTTTAAAGCAAAGTTATTCACTGGATATTGCATTCAGAATTTTCGTGTCTATATTCTTCAGAATAAGGGATAAATTGAAGCCACTGTAATAACCATTGAAAGCTTACATGAGTTAACCAATCCTGGAGATCATGATTTATGATAAATAAAGTGATGTTTTGGAACAGAGAATTGGTAGAACACAGGTTTTCAACCCCTTTCATTTTATTCTTTGTGAATTGTGAGTAGCTAGTTTTGTTTGCTACAAAAAAGATGAGCTTTTGTACATTTTCCACTCTTTTTTCCCTATTTTTTCTGAGTACTGCACTATTATTTTTAAATAAGTATGAACAAAACATGTGTTTGAAATAAGTTTCATGAGTAGCAGTTGAATTTTACAAATATTTATAATTAGTTCTTTACTTTCTTTTCTTCACATTCTTTCTCATTAGATCATCAGAATACTGTCAAAATGCCATATGATTTTAAATTTTAGTTATTCCATGTTTTCCATACTTGTCATTACAGTATGAGTTTGGATTTTGAGAAGCAGGGATGATACTTAACTCTTTGGACCTTTAGTATATAATCAAAGCAAGAGTAAAAGCAACTCTTAAGTCAAGAGACTGCCTTTCCTTTGGTTCTCTGATTTATGATTGTTAGAGTGCACCTGTGTCCTTCACAGCCTAGTTTATTTCTAAGACATTGGTATTTACTCCAGAATGCTGCTGTTGCAATGTTGAAGCTTTAGCAAATAATAAAATCAGAAAAATGGCCAAATGTATTAAAAATTATTGGTCTGTTGTCATAAAGACGTGCTGAGATCTGTTACTCATTTTATTACAATTTTAATATTTCCAGTGTTAATTATTATAATTAATAAGTATCTTTTGATATTAATTATTTAGAAGATATCAATAAAACAGAATTATAGAAAGCTGAATGATCTACATTTTTCAAGATCTGTTGCCTGAATAATGATCTATATAGAATGAAAGAGAGGGGTAGATTTTTGCAACCATTCCAGACATTCCAAATGAGACTTTTCTCTCACTTCTTTTTACAAATTATAGTACATATTTTTTTTACATATTTTGATGAAGTTGATAAAACGTATGATTGATAAAGTTAAAATTAAGCAAGTTGTTCCTCCTCTGAATTAGAATGAATATGTTTTCATGTCGCTTAGGTCGCTTGCATGATTTGGAGACCTTTCCTGGTTTGGTTGCAAAGAGAATAAATATTAAGAACATGTATAATCATTTTCTTCACAGAGTACGAACCAATATACTTTTACATTCACCTATAAAAAGAAGAATACAAAAATAAGAAAGAATCGTAAGCATTAAGTGAGCATTAAGTAAGCTTTTATCGAATTTAAGTCTCTGTGTTCCTATAGAATATATTTAATAAATATCCTAAAAATTCCATTGTGAGATAAGATTGAAACTTTATTACACTATATATAACATATTATACAACATATATAGTGTATGTTTTATGCTATGTTATAAGTTTATATTGCATATTATGTCATGATATCATATATCATATATCAATCATATATTAATATTCCTATTAATTATTAGAGGTTTGGAGCACCTCTGCTATGAGGACGGGCTGAAAGGGTTGTATTTGATCAGTCTGGTGAAGAGAAGTCTCCAGACCTTATAATGGCCTTCCAGTACCTGAAGGGGCCTACAAGAAAGCTGACGAGGGACTTCTTAACAAAGGCATGTATGTAGTGATAGAACAAAGGGAGGATGGCTTTACATCAGCAAGGGAAAGATTTAGACTAGACATTAGGAAGAAATTCTTCACCCTGAGGGTGGTGAGGCACTGGCACAGGCTGCCCAGGGAAGGTGTGGCTCCCCATCCCTGGACATATTTGAGAGGGGTTGGGTGGGACCTCCGGCAGCCTGATCTAGTGGAAAGCGTCCCTGCCTGTGGCAGGGTGGATGGAAATAGATGATCTTTAAGGTCTCTTCCAACTCAAACCATTCTGTGATTGGCGCACACTCTCCTGGGTGGAAAACTGGCTGGATGGCCGGGCCCAGAGAGTGGTGGTAAATAGAGTTAAATCCAGCTGGAGGCCAGTTACAAGTGGGGTTCCCCAGGGCTCAGTGCTGGGTCCAGCCCTGTTCAATGTCTTTATCAACGACCTGGATGAAGGCATCGAGTGCTCCCTTAGCAAGTTTGCAGACGACACTAAGCTGGGTGGAAGTGTGGATCTGCTGGAGGGTCGGGAGGCTCTGCAAAGGGATCTGAACAGGCTGGACTGCTGGGCTGAGACCAACGGCATGAGGTTTAACAAGGCCAAATGTCGGGTCCTGCACTTGGGGCACAACAACCCTAAGCAGAGGTACAGACTAGGAGAAGCCTGGCTGGAAAGCTGCCAGGAGGAGAAGGACCTGGGGGTGTTGGTTGACAACCGACTGAACATGAGCCAGCAGTGTGCCCAGGTGGCCAAAAAGGCCAATGGCATCCTGGCTTGTATCAGGAACGGCTCGACCAGCAGGTCCAGGGAGGTTATTCTCCCTCTGTACTCAGCACTGGTGAGAGCGCACCTTGAAGAGTGTGTTTAGTTCTGGGCCCCTCACCACAAGAAGGATGTTGAGACTCTGGAGCGAGTCCAGAGAAGAGCAACAAAGCTGGTGAAGGGGCTGGAGAACAAATCTTATGAGGAGCAGCTGAGAGAGCTGAGGGTGTTTAGCCTGGAGAAGAGGAGGCTGAGGGGAGACCTCATTGCTCTCTATAACTACCTGAGGGGAGGTTGTAGAGAGGAGGGAGCTGGCCTCTTCTCCCAAGTGGCAGGGGACAGGATGGGAGGGAACGGCCACAAGTTCTACCAGGGGAGATTTAGGCTGAACATTAGGAAAAAATTTTTCACAGAAAGGGTCATTGGAACCACTGGAACAGGCTGCCCAGGGAGGTGGTTGATTCACCTTCCCTGGAGATGTTTAAGGGATGGGTGGACAAGGTGCTAAGGGGCATGGTTTAGTGTTTGATAGGAATGGTTGGACTCAATGATCCGGTGGGTCTCGTCCAACCTGGTTATTCTATGATTCTATAATTTTATTATATATTTTATATATAACAAATAATTTTTATCTTATATGTATTTATTATATAAAAAAGAACTAAATACATATGTACCATATAGTTTTATAATAGCATTTTTAGGGTAACTGCTAAGTAAAATGTAAATAAACACTATCTTTATTTGCACATTGCTTCCATTTCTTGTATATCCCATCTGCTATCATGTCACAGTTTACTGATAAAAATTCAGCAGACCATTTAAGTTGTTTGGAATGAGATCATAGTAGAAGCAATCTGGAGAATCCTCCAGAGAGAACTGCTAACAAGAGCAGGCTCAATGGGTAAGAGGTAGTATTTACCAGATACAGTCCACTGCAATTTTCCTTGTTTGAAAGACGCGTTATATGTCTTTTAAATTCAGCTTTATGTCTACTTTTTCATTATGTCATGCTTGGACAGTGGATGTTGTAAACTGCAGATAATTTCTCTGAGACAGACTGAACTCTACCAGCAGGGTAATCTGCATCCTGATCTGTCATTCAGACTTCAAGTACACTGAATAATAAAACAGTGATTTACTATGACTAAGTGATCCGTAAAGTTTCAACAAATGCCATTTCTGTAGCTGGTTTTAAATTTTATTCTGATGATTTAGGGATATATAAATGAATATATTCACATAACTATAGAAATATATCTATATAACTAAATATATCTGTGTAAAAGCATAGTCTCACCACATACACACTCCAGGCATCAACGGATATTCCTTAGTGTCTGACTCAAAAGTGACATGCCAAAATCACCCTAAGGAAAAGAAGTTGCCTTTTCAGTTCCCAGTTCATTAGGAGAGCTGATTGAATTTCTGGGCCCGCACCATGACAAGAGAAAAAGTTGCTAATAGATCTACATTTTTCATGTTAAAAAGTCTGTAAGAATGTCAGGAAATAAAGGATGAATCAGTCAAATAGTTTCTGTTGCCAAAATTTTGACAGATATCTAGTCTGATAATTCCTGCTTCTTGCTGGATGGATGTGTTTTGTAAAGGTGCAGTGAAGAATGTAATTCCGTTGCAGAATGGACATGCAAGTGTTTTCAGGTGGGGGGGAACATGAATTCTCTTACAGATCCATTTTCAAAGGAAGGGGCCGTACTATTTTAGTACTTAGTAGGATGTCACATGCCATTATCTGTTTAGGCATGGTGGGTTTTTTTCTTAATGTGAGAAGCTGAAAACATCACTCAAGATCAAGAAAACTCACCTCCTATGAGGCCATGGAGGAGTCAATCCATGTACCACAGCTACTTAAACATTATGGTTTGTTTTGATGTTTACTGGCCTTGCTCTGACTAAATGGAGTATTGGGTATCTTGGATTCAATTTGGATCAAAGTCTAACATTATGTCTCAGATTTTGAGCTATGAAAGAATTCCTTTTCAGGAGAGGATTTGTGTGTGTAGTGTTTGCTCATGATTTGTTCCATTGCAGATCCATTAGTGAGCCATAATTCCTATTACTTTCAGTGATTAACTGCAAAGTTACTGCACAGAAGTAGGCACCATTGTATGTGTGCACAGTTGGATATTGCTACAGAAAAATAGCATACCAATTTTGTATGGTGGTATTTTACTCTCTAACATAGACATTGCTTCCAGCATAATTCCACAGTACTTTTTTCTGTCTTTTCTGTAATTCGTTTTTAAATACGCCTAATTTCCAAGCGATTTCAGATTTTAAGGCTTGGGAGTCACTGTGAGGAAATGTAGGAACCACTGAGGGTGACAGCAATGATTAGCTAAAAGAATAATTAATAAAAAACAAAACATGAAGAAGAATAGTGTATCAGCAGATTACTTTTTAACTGTACCTTTTTAATAAAACAGTTGTAGGACATTAAAACTATGACAGAATAATTGAAGTAATTTAGATAATACTTAAAGAACTGAGAATGTGAGTAATAATACCATACACCATAAATTCCTGTGTAAGAGTCAAGATTGTAGGAATTATTGTTTGATCAGTTTGATCATGATATGTTTCTTTAATCTTTCTCTAATGAATTTGTGAATAAAAATTTCACATTTGCAGATTTATTGTAGTGGCAAAACCCTGCAATGATTGTATTACCTTATACAAATAAATTATAACTATGACGATTGGGTATTAGAATAAGAATTTTTTTTTTTGGCCTTGAAGGAGCTATGAGAAGTTTTCACTTATTGGGAGAAGTTCAGAAAAGAATTAGATATAAGAACATTTGTTTGAACTCATTTGAGAAGGGCTTGCATTTCAGTTAGTGTTTATCTGTTGCTGGATACAATATTTAATTCCAAATCAGATGAATGTTTGGACTACCAAGCAGATGTGCTTACTTGAGAACTCAACTACAGGCTTCCGACTCTTTAAATTAAAAGCACTTTCCCTATCCCCTCATTTGCTGTTAACTGTCGGAAAAGATGAGTTTCTTTTCCTGATAGAAATTGTTTTTAACAACACTAAGATGTTACAGTTGTCTTCAAAATACAGTATTATACATAAGAAAGTCTGAAATATTAGCCCAAACTTAGACATGACCCCAAAATTTTTTTGCCTTTTTACATATGCTACTAAAATTATGCAGAAAATATGTATTGTGTAGCTTTCTTTATGCTTTTTTTTTTCTTTTATGCTAGAGAAGTACAGTTGGAAAGCATTCTGAAAAAGTTTTCTGTTGACTAACGATAAAGTCCCTAAGTCATTCACAACTGTATACTTCAAATGAGGCTTTTCAAAATATTGAAAAATTGGTTACAGCTGGCTGAACATCCTGACAGTTGAAAATAAAACTCCCATACCAGTTACAACTAGAAATTCAATTTAGCTTATGCACAGTGAAAGCAACAAAACATAGTGTCTTTCCAAAAAGGCGACAGTGCAGTCAGAACTTCTACGGCCGCCTTTCATGCACTGATAATTTAAAAAAAAAAAATCAAAACAAAATTCCTGACTGGAAAATACATACTCCCTTTATAATTACCTATTTCAAAGCTGTAATTGAGCATTTCATTATAAAGATGCTAATCAATCCGGAACAATACTCCTGGGACAGCACACACATCCAGAGACCTAACAGATATAATAGAAATGCTGCAGAAACTTTACTGGGTTATTATTAGTTGCTCAAGCATTTCTGTTGTGAAAGATGAAACTCCCATAAGGTGTATTGCAATGTTCCATGTAGGATTTTAGGCTTTGCATATATTAAAAAACAGATCCTTTATCATCACTATAAAAATAAATATATAACCTTTCTGCGTTGGGGCAGATTATTAGGTAAAACAAATAGCTATGAGTAAAGGAAGTCAAAAGAGGAATTGTTCTTCTGGATTATGTGGTGGTTTTCATTTGTTATTTTAAATAGTTTCTGAAGTATCATTATCTGCAACTCCCTCTAAATTTTCCATTGAGATTTCATCTCCATGGGACAGTATTAATGCTCCAGCAGGAATGGTTGAGTCCTGAGTAACCACTGCCATTTACAGTCTCCTACGTAGTGTAATGCGCACAACTGTGAGGTTTCTCAAAAGGATGGCAGCTGCAATATTTTGGCTATAGAGACAGTGCTCGATGTGGAATTTGGGCATCCGTGCCGTGTGGCACCTTTCTGTCAAGGGAGCACAGTAACTTTTATCTGCTTGTGTTTGGGAAGTTGTGGTGTGATAACATGGAATGTGATGATGCTAATACAGAGAATTCTGTAAAATTACACAGCACATTCCCTTCAAGTGTTACAAATAGTTTTATTTCCTGTTCTAATGAGAGAATTAATATAAGCTGAGTCTTGAAAGTTTTAAAGCCTTTCTGAAGGCTTAAAGTTACTTTGTACTGTCTTACAGAATACTAGCTGTTGTTATCACAGCATATGGTATTTTGTTATCTACTATAAAGCACCGAAGTAAAATCCTAAAATACTTTTATAGCCAGCTTCATGAACTCCTAATATTTCATTAGTTCTGGCTAAGGAAAAGGAATTGTGTAATTGAAGATTAGGTTCTTTCTGTAGTCTGAATGGCATAGAAGTATGTTTACAGTCTACTACTTTCCACCTAGAGATGAAGAAAGTAATTGAAAAAAGTAGAAGACCTAGAAGTCATTTTGTATGAAACGTGTGGCTGAAAGCCAGATAGGTTTTCTCTTCTACATTTTGAAACAAATTTGTTTCCGTTTTTTATGACTTTGTGTGTGCATATATGCATGTCCTTAAACCTTCCCGCTGTGCAGATATTGTGCTTCATTGGTCGTTAAATGTGTAACTTTATCTTATATCTGTATTTCTTTTTATTCTTTCTGTTGCTCAAATTATCAGAGACTCTGACAGTGACAGAGCAGTCAAATTCAAGACACCATCTTTTGTGTTTTGTCTGCTATGTATTTTTTATTAAAGGTGACAAACATAATTAGGATAATAACTTCCATTTTATGTCCTATATTCAGTCCAGTTTCTTTCTTATGCCTTTTGACTGTTCATTTAGAAGGCATACTATCAATGGTGCCTGCAGTTTGGTTATTTCAACAATTTAATATTTTGTAATTTTTTTTTTTGCCTGATTTGTCTAGTGAATTTAAGAAGAAGATAGAGCAGATTGCCCATTTCAGAAACTGTGTTGTGTTCATAACTAGTAAGAGAGTTGACTGAATATATACACATAGACTGTGACTATATGTAGGAAATTCTTTAGCAGGAAGGAACTACTCCAGTATATGGGGTGGAAAAGAATTGTGGCTAGATATGGCATCACCTGTGTGGATAACAATACCCTGTCTATGTCAAAATGTTACAGCAATATTTTTGTAGCTGTGTACAATACAGTTCAAATTTATTCTTTCTCACACCATTAGTGAAAATAGTGTTCATTTTTCTAGGTATGTTTTCACTTCCTTTCTAGAAGCTGGACCAAAGAGGCTACAAAAAAGCTGAAGGCTACAGAATGTCAATCCACAATTATGTTATGAATTATCACTTTGTTACTAAGGCCAGCATATTTGGAAGAGAGTAAAGTCACAGTTTTTATTTTATATGAACTCCAAAAGGGGTGTTTTTTAAAAGCTGTAGCAGGACTTTGATTTGAAAAGTTCCTGGCAAAGTATTTCCTGAGAAGGACATAAAATCAGTGAAGAGCATATGGAATATACACAATGCATTTTAGTCTATTCTAGGAGTCTGTAACAGAGTTGCAAGATGATGAACTAGAGGTCTAGCAGGGATTTCTTCTTATCACATTCTTGTAGCCAAGACACTGGAGTGTCAAGTTGCCCTGGCAAAGCACCATGAATGAAAGCTCTGGGTATAGAAGATTTATCATTTCAAAGTACAGGGAAATTCTTAACCTCAGAACTGAAAATGACTACATATGTACTGATTACTGCTTTGCATGGTCTCTGATTGTCAGATTGTTAAAACAGTAGTAGTTTTTGTAATGGAAGTCTTTTGTTGTTCTCAGTTAGCTTTCACGAAATCAAATGCAAGACGTCTGTGGACATTTCTGCTTTTTACTTTCCATCTGAAGGGGATTGAGGTATAGGTTTCCTAGAGCACCCAAAGTGCCATTTGAAGTGGCCGTTCTAAGCCACTTATTTCTCCTGATTACAGGTAAAGCTATAATTTTGAATCTGATCTATAAAGAAAAACACTATTTGAACCCTGCTGATTATTTTACAGTTTTATTTGATATCAAAACTGACTTGTCAACCTTAGGACAGTAATTTGATCCCTAGAAGTGTACAATATGGTACCTCCCTTAATAAGGGAGCTTCCAACAAGAAAATATCTGTAGGGTTTTGTTGATTTTTAACTTTTTCAGAATTCATAACATTACTTTCACTCCTTTCTTTCAATGTAATCAGAAGTATTGGAAGTGTGTTATGAAGATATTTCGTAATTCTCATCTTCTTTTCTTTCCAAAAGAAGAGCTATGGACAACTGTGTGCTGTTATGCCATTTCTTAGTATGGGAAATGTGTAGTGCTTTTATTGCTCCAGGAAGTTTTTGTACTTTATTATCAAATCATTTTATAATGCCAACTACTTCTGAAAAATAACCATTTCGACTCTCCATCTCTTCTTCTAATAAGATTGTATTGCCATCAGCAACATTATAATAAAGTGCAGCAGGGCAAAACTAGCTCAGTTGGGTTACTGCCCAGTGTGTACTGTGAATTCACCGTCTCAGTTGTATGTCAATCTGAATAGGAAACAAATATGTTCACTAGTATTGAAACAAAATTATAAAGTGAAAAGGAAAAAGAAGAGCCATAAAGGAAGAAATTGTGGAGTCATATAGTGGAATAAAAGATGCATTGCAATGTTGAAGTGAAATTTGACTGTTAGTTCCAGACTTGCAAACATACTTCTAGCTTTATTTTGGTATCTACAGAACTAAGTATGTTTCCAACTGCACCTGATCTGAAAGGCAAGGGCCAACCTAACGTTTCACTATTTCCATGCTGAAAAGACACAGAGTGGCAAAATTCTACTGAAAGAGAAGTGGGAAGTGGATCTTTAGATATAAGCAATGTTAACAAGCCTATGTCATGTGCATATCAGTGGAACTGTAGTTTCATTCTCACCTAAATGCCTGCTCTGGGAGGAAGCAAGATTCTGACAGTAACTGTGGTCCTAGAATTCAGCCACTCGTACAGTCTAGCTCTTCTCCTTAAAGAGTGATATTTTTCTGAATGGCTGCTGGGAGCATCTGCTTGAAAGCTGGTTTTGCAGCCTCGTTCCAATGGAACATCTGATGAGTATGTTGTATATGGCTCAATGAATGGCTTTGTGAACATTTTCGTGTGGCTCACATGATCATGGCTTTAGCCAAATAGTCTAGTATAAGTGATTTGCTCTGGTTTTGTTCTTTTGAGACAAAATATAAAGGCAAAAGTCAGTCTGTAAATGTTTTTGCCTAAAAATAGTCATTGTATTTTTTCTTAAATCAGACTGTGGAAATAAAGAATTCATCAAATCACAAAAGTGTGGGGAAGGCTCTTAAGATCATCAATTCCAATTGTAAATCTAACACTGCCCAAGTCCACCACTGAACCATGTCCCTAAATGCCCCAGTTACATGTCTTTCGAATACCTCCAAGAATGATGACCCTTCCTTCCTTCCTTTCTTCCTGCCCTCTTGCCCTGCTGCCTTCCTTCTTGCCTTTCTGCCTGCCACTCTTCCTCTCTGCCTGTCTTTTGTGTTTGGTTGGGTTTTTTTGGTATTTTTTTTCCCCTTTTTTTGAACAGGAGTTAGAAAAGAGTTTGCTTTCTTAAATTTCTCATGTGGTCAAGGTCAGAGCTGGGCTATTTTAGTGTAAATATATTGAAGTATTTAAATGGTTCTCAAGTGACAGGACTGAAGACTGGAGTGTTGGCAGTGTTTGTGTTTTTCAGAAGTCAGTCTTAGTAGAAAATGTTTAATTTGTCCCTTTAACCTGTTATCTGTAGCTTTGTAACATGATTTATTTTTTTAGTATAGATTCTCAACTTGTATAGCTTTAAATGTTCAGATAGCATAGTATTTTTTTCTCCTCTAGCAAGACTATTTTAATCATTTAATTCAGCTATTACCACAATATTTTTCTCTCAATATATTACTTGTGAGGCACAGAATTAAGAATGCAGAATGAATCTTGTGAATTGTTTCTGCACCATAAATAAAGAAAGATCTTCTAGTCTGCAGAAGTGACTAAGATGGCATACAGTTCATAAGCATTGAGAGACATGACGACTTCTAAATTGGTAATTTAGTTCATGATTTAGAATGTATATGAAGCTGTGTACAAATCAGGCTAGGCAGGATGTTCTGTGTATGGTTTGAGATTACATATGAACATAAGTTTTTCTATAAGGAAAAAAAAAAGATGAGGACAAACAACCATGTGATATGATTTTTTATGCACTTTGCTGTTATTGAATTAATTGACTTACTAAATTAATTTCATTTATCTGTTTCCTTTTTTCCTTGTTTATCCAAAGAAAATCCATTTTAGGTTTTGCACGGTAACAGAAGAATCCTTGCTGAAGTCCAAAACAGAATTACAGCGTAGAATCAGATTGAATATATTAAGTTGTTTAATATAAGCAAAATTCCACATATCACTGCAACTCAGTTTTGCTTTTATAGTGATTTGATTTAAAAGCCTACTTGACATCAGAAAATTGCTATTCCAGAGTGCATATTCACTCGTGTTGGAATAACTGTAATAGGGAAATTCATGAATGATAGAGGAGCATTAAGGTCTATTGTTATCCAGGGACTGATAAGACCAAGCTTTGAAACACTCAACACCTCTGTCTTTTACATTTCATTAATTATGCATATACATTTTGGCATTTTCAAGACTAAAACCAGAATGAAGCATGGAACTTTTCCAGCCGGTCAACTATGAAAACTTTTATCATGTTTACTCAATCAGTAAAAAAAATAAAAGGATAAATGTAAAACTTAGAACAGTTTCCCTCACTGCTTTAGAAAATACATTTAATTACCTTGATAAGTCGGAGTTTTACCCAGAGGTATTTTTTAATTGTTTTTGGTTGAACTGTTTGTGAACATTAATTTCATACATTTTTTCCTAATATTTCTAGTAATGATTCAGCTGTCAGTTAAGTTTTTGCAGCCAGTATTTGTCTATGAAATCTGTTTATTTTCTTCTTTAAGGAGGGATCTTGGTTGCTACACAATGATGTGAAGTATTGGCACTTCTTCTTTGACTTGGTTCTCCTAATATTTCAAATTTATTTTTTGGTATCTTTTCACTTGCATATGTATAGTATTAGAAATCTGTGGCTAGGAAATGAGTGTAATTAAGATTCTGGTATGATGAATGATGTAGAAACAGAATGTCAGCAGTCTTCTGTTTCAATCTTTGCCTAGCACTTGTTTTTGTAGAAACACTGTTTTTCAAAAAAAGGTGTATCCAGCTTTTTTCCCCTAAGTCCTTGTGGCAGACCAGAGATGGCTGTGAACTAAAACCCTACCTGTGAACTATTTTGAACTTCAGAAAAGTTGAACTAGAAATCCTTTTTGTGTAATAGCCCAAATGAGCTCTCATACCTTCACAGTCCTGTATTCCAAACGTTTGAAAATTAACTGTATTTTTTTCCATGTGGCTCCCTACATCTGCTTTGACATCTTTTTTGTCTGTGTTCAAGTCTCTTCCTAGAGCTCTTCCTGGCTGTCCTAAACTTCTATGTTATCCAGCATTTAAATGTGCATACAGGCATGGAAAAGCAAGCACATAATTAAAATCAGTGTATTTTTTTTAATTTGGAGATTTGTCTCCAGATAAGCATTTATATAACTTTAACTGTCTTGGAGCAGAAACCATCTCTTCCTGTGTACTGTGCTAGCACCCAAGGTATTATTTTGGTTACTAAAGTAGAGACTGCAGGGAAGTTGTTCAGTACTCAGACATTTCATTCACTCAGTTGATCCTTTTGAGGATAACTAGTCCCTGTGCCCATGCCCAGGTGCTGTCATCTGCCATGCCCCATCTTGAGGAGAATTCTTTTGTTTCTCTGCATTGAACACTACGTGGCAGTGGACATCTCCACTTTTATGTTCTTTTTGATAGATGCTTACTAAGGAGGGAAAATATTATCCTATTACATGCCCATGTGCTAATGATAGATATAGTACCTAGTTCCACCCTTTGATTTTCGCTTTCATATTAGCAATTTGTTTGTCTGGGGAAAGAGATGAAAATAGCTCTTGCGGAAGAAATTACTCATAGGTGGCTCTTTTAGAGATGTAAGGGTAATTTTTTGTTATTTAGTACAGCAGTTACACAGTACTTATTCTAAAATAAAACCAGGTTTGATTAAAGTTTCACAAAGAGGTTTTTTTTCATTTTAATAACTGTTGAACTCTTCAGCTATTTTGATCAGTATCCTGCCAAGGAGAAGTCCCATCTTTCTGCACTGACACAGTGTCAATGTTGTAACAGGGGCTGCTCGGAATGTACCTCACTCTGGATTCATACTACAAGGCAAATTTTGGCCCTCTGAGGAAGAGGCTGCCAATGCTGTTTGTGTTTTCACTCCATTTGTAGCAAACCATCATCACAAGGAAATAGAAAGGGAAGAAACTACTTCTTTTAAGAATTAATAATGAATTAGATCAAGATTCTGCTTTGGAATTATTAGTTATTAAATCTTAGAGACGGTACAATTGTCAGTAGCAGGCTTCCTGGCTGAAGCCGTGTTTCTTTGCAGGTAAAGCTGAGGCAGTGCTGTGTGAAGAACTTTGCTAGCATATGATTGTCTCTGGACTTGCTTCTCTTTGGTGTTGTCAACCCTTTACCTGCATGACTCCACTAATGGTGTATCTTCAATTCACTTGAAAGAAAAAGACCCATCTGCTCTCTTAACATGCTAGAACTTAACTATGGAGGCATTAGCAAAGAGTCTTCATGGAAACCTTAGCGTGTTTGCAAGGTTATTTAAGGCCATGACACTTGAAGCAGCATAAAAGGAAGTACCAAGAGCTTTGTTTTTTATGATCTGAGTGATAATATCACCTTCAAAACAGAGACAATGAGTGCAATATTCCTAACTGCTTGTGAGTTCACTTAGAATGAGAGAAGGGAATGGGGTTTTTAAATAATAAAAAAAAAGCTCCTTTTTCGGCTCAAAATTTTCTTTGCCAGGTTTTGTGATCCATCTTTTTATTTGCAGAAAGATTGTAGAGGATAAATGCATATTGACATATCAAGATCATAAAACTTTTCAATTTCCGCTTTTTCCCCCCCAGGTAATATTTTTCCTTTTAGATATCATATTTAATATTTTGGTAGGAGATGTATTCGAAATGTATGAAAATCTTCTCCAGTGCACCATTAATAAAACAGTTCTGTGAAACAAGCACCTTCCTGGTCACATATTTTTCCCCTCCTCTGCTCCCCTTATTAATTATGAATGTTGTTTCATCTTCACTTCCATTCCTGCTAAGGGGAACAGTTTGTGGTTCAGATACAAGTCTTAGTGTACATCACTTTTCTGCCATTCTTCTTTACACATCAGCTAGTGTGTTTCTATGTCATTAAAAAGGTAGAAGTTTTATCCACATGTGAGCTGCCTTTGGAGATAGTGCAGGGCTCCCAGTCTAGAATAAGTAAAATTATAATCATCTCTTCCTTGAAAGTACATTTCATACGTTTCCATCCTTGTGCATTGGAATAATTTTGTAGCAGTTGTCTCCGATATGCTTGCACAGGCGCAGATTGAGTCTGACAGGGCTGGTGTCTCATGGACTTTGCTGTCACGTTAAATGCCAGCACAAAGAGAGTAGCAATGAAAACAAGGGGAGGGAAGGCTGGTGCCTTCTGGACTTATCTTATGAAGATTTCTTAGGTTTATATTTTTGGAGGGCAGTGACTGATTCAAAAGGTAGTTTTACAAAAGAGATTCGTAACAGCCATAGATTTTTAACATCCACTCATGTCTCTTCTTCCTTGAGTAGATTCTTTGATCATCACACTCTGCTGTAAAATGAGCTCTTCATACTAGCTGAAAATCTACAAAATCTATTTAGTGGAATGATAATTAGCATGCATTTCCCCCGACCTTTTAGTTTTTATCTTCATTGCATGGAAACCACTCCTGTGGTAATGAACATTGTAGTATCAAACTTAGCCAAGTTGGTATTTTATAGGCCCTTTGAAAAGTAAAACTACATTTCAGCATTACTTTAGTAAAAATATCAGGCTATTTGAGGATATCGCTAGTGTTTTATATGACAAGGAAACACGGTTTTTATATTCCTTAATTTCTACTGTTGCTCAGGTGAGGTGAATTTGGACATGAATGAGACACTGCTTTTTTAAGTCACGTAATTTAGCTGTAGGGCTCCCAGTGTGTTACATGCACATAATAGTAAATGAGATTGAACTGGAATCTCAGCCCTTTATTCAATGCTAGATTTCTGTTTTACTGTTAGGCATATTTCATATATGTACGGGTAATCACAACATGGATCTTAGCTTTTGAGAGCTGTTGAGCTATGCAATATGTTAGAATTTGTTGCCTAGATTTAAGACCATCTCTCAAAGCGTATTTTGCTGTGTTTTTCTTGCCAGATGCCAGGGCGTCATCTCTCAGTATGCTTCTTGCAGTTGGACCTTTTATTCAACATATTGAATACATTTTGATGCCCTTTTTGCAACATTAGCATTCCAATAATGCATTACACTTATATTTCATTAACTATGCAAGTTCTTGTGATTCAGAAGGTGCTGTTGAATACAATATAAGATAGAGGATGGGACAGATGCTTGATTATGGTAGAAAAGGTGCACTGAGAAATATGTTATAACACTGCTAACTTATACTGTACCTTGAATTTTCTGGTATATGCTGGTAGCCTGAAATAAAGCACAGTTCCTTTTCTTTTTCATTTCCTCAGTTGCCTTTAAAGTTGTTGTGAATGTTGTTTTCTTTTTTTTAAAAAAAAAGATAAAGTCTCTGCCCTATTCTTGCTAAACTGTATTTTTTTTTCTTTTTCTTATCTGTTCTGCAGGTTCTGAAAAGACTTTGTCTGAAATTTCTGACTGTACAGACTCGCAGTGGCTTCTAAGCCAGTGAGAACAAGGCTGTCAAAGCATGGTGGTGCCAAGCTGTCGGATGATGCGCGTAGTCAGGCCAATGGTGGTGCTCCTGTGCTTGTTACTCTACGCTGATGCTGAAAGTAAGCTTATTCATTTGTGCCTAGTTCTTGGCTGTGATAATCAGTTTTGTTTTCAGCTGTTACTAGGGGTCTTGGAATGGGTCTCCTTTTGAATTATTTTTAAAACACTGCAAGGTTGTCTTTAGATTACAGCTAGTATTTAGAATGAATTATTTATGCAACTTTCTTACTATTTTTCTTATCAAAGCTCCTTTTTTTAAGCAACTAATGGTTCCTTCTCGGGTCCTATTTGATTGTCATAAAGTTACATAGTCAAAACAAAAACCAACCCTGTTTACCCGGCATTGGTCAAATGCCTTAAAGACATCTGTCATTCTTTGAATATTTCTTTCTTAAGTTTGATTTAAAAAAAAAAAAATAAAAGACCCCACCTCCTCATTTATATCCAGTCTAATTAAAATGTCAGGCCGCAACAACTGCCACAACAACTGTTCCTATATATTATTTCCAACAGCTGTCACAGAGTACAGTATCCAAACAAATCAAGCAGAACTGACAGCTTAGTGGCTAGCCTAAATGTGTGACAATTCAGTGAGGAAAGACACCTATGTTTATTTATGCTGTAGGGAAACTGTTAGATTTTGGTGGATTAGTTTACCTGTTGATGGGAGGATAATATCTTGGTTTTAATTCAGACATAATATGCTCTGTCTTCTTTACATGTGTTCCTTCTCCCACCTGTTCTGTGATTTCTTGGGGAGTAATGTGCAAATGAGAAAAGCCACTTTCCACCTGTTGACCTGAAGGTTTACTGCAACCTGATTGTTATGTTTGCTACGAGCTGTCTCTTAACATTCACCTGATTAAAGGCTATTTTCCTATTGAATCTTCCTGACTGTGCAGATACAGCACCGAACAGTAACTGTTTTCCAACTCTGACTTCTGAAGACTTCTCTGTTATTTTCACACATTTACATAAAACAAAGGAGCCGCAGAATTAAGTAGGAACATGCAAGAATAAAAAGTGTCAGTAAGGTTGGTTAAATCAGTTCTCAGTAAATGCAGATTGAAGAGTTCCTTGTCACCCCATGTATCATTTGCACTCCATATATCACTTGCACTCCAGGTAACCTAAGTTAGAACAATAAAAGAGAAGCAAGATGTTTCCACTTTCATGTACAGCAGGAATAACAGGACTTCCCTGTTTTAACTGTAGTTCTATGAATGTGAATTAAAAAAAAAAAAAAAAAAAAAAATGACAAAACATACATTTTTTGATTACTGACAAGTGAGGTTCTTTGGATACTTTCCACGTAAATAATGACCAGCTGGTATGATTGTGTCTAAGGTGAGGCCAAGGACATTTTAACACTTTAGCCAGCAAATAATTAATTGGGAAGTGGGCCCATATGTTGGGTGTTTCTCTAGTTGTAGTACACTGCCTATTTTAAAAATAATTTCACTACTTAGAGAATACAGATTTTTAGCACCTAGTATACTTTTTCTGCTTCAGATAATGGAATGTTCAACCTCCAGTGGGCAAGTAGTGAGTGACTTTTTGGATCTGGTAACCCCAATTGGCTATCAGTTTGCAAAAAAAGATGGTCACACCCCAGAAACTCCTTTGTTAGTCTTGAAGAAAAAAGTTTAATTTCTGTAACCATGTTGCAGAAGGTTCCTTCTTTCATCATTCTTCTTTGTGGGGAAGGAGGATAAATTTTTTGAAGGTTAGCATGAAGTTTACTTCAAACGTGGCTGATGTCCCAGTACAGTGTTTAAGGGAAACTGCTGTATTAGGCGTGTAATTCTTTTTTATTTTGAACAATATGAAGCAAAATAGAAATCAGTCATTGGTCTTTGCTGGCTGTGACTAGGAAGTCATCTTGGTGTTGCTACAATCTATGGCATGTCAAGGTTGTAAGATGCACAAAGACCATCTTTTTGTAGTAGTTAACTCTCAGTGAAACTAGCCTGAAAAACAAATCACAATCTTAAAAGAAACTAAGAAAGATTAGAAATGATGTGTTAATAAACATTAATATCAACATTGATGTTGATAATAATATTATTGAATGGTGGATAAGTACTATTTTTAAAGAAAAATTCCTTATTGTCCTATTCTTTACTGGACTAGTGTGCTATCTTGACTGGAGAACAAAGCAAAGTCTCTTCTTGTTTTTTTCTGTTACTTTTAGACACTGGTTTATACCATACTGTTGTATTATGTTATCATTGATAGTTTAACGATGTTAGGTTACTAGATAATATGTCAGGAGAGCTGTTAACCTAGGCTGGAAACACTCCGCCTTAAATACCATCAATCATCTTCCACAAATGCACAAATCAGCTGAGTTTTGCTTTGGAGGAAATCTCATAAACTAATGCTTTATGAATTTTTATGTCTGTCTTTGTAGTTAGTAGATACTAGTAAGCAGAGCTACAAGAATAGAGGACAGCCACACAAAGATAAACTAGCTTGTCTTCTTGATGGTGTTTAGAATGTTGCAATATCATCTATTGTTATTAGTTAGTATCCATTGCATCTTGTTATTAGCCAATACGAGAAAGATAATAACAAAAAATGCTTACAAGAAAAAGAAATAAGTAGATTGAAAATAGGTAAAAAATTAGAAAGATTTAAAAAGTTGAGAAATACTGCTATAATTCTGGAACTAAATTATGATAGAATAATAATTTCAGTAACTATTTTTCCCTTTAAAATAAATATAAATGCTTCATTGCAGACTCGTTTGTGCTATGTACGAGCCAAGATTTTTAGTTCAGAATCTCTGTTAAGACATTCCAGACTAGAGAATAAACAGACAATTATGCTAAGAAGTTATACACTCTCTGTGTCTGGGTTTGCTGTTTCTCTATTTTCTTAAGGAGAGAATTCAGCTGGAAAATATAAATTTCTGAAAACGGAAGTACGGTTTCCTACGTGATAATTTAAAAATACTGCTGACTTGTTCAGAATTTTGAAAGCTCTATTTCTGTGTTGGAGTTTCTTTTTAATTTTTTTAAGAGTTTTTGCCATGTGAGTAGTAGTACTGTGAAGTGCAAAAGGAAGTGAGTGACCTCTCACATGCACTAGGTGAATATTCAAGGGTCACTTTAGAGAGTCAGATGTTTTATCTAATCTGGCTAGCTTTTATTTTATGGGAAGAGGGTTCTTCTGTGATTTTATTTCTATTTTCTGCTTATTACTATTAAAAGATATGGCTGAGAAATTGTACAATGCCCACAGTTCATATAAATTAACATAATCCTTTTTTACAAGGTGAACTTTACAGCTAAAACTGATTTTTCAGCTTCATACATTTCTCTCCAAGAATTGCAGAAAGAACTGGATTTGAAAGGGTGGAGAAAAATCTAATGCAAGATTTTTCTCACTTGCACAGATTTTTTTTTAAGTTTCAAATACAAGTTTACAATACATCTAACTCAAAGCAAAGAGGCTTGTGATATGTAAATGTCAATGCAAAGTTTGCTGTATTCTAGTAAGATCTGATGATTTCATGTCCATTACAATATAGTGCCATATTCCTCTATCTCTTAATGTAAGAAATTAAAGAGAGTATGATTGTCAAGTAATTAATATGCAAAGACTTTTAAGTTGTGTAAATATTTATATAGATATATTTATAAATTGAATAAATGATAATTTTTATATATATATTTATGAATGGTGTACACCAGACAACATGAATTGTGTGCCATATATGCATTGGGTTTACATGGCTCCACATAATATTACATTAATGCTGTGTGCTGTAAGGTGTTGTTTTTCTGTTTACAAATCTAAAAGAGTAGCTCTTCAAGAGTTACAATAATATTATACTCTTACACACTGTACCTTGTTTATTTAAAAGATATACTGAATTTTGAAAAACATAGCTATTTTAAGGGCTAGGTGGGAGATGGCATAGGATTAGTGAGCGTTCTGTGTATAAATACAGAAAATGGTGTCTTCTTCCATGATTAGCTCTTCTCCGGGATTTCCTGAGGATTTGAAGTTCCTGCTGTGCTATAGTTGGTTTGCCCTCTGCTCTTGTTTGTCTAGCTCCTGTTTGTCTAGCGTTTTGTCAGTGGGTGCCAGATCCTACTGTTGTCCAGAGCTGTTCTTAAAACTTATCACAAACAGGTGACAGAATCATGTTATTTTCTTTTAGTGAGGACAGGACACAGAACCTGAGAAAGAGGAGACAATTTTTTTGTCTTTTATTTCTCTATCACTATGGAAAGGCCATAACTTCCTTTTTTTCATCATTTTTCTCTTGCTAGCACCAAGATACTACAGAAGAGAAGTTGCATCCTGACATTGCCACTACATTGTATTCTTTCCCAACTAATTGTAAATGCATAAGTAACTCATCCTTTTCAGATCTCACTGTGAAACCTCTGTGAGTGGGATTCAATTAGCAAGCCTCCATGCTTTGGAACAGATTCACAACAGCAGTCCTTAGTATTTCCACTCTGTACATACTACCCTCACTACCGAGTGAGGGACCGAGACATCTTTTTTTCTCTCCGTCATTGTGAAAGACTCCAAACTCTGAAATGTGTTGGCACAGGCTGATGAACTCCCTTGTGGTCATTTCTCAAAGGGATACAGGATGGAAATACAAAAAAACCCCTTATCAGGTTGACTGGATGAGTGCAATGTACCCCTTATGTGTTTGACCAAGATGTGATTCTTACTGTTAAACCAAAAGAGTAAGTTTATGCTTGTCTGAGTAAGTAAGCAAATTTGAAAGGTGGTAAAATTATAATTCCTTACATTCCCTGGAGGTGTTTAAGGCACAGGTGGACGAAGCACTAAGGGCCATGGTTTAGTGTTTGATAGGAATGGTTGGACTCAGTGATCTGGTGGGTCTCTTCCAACCTGATTATTCTATGATTCTATGATTTTTACCTTTTATTGATAGAAAATGAAGTTATATGTATAAGAAGGGGAGAATCTCAAGGAATATGACTTTTTTTTTTAGTTGCTTCCATTTCTGTTTGGTATTTGTAGCTTCTGTGCACACTGTGAGAGGACGTTACAGAATTCGCTGAGGAAAGGATAGGCTTGTTTAGCCTTCTTGCTTGTAGAAAGACTAGTAGAACTACTAGTAGTGGGACTACTAGGTCACGGTGTTTATTGTTAGTTACCTCATTCTGATTGGTGTAGATGACACCAGGCAATCTGTAACGGCAATACTTTGATGCCTCTACTGAGAAATTAGTAATGTCACAGTGTTTGTCTTAAAAAGTACGGGGTTTTGTGTTTTCTAAAGGAACAGGCGAAATAGTGGCTCTGTAGATGCTTTCTGCATGTTCATCTGTTTGATAAGAAGAGGCATCAGGTTTTCAGAAATTCTTGAGAGATTTCTTTAAAAACTACAGCACATAGTATACTAGTATCTCTTTCTGACCTTTGTAATGATGAGGTGTCAGGTTAATCACTGATCTTGTATAAATATGTAAAATATAAAATGCTTTTAAAATAGCTATTCCTAATCTTTTGTAGTATCCCAGGTTTTTAAATCCAGGAGGTTTTTTTGTATTAATAGATTCAAATAGTTTTCTACAGATATTCTGCAACCTGCATTAATTTTTTTTTTTGTAATTAATTTGATTCTCACAGCACACATTGTGTTCCCAAGAATGGCCTGAACATTAGCACTTCCAAATTCTTTTCTGCATTCCAGTCATTTTGTCTGTTTAATTCTTCCCCTTCATTCTGGGTTACATAGCTTCTGCTCTGGCATTTTTGTTTTGCAGCTTCTTTTGAGATGATGTTGTAGAAAAGAAACCATAATTCTTTATGCATTCAGTAGAGGTGGTTGCAGCGAGGCAAACAGAACTGCTAACCATAAACAGTACATTTACTATATATTGCTTCTATTCCCAGTCATCTCAAATGTGAATAATGCTTAGTTTTCTGTCTTGCTCCTGATGTATGTGTGCCAGTTTGCATCATGCCATCTACTAGAAAAGTCTTCACAATCTTCTGGATCAAGAGGGCTAAAGCTTAGTGCTGATAGGACAGCGATTGCTTCAACAAAGGCTGCGGTGCTTGAGACAAATTCTTGTTTAAATAGGAACTAAAGGCTGTTGTTAAGTATTGGTGAAATCAAACATAAGGCAGCTATTTTTTGTCTGTTTTTTTTTTCTTGTTCCATTTGGTTTCTTTATTTTTTTATGTTCTTCAACAAGCTGAAACACATTCATGAAGTCCACAGCGAAATTTTTGTTTCTAAGCAGTTCTCTATACCACCAAGATAAATAGTTCTTCTAAAGTAAATATCTTACAGAAAGTAATTCTCTTTTAGTAAGTCTTGCAGTTGGACATACATAGTTTATGTCAAAAAAACCCTGTTCCAGAATAGCTTCATAAAAACAATATGCAGGCAAGCCCAATATGTAATTAATTTACTTTATTTAAGTTGCCTTTGGTAACTATGACTAAATTTATGTCATATTAGATTTAGATTTAAACTCTGACAACGTTAAAGAAGTAATTTCAAGTATTAATTTCAATTATGGGCAGACTGTCTTTTCTGCGAAAAAAAAAAGAGCTTCAAATTTAGTTTTAATTTTTTTTTCTGGAATCTTCGTATGTTCTCTACAGTTATATTCTAGGACATTTTCCAGTTATTTTCATGAAAATTGGAATATAGTATTATGAGAGTAATTCTGTATTGTGCTTGTTAAATATAATATTAAAATACATCAAAAAATCACCCATCGGTTCTCAAAATTTTGTCTTACAGAAAAGTGGGACAGCTAGTTATACCATACCATGCTAGATGTATTCATTTTCCTGTGCAGCAGAGTGAAATCTTTGGAAAATGTGTTGTTGCTGAGATGGAGAATCAAAGAAATTGAAAACATTATATTCCAGACATGTGACATAGTTGCAGTAACTATACATCCTACGGATGTTTGCATAACCTAGGGTTTATCCAACTCTTATTTTTCAATGCCTTGTATTAAAGCAAATTGAATAATTTACTTCCAGAAGTAGCCATAATTGCTGCCATATCTGATTAATTTGCTTTAAATTATCAACAGCAAAACTGAAAGCTGCTTGAGGAATATAGTTTTCCCATTTACATGATTCTTAAGTTGTTTGTGCTGTCTGTAAGTCTGTAGGTAGCATTTCAAAAGTTAGTATCAACACAAGATGTTTTATAAGTTTGTCTCTCCAACTTTGAAGGTCTTCTCCATGTCTGTTTCTTCACTGCTATTAATCTAGATTAGATAACTGCAGTCCAGTACTTCCTGAAAGCAGAGCACTGAGCAGAGCCCTTAAGCCCTGGAAACATTGCTTGCTGCGGACTGTAGTGGCGGTGAAGTCTCCCCAAGTATGAAAGCCTTACATCTTTTGGGTTTACTGGCACGGATATAAAACAAAAACCAGGAAAGCCAGTCTCTCCAGTCTTTCCAGACACCAAGAGATCTAGATAAGGGAGCTGTACTTTAATGGGCTGATAGAGTTGGACAAAACCACATTATTTAGATTAATGTCAACTGTTAATAGAAAATATTTCTGGTGAAACTTCAGCATGGGTAACTATCTCACTATCTGCAGTTACCTGCAGCATCAGTAATGACCACTGGCAGATAAAGGATGTAGGTCATCAATAATCCCTTGTCAGAACTGCTGAGGAATTCCAGTGTGTCTGTGTTTGCTAGGTTGCTTAAGAACATGTCTATATACTTTCAAAGTTTACTAAGAGTGTATATCATACGCTTAACATAGGAGCAATTCTAAGGGAAAAAGAAAGGAGAGACAGCAATATAGGATTTTTTAGATCTTTTCAGTGTATATTCGCACAGCACAACTTTGTTGATTTGCAGTGGTTTACAGTGTTTACAGTGATCTGAGATTTAACCATCAGTAGCTGAACTGGAGATAAAATCTTGAGTAGCAGGGTCTGTTTCAGTACTGAATTTCTAACAAAAGCTTCAGCAGACTTTAAAAATCTGAAAATATATAGGACCATCACCATTCACTTTTGTTTCCACCCTGTCTTTCAGGAAGCCACTTTGCCCATCAAATTTCTGATGCATAGGATCTTTCTGTCCTAAATGGTGTCAGTCTGAAGCTATAGTTTTTGAAAATATAATTTAAAATTTAATTCTTCTAAAATTTGGGGAATATGCACAATTTTTTATGACTTTTTAGTGATGTGAACTACATTGATTTTACTGCTTTCTTCTTCTAAATGTAGCAGTATGAGAAATACAGTTACATTTTGATTTTAAGTTTTTATAGAAGAGTTTTAAACATAAACTTGTGTATAAATTGCTGCGGTTGCTTTCGCTGAACTATACAAGACTAATGTACATGTTATGAGAAAAATGAGTGCAGAATTATCAGTTGATAAGCAAATATTTTATATGGTATAATTGAAGAAAATACATTGATAAAAATCTATTCACACTTGATATTACTCATTGAAGGTGAATGCAAATAAATGGCAAACAATCTTTTCAGTTTACAAGAAATTCTAGGGCATGACTCTAAGCAACATTTTGGACACAGTATCTGTGCACAAGGCCTGGCATGGGTTGAATCCCCTCAACTTGATCCGGTGAGGGGCAAGTACAGAGAGTTTAAAAATCCCTGCAAAAGCCTGCAACACTCTCTCTGTTCATCTGTTTGTCTTGTCTTGTGTTTGTGTGTTGTGTGTGGACGTGCACCATCTCCTGGACCTGCCGGACAAAGAAACACATGCTACTACTTGTGGAGTTCCTAAGGTGATGACTATCTCTCATCTTTCCTATTTCTCTTGTAACTATTTCTCTCTTTTATCCTTTCCTATCTTTTATCTTTTTCTTCTTTTCTCCTTTTCTCTTTGCAAGCCATGCAGCTACAGTGTGCTGTAGCGGGCGATTTTGGTTTGATTTCAGATTTGACTCCAGGCAGCATTAGGGCTTTCCATGCTTTTTTCTCTGAATGGCAGACTGTTCTGGTAACTTCCACGGTTGCAGCATTTCAAGTCCATGCTCTGTACTGTATAGGCTGTTTGATGGTTTGAATCTGGTGATTTAATGGCATGCATCTTGTTTATTAAAAAAAGTTACACCACTCCCTCTGGGTGATTTTGAATTGCTCTGATGCCATGCCGGGATGAAGAGCTATTTTTTTTTAAGTGGGCTGTTACACCGTAATAGCAAATAACAGATTTCTGTTACCTTGCTGTCAAGTTCCTTGCTTATAAGAAATTTTAAGAGCCTTTTCCCAGTGACACTGTTTTTTAGGAAAACTATTCTATAGAAGTTTAAAATATATTTTATTGTCATCTAAGTTCTTCAACTGAATGTATCTGTGAAACTTAACTGGATATAGTTTTTCTTCTAGTTTGTGCTTAAGAAGTTAGTTTTTTCAATTGCTGTATATTTGTCAAGCTCACTGTTCTTTCCACTTCAGTAGCAGCATATGGATGGAAGGGTAGCTTCACTGCAGCTGGTTTGTTTTTTTTTTTTGGCACATGTAGTTGTGAAGAAGGAGGAAAAAACAATACATAAAACTGACACTAGATTTATTTTTGCAGTGAGGGTTAACTATATAAGCATATTCATGAGAGTTCAACCTAGCTCATTTTTTAACTCCAAGAATTTCACGTATGCTTTAGAAAAATCTATAAAATAACTGTTAATAACATTGGCAGATGATGTCTGAATCAGACAGTGAAATAGTCACTTGGTCTCCAGTTCTAGTGAAATAGCACACATTTTAGCATCAACAAATGCAAGGCCAAAGAATTAAAATGAAAAGTATGGGCTAGAATATAGAGTAAACTCTTTAAATGTGATGATTTTTAAAGTAAACTGGGAGTTCTTTCTGGAAAAGTTGGTTGTGTTATGATGAAGTAGTAGGATCTAACATTAGTTTTTGATTGAAAACAAGGATAGAACAAATGTGAGTAAAAAAGCAAGTTAACTGTACATATAGAGGCCCGCTGAGTGCAAATCTAATCCTGGTTTCTCATTCTAACAAATGTGTTGACCAACTGGAGAAAGTGAACGGAGAGGAAGATATGGTTCATTAATGGGAAAATACTTTATCATTTTTGGAAATAAGTTTATTTATAAAAAAATTAATGAAAGCTTATTTCAGCTCATGTATACATATTTTCTTGTGCAGAAGATGGCGATTGCAATAGAGATTTTTGCTTAATAAGTTTGAGGAGTATTCAACAATCCAATTGGTAATTCTGGGCAATTGCATTGGAACTGGAACAGACTGCTTAAATGGAAGTTTGCTACCATATACTATAGTATTCTCAGGTTAACCTTTGCTGCATTTTATAACAACTAAACAAGATGCTACGTTCAGTACAAAAGTAATGAGGAGAATCCATTTGTCTTTTTTTTAATATAAAAAACAGAACTAGTTTTAAATTATGAATAATTCTGCTGGAGGAAATAAAGAAGAGGGCTCACATTCTGCATACTAGAATACAGTCTGATTAACCTATCTCCAAATTACATGGCTTTCTTAGGTAAGGTGCAGTCAACTGGCAGCTAAAATGGTGCAGAGGCTGGAAATGCTGCCATGTGAGAAGAGGCTGATAAGACTGATACTCTGTAGTTTTCAAGAGGAAATGGCAAAGGCAGTTACAGGGGTTTTGGCTGAGGTCTGCAAAATTATGGATGTGAAGGGTAAAGGGAAAGCAGAATTTATATCCACTCACCCCATAATAATAGGTGATGTTTAAGGCAGTTTGTACAAGGTTGATTAAAAACAGATAAAAGATGGATTTTGCTGCATGTTTTTGTGGAGGCAGACAGCATCTGTAGTTTCAAAGAAGAACCTAAAAATTCATGTACAGGATTTCCTTAAAGGAGTACTAAAAGAGCAAACAGAGATGCCAGCTTTTATGCCCTAAAAGAGTGATGTGAATGGACCTCAAAAAGTGCCCATATAACACTTTCTGTTGACATGGCTGGAGACACACGAGCAGGCTACACAGACTTGTTGTGACCCGGTAAGACATGTAGGTCTTGCACTCAGAAATACATATATTTTCAACAAGCATTGTTCGCTGTTTGCTACTACTATACCTTTTCCAGGAAAGCTGTATCTCACTATTGATGTAATCAAAACCTAAGAAGTAAAATGAAAAGCAAAGACAAGCATTTAATCATTTGCATTTTATAATTTTGGAAAATTACAATATATCTGTTACAGCTGTCAGAGCTTACATGTATACTAGCTATGTGGCATTGTGTGTATACGTTGCTGTGGGGTAGGAGGCATGAGAATTTTTTATTTCACACGATGCCTTCTGATGCTTTACAGTTCACAGGAAAAGTACATTCGTGGAAATTCCTAGTAAATGTTTTTCAGATTTCTTTAGTAGTCTTTCATCTTCAGATATACTGTTCATATGAAGAAGTGTAACATGTCCACTGACCTTTTTCGGTATCTGTGATCTGAAGAAAGGGACTTAAAGGTTGTAGCGTCTAAAGATGTACATACTATAAAAAAGAGAGAGGTTTACTTCAATTCAGAAAGCTCATGCAACATCTTAAGAAGATGACATTGTATTTTCTCCCAAGTCAAGCTTTTCGGATCAAGTGGATAAGAATTTCCTTAAAAATATGCATGGTATACAATAAATGGAGTTTTACTGTCCCTTTTACAAACCTCAATCAATGTGTATTTCATAGAATCATAGAATCACCAGGTTGGAAGAGACCCACCGGATCATCGAGTCCAGCCATTCCTATCAAACACTAAACCATGGCCCTCAGCACCTCATCCACCTGTGCCTTAAACACCTCCAGGGAAGCTGACTCAATCACTTCCCTGGGCAGCCTGTTCCAGTGCCCAACGACCCTTTCTGTGAAAAATTTTTTCCTAATGTCCAGCCTAAATCTCCCCTGGTGGAGCTTGAGGCCATTCCCCCTCATTCTGTCCCCTGTCACTTGGGCGAAGAGGCCAGCTCCCTCCTCTCTACAACCTCCTTTCAGGTAGTTATAGAGAGCAATGAGGTCTCCCCTCAGCCTTCTCTTCTCCAGGCTAAACAACCCCACCTGTTCCTCATAAGGCCTGTCCTCCAGCCCCTTCACCAGCTTCGTTGCTCTTCTCTGGACTCGCTCCAGAGCCTCAACATCCTTCTTGTCGTTAGGGGCCCAGAACTGAACACAGTATTCAAGGTGCAGTCTCACCAGTGCCGAGTACAGAGGGAGAATAACCTCCCTGGACCTGCTGGTCACGCTGTTTCTGATACAAGCCAAGATGCCATTGGCCTTCTTGGCCACCTGGGCACACTGCTGGCTCATGTTCAGTCGGCTGTCAATCAACACTCCCAAGTCTTTCTCCTCCAGGCAGCTTTTAAAAGTACGTGCATGATTTTCTTTTTATTACTAAAATACCCTAAGTTACACAAAGAGCAGAGTCTGTAGTCTAAAAGCAGTGTTGATGCTCCAGTCTTCTTTTTCATCACAGTCTGAGTACTCAGCTCCAACTTCTGCCTGTTGTTCGGGGCAACAGGTGCACTGTCCCTGCATCTGTGCTACTGAGTGATTATACCTCGTATAGTCATGGCCCAGTTTTCTTCAAGCAAAGCTCGAGTGTTTTCTTACTGGAGAGGGAGACCAGCAGGGCATGTCTCCTGCTTTGAGAAGGTGCAATTCTTCTTATGAAGAGGTGCTCCTCTGCTGGGTGGAATCTAGAGGGATTGCTCTGCACTTGCAAGAGCCCGGTAACAGGCCATGCCTGAACTTCACTATCCACTGCTAACTCTGTGTTCTCTGACATCACTACTTATCTTCCATGCTATGAATCTTTTGTGGGCCTCACTCTGATAGGTCAGCGATTCACATGTCCTGTATCCTTCTTTTACCCTTTCGACTACTTCCTATGCATCCCTTTTCTCCTTCAGCTCTCTTTATTCTTTCTCTTGATGGTTTTTCCACTCCTCTCCAAACATTGAAACTTAGCACCAATTTTCATAGATATCCATGGAATCTGGTACAGAAATGTTGTCAATTATGCATCACAAAGTAGAAACAAGGCAGAAGCAGCCATATGGAAATAATAGACTGAAAAATTCAGCAAAGAAATCTCATCTACATTGCGGAAACTCATTAGAGGTCAGCAAAGTAGCATTACAAGGTAAAATTTAAGCAGTAGCAGCCTTGCTTTCTTTGTGTTTAAACGGATGCCCTCTCTCACATTGGTTCTGGATTTGGATATATGAATCTGTTTTTACTTGACCAGACTATTTAAAAAAAATGACAAAGATCCTTTCAGTGGTATCTCTCTCTTATTTTCTGCTGATCTTTCAATAATTTCAATGAAGAAAACGTGAGCTCTCATTAATGACGTAAAACAATCCTCTTTTTTTTTATCTGTAAAGACTAGACAGACCTTTGCAAAGAAGGGGTGAAATTGTGCATGTGTTCTACATTTTACTTCTTATGTTAGAAAAAAAAATCTTGTTTTACTGGTGCAACAAATTTTAAGAACAATCATTTTACTAAAATATAACATACTTTCCCAACTTATTAGACAATTAAATCTGTAGAATTGATAGTTCTGGCAAAGGTATTTAACTCTTATGTTTTATGAATTCTGTTTGGTGTTATTTTTCTTCCTGAGACTAATCTAGAACAGCCCTCTCACTCCACCTGCCTGTGTGAAGAATATAATTTAGGATCCTATTGAAAAATAGAAAGTTTTATCCAAACTAATTGATTGTAGGCTTACTGTTTTTCATTATCTTAATTAATCTGACTAATTAAATCATGAATTGATTGGCACTGCTAGCTTGCTAACAAGCAGTAAAGCTCAGTGCTTTCCTGCTTGGTACCCTAACAACTAACTTGTCAACCTAACTCATTGGTTGTACTTTTAGACCAACTGCCTCGGTGCAAAATAAAAGACAATACTAAGCTCACTGTAACTAATTAATGCTGTACAATGAACCATGTAATGCAGTTCACTGTAAAGACCTGACTGGGTATGTGACAACTAATTTTTGTTGTTCATGGTTTTATGTAGGGATATGTTTGTGGATATGTTTCAATAAGTGTTTTGAGTACAGAGCAATGAATATTTTGCTTTAGTGGTGCTGGGTTACACATTCACCTGTCCATACTCGAGGCTGTAATGTTGAGTCGGCATGCCACATTCAGTGATGGAAATTTTGTTTCTAGTTATTTTTATCAGCTAGTGTTGTATCAGTCAATCTGTATCAGCTAGTACTGATCAGACTACTTTTCATCTCATACTCATCAGCTAGAACTGAATCAACATACTGAACTTTTGAAAACTGCATCATTGATAGTGGCTGATTTCTGAATCTAATATGACAGAGTTGGTAACTTTATTCTAAGCTGAACATTGAGAGTATTATTAAAAAGGATTGTCAAGCATGGGAACAGGCTGCTCAGGGAAGTGATTGAATCACCTTCCCTGGAAGTATTTAAAAGGCATGTAGATGTGGTGCTTAGGGATCTGATTTGGTGATGAACTTGGCGATGTTAGATTTACAGTTGAACTTGGTGATCTTTAGGGACTATTCCAATCGAAATGATTCTATGATTCATAAATTCTGTCCTGGAAACTTCTTATAAATAAAGCAGTCCATAAGTTTGGAAATTTCTTGCTTAAATTCTATCAGCTGTTCCATTAGTTGCGTGAATAATTACAACAACATATTCTGCATTGCCTCAGGAATTCTTTTGGATATGCTTAAGACTGATATTTGTCATTGGGTTCGGTAGGGAAGTAAAATAAAAATTAAGAATTCTTACATTTGTTTCCTTAAATAAGATATTTAATCAAAAATTTGCATAAGATGCTGTCCCAGGGTGCCTGGTTATCATAGAGATATAGGGTGACAGAAACTGCATGAAGTTCAAGAACCAGAACTGGCAGACCCCACACCTG
The DNA here is from genome assembly GCA_033459285.1 of Clamator glandarius. Taxonomy (NCBI): domain Eukaryota; kingdom Metazoa; phylum Chordata; class Aves; order Cuculiformes; family Cuculidae; genus Clamator; species Clamator glandarius. Next base: position 814,673 of record JAUNZM010001352.1, read on the forward strand.
GGGAAAGACAACCACTTGCATGCTGGGAGCTGATCAACTGAAAACCAGCCTGACAGAAGAGGTTCTGGGTGTCTCGGTGGGAAAAACAGTCAACCATAAACCAGTGCTGTGTCCTTGGAGAAAAGAAGACAAACAGCTTCCAGGGCTGAAGGGAATCCTTCTGTCTACTCAGTGCTGGTGAGATCCCTCCTGTCTACTCAGTGCTGGTGAGAATGATCTACAGTGCTGTGTCCAGTGGTGGGACCCTCAGTACAGGAGAGACATAGACATGCTGGAGTGAGGGGCCCCAGAGGCAGTGGTGGGATTGAAACTTTGTTCATTCAAAGAAAAGTTAGGAGCTGGGACTGCATAGTCTGAGAGAGAAGCTTAGTGAGTTATTTTGCATAGTCTGAAGAGAGAAGCTTAGTGAATTCTTTTCCGTGCATATATAAATATCTGATGTAGGAGCCAGTTTCTTCTCTGTGGTGCCTAGTGACAGCTTGAGGGGCAAAACTGAAACACATGCAGCACTGTTCAAATATAAGAAATCTTGTAATTTTTAAAGAGTGACTGAGCACTGGAGCAGGTTATCAAGAGTGTTTGCAGACTCTTCGTTTTTGAAGAGATTTGAAACTGAAGAAATCATGACTCTGGGCAACTTTTTCTTAGCTGACCTGTATATGAGCCAGTGTTTGACTTGACAGTCTCCGGATTGACTGCCAGCATTGGTGAATCTCTGATTCTCTTAAAATTAATACCTAAATTTTTATGTGCCCTTAGTACTTCTAATGTTGTATGTCAGCTATTGACATGAAATTGAGGAAATAAAGTATTATTAAGCAGATAAGTTTTATGGAATTAGGTATAAGAATGGGAGATCTTAGATTATTAAGAAAAGTATTATTTTCTTAACACAGAGAAGAATGAAAGAAAAATTGTCAGTTTAATAATAGATTAGTTTTCTTTGGCATAAAAAATTAACATCACATTACTCACAATGGAAAGCAAACCCAAAGCTTGAAAGTGTTCACACAACTACATGCAAGCCAGAGAGATAAGTGGTATACCAAACTACAGTCTGCCCTTTCAAATTCTACATGTTTCAGTTTTATGCCACTTACAATAAGGTAAAGAACTGCATGACTTGAGGTCTCTGTCTTCCACATATCGCTGTCACGTTAAGTGGCTTTCCATATCTGAAAGTCTGTGACCAAGAAACCTGCTATTTATTTTGGCTGAAGGAATGATCAGTTTTGCAGAAGTATTCATATACCTTCAGTTATCCATATAATACATATCTATAAATGATTGGGTGAAATCTTACTCATATTAAATTCGTTAGAAAAATTCTACCCAAATTACGGAGTCCTGGACACATATCTTCCTCTGTATTTACACTATGTGAAACACTCTGTGAGAGTTCCAAATGAGGTGTGTCATTGATATAGATTGATTTGGTGCCCTTAAAATAAAATCTATGAAAACTGACTGCATATCAGCTGAAAAAAAAACCAAAAAACAAGCCTCTTGTGTATGCTCAGTACACTTCCATACTAAGTTTTGACGAGGCCATTATAACTCCATTTAATCAAAATCCCTAGCGTTTGAACAGTATGTTTACTGTTTTACTTTCTCAACTATCTCTCTTGAAAAACTTTACATTAAAATGTTGGTATTGTTTACAAATTTATTGAAGTAAAATATACCCTGCTTGATGAATATAAGTTGTGTAGTGCATGGAACACCACTCCTTTTTAAACTTTTTTTTTTGGTCACTTGAATTCGTTCTAACAGAAATGTGTATTTTGTTCTAAAGGGGTGTACAATTCCCTACTGAATGACAGGCAAAATGAACTTTCCATATTAAATCAGGGTTTTTTTCAGTCCTGAACTGTTTTTCATTTATACTTTCTGCATTATTTTTTTATTTCCCTGATTTTCTATTTAAGTTTTGGATGAGAGAGAGAGTGATAACATTTAAAGTGACAACACCCAGTTATTTTAGTTGTACACCATCCTCTGGTAAAGATTGCTTAAAAGTAGTTAAAGCAGCACAGTAAGGTTTTATTATTTAGTTTATATGTGTCATGCTGTCATTATGTTCTATAATTATTAGTAATTTTTTTTTTCATTTGTTCACTGTTAGATTTCAATGGCCAGTTTATTTTCAAAACTGAATGAGAAGACTTACGGAGACTGAAAGCTTTTAATACAAGATGTTATCTCTCTCATTGGTTAGAAATAGTAAAAGCATATCACAATACATCTTGACCATTAATGACTGACCTCTAGTGTGCAGTGAAGCCATGTAATTGAGTAATTCATTTGTCAAGAGAGTGAGTGATGGTAAGAAATGGAATTCAAGTACAGTAACATGATAAGGGAACTTGATGGTGGTGAAAACAGTTATGAAGTGGAAAGCCCCCTGCTTTTGATTGCCCTGAGTTGGCTATTTTATTATGCCATGAGGAATTTGAGGGCGGATCACAAACAGATGTGAATAATAAATGTGATTTGGTTTTGATGGTGGCACAGTTTCAGAGGTGTATATAGTACTGTGCCATATGAATGAAATTGTTCTTTTATATTTTATTATTCATCAGTGGACTGTCATATACAGATGGAAAAAAAGGTAAATGTAGATAGTTTGAACTAATTAAAAAGACAGATTGGATAATGAAAGATTTCAAAGCCTCAACTATTCCTGCAGCTGAAAATAGTAATCCTGTGGTGTTTCCTACAATGCAAAATCATCTTTGAATTGGAACTTAGGTTTAATAATGTTTCCAAATAACGATTAATCAGATTTTGCTGCTACCTCTGCCACTTACTTAACAACAAATGAAAATAGGACAGGTGCATTTCCCTGCCCATCTGATGTAGAAACTGATGGATACAGAGGGTACAAAAGAAAGCATTTTGATAAATTTTCTTGATTACAAAGGAGAAAGAAGAATGGTATGCACTAGAATTCTGGATCTAAGTGAAGACTACATCTGGTAAATAAATTAAATTAATGGGTTAAGATAAGATCAGATGCTGTGAAAAAGGTTCAGGAACACATAGTGGTAACCACATTGTCAAGTGAGGTTAAAAATGCAAATTTTAAAGATGCAAATAAGAATAATATCATCAAATCATGCTATCTGATATCCTTTGCAACCTTTTTTTAAACTTACATGTTGATATACTGAGGTGTCTATGCAAGGGTTATACATGTTAGTAGCAGTTGCTTTTTGAGACAGGAACACATATACAGATTAAATATAATATTTAACACTCATTTCCATTATATAGGACTGCTAAAACTATATTTACTAGGTTAATATTTATATGATGGGTTCATAATTTAAGAACTTTTTTTTCCTTAGGAAAGTCAAGGCTTGTGATGACTGAAAAGATCTTCTACTGTTCTAGTTAATGTGTATTTAATGCAGGGTTTATTCTATGAAAGCACATGGATTATAAAAATCTTCTTGTATATTTTGCATTTACAGTGATCGTTCAAATAAATACTGGATTAGTTGCTCTCCTGCTATGAAATGCTGAAACTGTCCTAATACATCAACATTTGTGTATGTATTAGAAACAACAAAAATATCACCACATTTCATGTAGGTTTGTTTTCCAGCTTACCAAATGGAATGAGTTAACACTGACAGTGTTTCACATGATGGTATGCTAAAATAACTTTTTTCAAAGAGTATTTGAGTTATTTAGTATTCAAAGTATGTGAATTCTCTCCCTTTTGAAAAGTGTTTCTCATATTCTAATATAAAGACATTATCTTATCACAGTAGTAGGTAGAAATCGCTAAATGAAATGTGTTTTCTGTTGCAATACATATGCTTGTTATTCATGTGTAGCATCCTGACATCTGCTTCAGCTACTTTTTTTCTTTGTAAAGAATAGGATTAAATGAATTATAAATGAGGCATTGTGATTGAAATATAATCTGAATGTTGAAGATATTTCAAGGAAATATCCAGCAAACAAATACAGTGATGAAACTTCAGAAATAAATTAATAGAGTAGCAGCCTGCCTTTTTATCACATCGAAGTTTACACACTTCATACTGTTTTCAGACTTATTCAGATCTTTGATACAGCTTCTGCCATCTCTCTGCCTTGCTTTTTTTTTTTTTTTGGCGGGAGGGTGTGATGGTTAGGTAAAAACGTCTCCCCACAAACAGTGTTTAGTGACCTACTAGTATAACTGCTCAGCATCTGTCTTCCAAGCACTGAGTGGTACTGGAATGATTTACAAAGAATATTAAAGGATCCTTTAACAGCTCGTCCTAATTTCATTTTAATTGTTAGACAAGCATTGATTGAGAAATCAATTGGACATAAAATAACTAATGTTCCAAATGAATAAATAAATAAGTCCATAGACATTCTGAAAAGGCTCAAGTCATGCAAGAACATAGCAGTATAAATATTTTCAAATCATCTTTTAGTAAGTAAGACTTCAGTAAATGTGAAATACCCTATATTATTTCTGTGCTATTTATCAATGCTGTATTTATTTTTTAGGGGTACAGTAATAATAATTACAAATAATAATGAAACTGGTAGTAAAAAATAGTACAATTGCATCATAAAATGAAGTATAACAATTGCAATTATAGGAGATTCTTGATAGAAACTATCTTTTACAGAACTGATAGATTTTTATGTCGTGAAACCAGTTATCTATTATCCAGTTATGCAAACACTTCTAATAGTGACATTGGTGTATCTTCCCTTGATAGCAATTCACTTCTTGCAGCCTGGAGTATAATTTTTTGTGCATTCAGTCATTATTTCCCTTTTCCCTCTGTTTCTGGTCCCCCCTGTCTTTAACAGTCTCTCTCTTTGTCTGAATGGATGCTGAAGTAATTTTTCTTCTTTTACCATTTTGAGGAGTAGTAGGTATGTCAGTGCTACAGGAGATTACAGAATGAAAAAGAGGTCAGCCAGCAGTAATCCCAGATGATATGAGCAGCATTTTCTTTCTGTTCTCCAACATCTGTTTTACTTCCTTGCATCTGAGATATGAAAACTGTAACTGCTTTCACTTACTCCTCTTCCGGTTTCTACTCTGCAACGTCCTTTTTGAGGAGTGACAGCTGGAGAAAAAAACAAACCTGTGGTGGTGGGAGCTTGGATCTCTTCACTACACTGGTAATGAAATGCATTCCTTGTTTTTTGAAAGCAGTCCAGACTGCCACAGATTAAGAAAACTGTGCAGTCTGTGGATCATCTTGCTATTTCTGTTCCTTTGTTTTCAGCTGGGTTGCTAATCTGCTAGAATCCTGTTGGCCAAGATCCCAGTGAGAAATAGAGTAAGGTCCAGAACAATATCTGTTGAAATAGGTGCTTTACAGATACATAAAGCTTCTTCAGATCACCTGTCAAATACTCCTTTCTCATGTATAGGATATGACTATCAACAGTAAATGAACATAATCAAGAAAATTTTTGTGATTTAGAGATATCTGTAGAATAGCTCTTTGAATAGACCTATACTAAGTAAAGGTTTAAACTATCTATATATCAAAAAGAAAGCAAGTTTTAGAAGGAGAAATCACAATTTATTCTTTGAATTTTATATATAAAATCGATGTAAGATTTCTAGATAATAATAGCTAAGATAGCTAATTTGCTTGAGTCGAACTGTAGTTTCAATTTTTTTCATTACTTTAAGGGGATTTTTATACATTTTTGTTTGGATTTTTTTTGACTGTTCACCCATAAATTCATTATTTTCTTAAAATAGTCTAAGCCTTAGGGTTTCTCTCAGTTTAGAGTTTCTTGCGGCATATTTTTTTACATGGAAGTTCCATAATCTTGTTACATTTCTCTACTTTGGAAAATCATTTTGTTTTGACATATCAGTAGAGTTTGTCTTAAGAAGATGAGAAAAAACCCAAAACATGCCGATGTCAACCTTGTTTTTGTGGTATTCCAATATAAAGTTTTGTTGTACATTTTCACAGTTTTTTCCAGGAAGCAGTAGTCAGAAGTGGCACTGGGCTGTGCTTATCACTGTGTGGTCCATGTATACAAAGCCAGATAGCTGCAAATGATTGATTGTATTTTGAATGAACTAATCTGTCCTTAGATGAATATTCATGTCTGCATCCAAGCCAGCCTTCTGTTCCACACAAATTGTGTCCTGGTGAGTTAGTTCCCGGTGCCATTACACATCAGCTGGACAGAGTGGTATCGCACATAATTGCTGATGGATATTCTTGTTTTTCACCTTCCTATGCTAAGCAAATGGTTCTAGGGCCAAACCTGCAAATAATTAACATATATCATTAGGAACTGTTAGTGTACATCCAAAGGAAGAATAAGAACTTTAATTTTAAGAGGGTGTACATTAAGTTTTACCAAATGTCTTTACAAGGATTTTCTGTATTTTAATTAATCTTCTACTCCTCATAACATACATGAGGTTAAGTTGTTTTATTTTTCTTCCCACCCAGGTATAAATAATTTCAGATTTGCAGTATAGACTGGTCAGATGTTATAAAATGCATTTTAACTTCTGCACTGTTCATGAAAGAGAACTCAGATTAAAGAAAACACATTCCTCTTTTTTCTTCAATAAGTTAATATTTTGCTCTTGAGGTGGTGCTATCTTGGTAATTTTAAGGTTTTGACGCCGGCCATGACATCAGACATTTGCCGTTTGTATTGCCATTTCAGTGCCTCTCTTATGTTCCATGGGCTTTTCTGTAGTTTTGTCAGGTAGTAAAATATTTGGGGCATAGGATCACATATTTTGCTGTTGTTTTGCTTTAACCTACTGTTAAAAATAAAATTAACTGTGATAGGAAACTAATGTACCAGTCTGCTAAAATACACTGACCTAATAATTCATATTTACTCTAAAATTCTTACTTTTTTAATTTCTTAATCTCTTTCTGCTGTATTTTATTTTAATAAATGTTTTCTGTTTGCTGATGGAAGTGTTAAAATGGGAGATTTGCTAAAGGGGTGGATGCCTAACTTTTCCATTTACTGTAGTTGTTTAAAACGTAGATTTTTTTAAAAAGAATTTCAAAAAGGAGGTTATAGAATATTAATATGGCAATGGTAGATGTTGTGCTATAGAATAGGAAAATTTGCCTGTTAAACATTGGACTAAATCTCTTGTGTTGTGCTATATCATTGAACTTCATCTTGAAGCTTTTTTTGAACGTAACTTTGTTGATAACTTATATTAACTCATTTTCTAATTTATTGCTTAGACTTCTTTTGCACAGTTCATACAGAATTATTATTTTAACCTCAGCTAGTAAAACATTTAAAAAGTTGGAAATGAGGGGAAAAAGGAAAGAAAATAGACTTCTGAGTTTTCTCTGTCACGTTACAACTGCACAAAAAATTAATCAGCATTGTTAATGAAAAGTAAAGTGTTAACCACTCTCCCCAAAGCCTTTGAAAAAGTTCTAATTTTGGTGTTGGTAGGTCTGTGTTATAGTTCCTGATTTTCCTGTCCTTTCATCTATCCACTGGCCCCTTCCCTCTGAACCATTTTCACACTTTTATTCTTCTGCTGATTCAGAATGCTGCCAAGTGAACCATTCATATGGTTCTAGTAAAGAGATGCCCAGAAGGGTCCTAAGGGATGAACAGCTACTTGAGGCAGTAAAGAGATTATTGTTTTGAAAATGGTAAAATGGTAAGTTGGTTTCCTTTGAGACTTCGCCTTAGTTTATAACTGCTAGTGCTGTGCCTTATGGTTGTAACTGTGCTTATCATTTGAATAAACTTCTTCCCTTGTGTTTACCCACTAGTCCTTTTTTTTTTCCTTTCCAAAGTACTGCTCAGTAACAGTTATATTTTATTTTTGTAGGCTAGCTTATTGAGTCCTTTCTGAAACAGGGGATAACTTTTTCTTACCTTGGTATGCCCTATGTGTACCTTTTCTGTTTGGAAATAAATTTTCTTGCACATGGATAACTGAGGTTTATATAAGTTTTAAGATGTAATATTGTCAAAGTTTGGGTTTTGTATCATTAGCATTAGTTCTTTTCCAGCTCCATAAGAAAGTGTATTCTTAATTTTCCCAGAATTTCTTTGCCTTTGGAAAAGCTTTGTTTCATTTGCTTTTAATAATAGTTCCATGACTAATTAACAAATGTGTATTTTCTGCTCATTATAATAACCACTCTTTGCAGTAGTCTTTGAGCACTTTACCTTGCACCTTTTAGAGCTGAAACTTCACTTGTTCCTGTGTATTCCAGCACTCTAGATCCAGTTCATAATGTGACACTGAGACCCTCTTCTGTGGTGGCAGCATCTTCTTGCTGTAATGGAAGGCAATCTCTTTTATCTTTATTATTACCACATTTCATTAGCTAATACTTCTTTTTTTTGTCTGCAAAGCTAATAATTACAATTCTTGAAAACCCCAAGCTGATCCTGCAGAAATATTTTTATAAATTCCATGTAGCTTTGTAGAGATACTTTCCAGGTCTGCTGAGGGTAGCTTGTGATGTCTTTTATACTTTTTGCAGTAACCCCTGTTTGATTTGATTAGTTGTATCTTTTTTCCTGTATCTGAAAGATCAATTATTTTTTCAGAGAAGGGTAATAGATCAATATAGCATAGTCTAATTTTGACCCGTCTCTCTTGTAATTCAACCTGTTTGCATTTTTTGTTTGTATTTGTCTATTATTTATTTCAAAACTCAGTGGTAGTTGGCCTGTGTTTATGTGTATAGTTGTGGCATGTAAACAGCATGATAATGACATGAAGTATTCTTTCTTATTTGGACTGACAATAACATCAAGTAAAAACTTTTATTGATAATCAAGTTCTCCTGTCAATGTTGTAATAATTAGTTTAATTATGTTACAGATAATCAAGCTGTCTTGGTATTGTTGTGGAAGGGTATAGTGCAGGAATATCTTTATGTTTTATTTACCTTTGTTAAATATTTTCCTGATACCAGATGTTACAAACGAGCGTTCTTGTTTGGTAGGGAATTCATGGCATGGGTTCAAGAATATGTTTTAACTTCTTAACACGTAATTTCCAGTTGAATATAATCTGCAGCCTAAATTCATATCTGAGGAGTCTTACTGAATTCAGTGGGATTAAAATGTGCTTCATGTTAAATATTGGTTTAAACATATCACAGAATTATGCCTTTATCTGATACAGCAGCTGGAATCCTGTGAATTATCTCTAGAATTTATTAATGCTTGTCTAGTGTGTGTTAAGATTAGTTTAAGTTATTCTTTCTTCAGAATAGCATACACATGCACTTTGAAGCGATTTTAATGTCTCATTTCAGTCATTACTAGGAATAAAGGACCACTATCACCCAGATGTAGATATTAATCCTATTCAGAAAAAATGAATATTTATATTTGGAAAAGAGGATGGAATTTACTATTATATGTTTGTATTTTGTAGAAATGAAACCATCTTTAAGTCTCAATAAGTTGTATTGTTATGCTTAAGAATTCTGACTTAACTTTGGCTGGCCCCCAAGGGACCCACCCAGCAGCTCTGTCGCTGACCCTTCTTAGTAGGATGGAGGAAGAAAATAAGATGAAAAAGCTGATGGGATGTAATAAGGGCTGGGCAGCCTTGACTGTGGGAAGATTAATTTAATAGTGGGATAATGAGAAACAAAGACAGAACTATAATCGTCTCCTTCCCCATGCCACCCCTTCTTCTCAGGCTGGACTTCACTCTTGACTCTTCTACCTCCTCCCCTTTAAGCATAGTAGAGGGGATAGGGAATGCGGATTGCAGTCACAGAATCAAAGAATCACTAGGTTGGAAAAGACCCACAGGACCATCGAGTCCAACCATTTCTATCTATCACTAAATAATGCCCCTTAGCACCTCATCCACCCATCCTTTAAACACTTCCAGGGAGGCAACTCCCTGGGTGGCCTGTTCCAGTGCCCAACAACACTTTCCATGAAAAACTTGAGGCGATTCCCTCTCATCCTGTTCTCTGTCATTTGGGAGAAGAGGACAGTGCTCTCCTTTCCACATCCTCCTTTCAGGTAGTTGTAGAGAGCAATAAGGTCTCCCCTTAGCCTTCTCTTCTCAAGGCTAAATAACCCCAGTTCCCTCAGCCGTTTCTTGTAAGACTTGTTCTCCAGTCCCTTCACCAACTTTGTCACTCTTCTCTGGACTCACTCCAGAGCCTCAACATCCTTCTTATGGTGAGAGGCCCAGAACTGAACACAGGATTCAAGATGTGCTCTCACCAGTGCTGAGTACGGGGGCAGAACAACCTCTGTGGGCCTGCTGGCCACGCGGTGTCTGAAACAAGCCAAGATGCCGTTGGCTTTCTTGGCCACCCGGGCACACTGCTGGCTCATGTTCAGTCGTCTGTCAATCAACAACCCTAGGTCCCTCTCCTCCAGGCAGCTTTCTAGACAGAGTTCTCCTAGTCTGTACAACTGCATAGGGTTGTTGTGCCCCAAGTGTATAAATTAAAGTATGTGCTAGTTGAAAGCTGATGTGAGAATGTAGGCAATTAAGTCTGTTTCCTGTTGCTAGGAAAAAAACAAGAAATTTGGTCTGTTTGCATTATCTTACATTTGGATTGGTTGTGGTGTTATATTTGCAGGTGGTAATGAAGGCAGAGTCATATAAAACAAAGATTCTGACCAGAATAATAGCCTCTTATTATAAGCATTGTGACGTTTTACTGATAAAGTACTTGTCACACATGTATATGAAGATAATTGTGTTATTTGAATGCAAGGTTCTATCTTCTTCCATGAGTAGCCCTGTCATTAGCTCCATAGAGAACTTGTAGTTGTATGAGAGGAAGAAAACTGGAATCCACTAATAAATAAGTTATTTTTTAAAAAATCATATAAAGATACATAGATGATTCTGTTAGATCAAGCACTTTTTGCACCTCTGCTTCTTTTAATAAGTGAATTTTTATGAGTTTTATTGAGAAGAGCTCTATTGTACTTTTTGGTTTGTGTATGTTCCTCTGTGTGTGTATGAGACAAAAAAGAGGGAGGAAGAGAGCTTGTAGATGCTTTTAGTTGCACGTAGGTTTTCATGTAAAACTTGAGGGAATTACAGGGACAGACTTATTTATTCTTGCAAGTTGTACTTACAAATTTCTTAACATTATTTTTAATAAATAACTGGACAAGGACATATAGAAGTTAAGGAAATAAAGCATTAATAGACTTTCTACCATAGAAACTAATGATGTCAGAAGTGACATCAGATGTTACCAAGGCCCATTAGTCATTCATGGCAATAATGAATCACAGAATCACAGAATAACCAAGTTGGAAGAGACCCACCGGATCATCGAGTCCAACCATTCCTATCAAACACTAAACCATGCCCCTCAGCACCTCGTCCACCCGTCTCTTAAACCCCTCCAGGGAAGGTGAATCAACCACCTCCCTGGGCAGCCTGTTCCAGTGCCCAGTGACCCCTTCTGTGAAAATTTTTTTCCTAATGTCCAGCCTAAATCTCCCCTGGTAGAGCTTGAGGCCATTCGCTCTTGTCCTGTCCCCCGTCACTTGGGAGAAGAGGCCATTACCCTCCTCTCCACAACCTCCCCTCAGGTAGTTATAGAAAGCAGTGAGGTCTCCCCTCAGCCTCCCCTTCTCCAGGCTAAACAACCCCAGTTCTCTCAGCCATTCCTCATAAGGCCTGTTCTCCAGCCCTTTCACCAGCTTCATTGCTCTTCTCTGGACTCGCTCCAGAGCCTCAACATCCCTCTTGTGGTGAGGGGCCCAGAACTAAACTCAGTACTCGAGGTGCGGTCTCACCAGTGCAAAGTACAGAGGGAGAATAACCTCCTTGGACCTGTTGGTCACGCTGTTCCTGATACAAGCCAAGATGCCATTGGCCTTTTTGGCCACCTGGGCACACTGCTGGCTCATGTTCAGTCGGTTGTCAACCAGCACCCCCAGGTCCCTCTCCTCCAGGCAGCTTTCTAGACAGACTTCTCCTAGTCTGTAGCTCTGCACAGGGTTGTTGTGCCCCAAGTGCAGGACCTGACATTTGGCCGTGTTAAACCTCATGCCACTGGACTCTGCCCAGCAGTCCAGCCTGTTCAGGTCCCTTTGCAGAGCCTCCCGACCCTCCAGGAGATCGATGCTTCCACCCAGGTTAATGTTATCTGCAAACTTGCTTAGGGTGCATTTGATCCCCTCATCCAGGTCATTGATAAAGACATTGAACAGGGCTGGACCCCGCACTGAGCCCTAGGGAACACCACTTTTAACTCGTCTCCAGCAGGTCTTAACTCCATTTACCACCATTCTCTGGGCCCGGCCATCCAGCCAGTTCTCCACCCAGGAGAATGCTCTCCTGTCCAGTCCAGAGTCAGTTCACAACTCTTCATGTCTGCTACTTCTTCCTCTTTAATCTTTTCCTCTTCTCTGGTGTGGATTCTCCATGGCAACAGTCCTTTTAAAACTACTCCAGCATTGGCCCTTTCCAGGGGATACAGACTCGTCCAGCCTGGCTTCCCAACAGGCCTCAGTTCCTGCCAGACAATGTGCTCCTGGGGCTGCAGCTTCTTTCAGGGCATGTCCACCTGCTGCATCATTGGGACCTCCATAGGGTGCCATGTGAGTGCGGTCCTCAATGGTCAGCACGAGGACAATCTGCTTCACCGTGGTCTTCTCCACAGGCTACTGGGGAACCTCTGCTCTGGCACCTCAACCACCTTGCCATCCTCCTTCTTTACTGATCTTCTTGTCTGCAGGGCTGTTTCTCTCACATTTTCATACTCCTCTCGTACAGCTGCTGTGCAGTGTTCTTTCAGCCTTCTAAGCATTTTCATGGCACTCCTCTTGACCGGTGGAGGACTCTAACAAGTCCTTGTCTTTCTTGTACTGTGGTCCCAGGGCTAGATGCAGTACCCGAGGTGTGGTCTTACAAGAATGGAGTAGAGGGAGAGAGAATCACCTTCATCACATTGCTGGCCGCACTTCTTTTATTGCAGCCCGGGATATGGTTGGATTTCTGTTTTGCAAGTGCATGATGTCAACTCATGTCCATTTTTTTTGGCCACCAGTATACCCAAGACACTCTCCAAACAGTTGATCTCAACTTGTTCACCCACTGTTTTGCACTGATACTATAGATTGCCTCAACCTGGGTGCAATCTTGCACTTAGCGTTGCTGAACTTCATGACGTTCATATCAGCCCAATTCTCAAGTTTCTCAAGATCCCTCTTGGTGGCATCCCTTCCCTCCAGTGTGACAACCACACCTCTCAGCTTGGTGTCACATGCATTCTTGCTGAGGTTGTACTCAATTCCACTGTCATTGATAAAGATATTAACTAGTAATTGGTTGCAGTGCAGACCCTTGAGGGACACCAGTTTTTACTGTCTTCCACTTGGTGTCATTGACTAACACTTCTGAAGTGGCCATCCAGGCAGTTCTTTATCCAACAGTTGATCTGTCAAGCACACGTTTCCCCAATTTCATGGTAAAAATATTGTGTAGGGCCTTATCAAAGGTCTTACAGAAATCTATATAGGTGGCATGAATTGCTATTGCCTTCTTCACTGATGCAGTTACTCTGTTGTAGAAGGCCACCAAATTAGTCTTGCAGCATTTGCCTTTGTGAGGACATATTGCTGTCTCCAGTCACCTCCCTGTTTTCCGTATGTTTTGGTGGGTCTTCCAGGAGGATTGCTCCATGACCTGATTGGACATGAAAGTGAGGCTAACTGGTCAGTGCTCTCCAGGATCCACATTTTGCTACTTTTAAAAATTGTGTGATATTTCTCTTTTACTAGTCTCCATGGGCTTCATCCTACTTCATCTTACATGGCCACAATGCTTTAGATATCATAGAACCATAGAATGGTTTGGATTAGAAGGGACTTTAAGATCACCTAGTTCAGCACCCACTGCTGTGGCCAGGGACAACTCCCACTAGACCAGTCTGCTCAAGGCCCAATCTAATCTGTCCTTGAACGCTTCCAGGCAGGGAGCATCGACTACTTCTCTGGACATCCTGTTCCAGTCTCTCTCCATCCTCGTTTTGAACAATTTCTTCCTAATGTCTAATCTAAATCTTTCTTCTGATGAGAAGCAGCTCCCCCTCACCCTATCACTAGGTGCCCTTGTAAAAAGTCTCTCCCCAGCTTTCTTGTATGCCGCCTTCAGGTACTGGAAGGCCTCTGTAAGGTCTCCCCAGAGCCAGCTGTTGTCTGTGGTGAACAACCCTAACTCTCTCAGCCTCATCTCATAGCAGAGGTGCTTCTGCCCTCTCATCATCTTCATGGCCCTACTCTAGACCCACTCCAACAGTTTCATATCCTTCTTATGTTGGGGATACCAGACCTGGACACAATACTGTAAGTGGATATCTCATGAAGGTGGAGTAGAGGAGGAGAATCACCTCCCTTGACTTGCTGGCCATTGTTCTTTTGATGCAGACCAGGATGCAGCTGGTTTTCTGGGCTGTGAGTGCACGTTGCTGGCTCATGTCAAGCTTCTCATCAATCAGCACTGCCAAGTCCTTATCTGCAAGGCTTCCCTCAATCACAACATACCCATCTTGTACTGAAACTGTGGATTGCCCTGACTCGCGTGTGGGACCTTGCACTTGGCCTTACAGTTCACAGAGACCCACTCCTCCAGCTTGTCCAGGTCCCCCTGAATGACATCCTGGCCTTCTGGTATGACAACTGCACTGCTCAGCTTGGTGACATTTGCAAACTTGCTAAGGGTGGACTCAATCTTGCTGTCCATATCATTGATGAAGATATTAAACAGCACCTGTCCCAGTACAGACTCCTGTGGGACACAACTTGTCAGAGATCGCCACCTGGACATCCAGCCATTGACCACTACTCTCTGCCATCCAAGCAAGTCCTTATTTACTAAACAGTCCACCCATCAAATTCATGTCTCTCCAATTTAGAGAGAAGAGTGTTGCAGGGAACTGTGTCAAAGACTTTACTGAAGTACAGATAGATTACATTGACTGGTTATTCTGTATCTGCTGATGTGGTCACACCATAATAAAAAGCCACTGGCTTGATCATACAGGACTTGCCTTGGTGAAACTATGCTGGCTGTCTCAAATCAACTCCCTGTCCTCTATGTGCTTCTAGGAGGATCTGTTCCATGATATTCCCAGGCATAGAAGTGAGGCTAATAGGCTGGTAATTCCTTTCTACACTTTTTAAAAATCAGAACAATGTTGCCCTTCTTCCAGTCACCTCAGACTTGTCCTGACTGCCATGACTTTTCAGGTATCATGGAAAGTGGCTTGGCAACCACATCAGCCAATTTCTTCAGGACTCTGAGATGCATCTTATTAGGTCCCATATACTTACATATGTTCAGATTCCTCAGGTGGTCACTAACCTGATCCTCCTCCACAGTGGGAGAGTCTTTAGCCCCTTGGTCCCCATCTTGCTGTCCATTGACCCAGGAGGGGTGAAGAGAGCAGTTGCCAGTGAAGACAGGCAAAAAAAGTTTTTAAGTACCTCCATCTTCTCATCTGTTGATACGAGGTCACCATTTTCATTCCTCTAGGGGGATACGCTTTTGTTATCCTTGCTTTTCATGTTGACATACATTTAGAAGCCCTTCTTATTCTTTGCATCTCTTGCAAAGTTCAGCTCCAGTTCCACCTTGGCCTTCCTGGCCCCATCCCTACACAACCAGGCAGTGTTCCTATACTCTTTCCAGGTTCCCTGTCCCTGCTTGCGCTGCCTGTGCAGTTGTCTCTTGCTCTTCAGTTTGATCAGCAGATCTCAACTCAGCCATGATAGTCTCTTCCCTCCCCTGTTTGATTTCCTACATCTGTGGATTGAGTGCTCTTGTGCTTTATGGAAAGTATCCTTAAATATTTGCCAGCTCTGTTCTTCTCCCTCGTCCCTGAGATCTGTTTTCCAGGAGGTCTTTGAACAGCTAGAATTTTGCTTTTCTAAAATTTAAGGTCTTGATTATACTCCTTGCCTGTCCCATATCCCTCAGGACCTTGAACTTGACCAGTGTATGATCATTGCAGCCCAGGATGCCTCTGATTTTGATGTCACTGATATGCTTCCTTGCACTGGTGACCATCAGCTCCAGTGTTGCATCCCCTCAGGTAGGGGTGTTTGTTACCTCGGTTAAGAAATTATCTTTAGTGCACTCTCAAAGTCCCGTGGATCGCCTACAGCTTGCCCTGTTACTTTTCCAGCAGGTGTCAGTGTGGTTGAATTCTCCCAGCAGAATGAGAACTTGGGAGAGTGAAGCCTCCTGTAGCTGGAGGAAGAAGGCTTCAGTAAGCTCTCCTTGGTCAGGAGGCGTGTAGTAGACCAACAACAAGGTTTGCTTTGTTGCCTTGATCTCTTATTCTCACCTGTAAGTTTAGCTTTCAGCCTGTTCTTGGCTATTTTTCAGGGACAGCTGTTCACAGTCTATCCATTTCCTGATATAGAAGGCAACACTTCCATGCCTCCTTCCTGGCCTGTCCCTTTGGAACAGCCGCTGTGTAGAGTGGTTATGATGTAGAGTGGCTTGTCAATTATGTTAGCCAGTGTTCTCAGGACCTTTGAATGGATCTTGCTGAATCTCATGGGTTCCTCAGTACCTCTAATGTGGAATTTTTTCTTTCAAAGATTTTACAATGAAAGCACATGTTCAATCACGTCTTCTTTGTCCATTCTGCATTTCATACTATTTCTGTTGTTTCAGGGAAAAAATAAATATTTTTTTAACTCATTTCATGAATAGTGCTATAAATTTAAGTTTCTTCCACAAAATATCCAGAAATACAGCTCCTCTTTTCTTTAAAA
>JAUNZM010001353.1:0-141184 GCA_033459285.1 Clamator glandarius
GGCTCTGAGAGGTACTGGAAATGATCAGGCTCTACTGGGAGGGCACTGAGGGAGTAATGTGAGGGACTTGTAATATCTGGGCTGCACTGGGAAGGCACTGTGGAGCAATTGTAAAGGACTGGGAAAATCTGGGCTTTACTGGGAGGGCACTGGTTGAGTACTGGGAGGGACTGGGAATGACCGGGCTGTACTGGGAAAGCACTTGGGGAGCACTGGGAGGGACTGGGAATGACCGGGCTGTACTGGGAGGGACTGGGAATGACCTAGGTGTACTGGGAGGCATTGGGAATGACTGGGCTATAGTGGGAGGACACTGCGGGAGCACTTGGAGGGCCTGGGAATAACCAAGCTGTTCTGGGAGGGACTGCGAATGACCAGGTGGTACTGGGAGGGATTAGGAATGACTGGCTGTACTAGGAGGGCACTGGGGTGCACTGGGTGGGAATGGGAATTACCGGGCTGTACTGGAAGGGCCCTTGGGGAGCACTGGGAGGGACTGGGAATATCTAGGCTGTACTGGGAGGAACTGGGAATGACCAGGATGTACAGGGAATGACTGGGAATGACTGGGCTGTGATGGGAGGGACTGGGAATGACTGGGCTTTACTGGGAGGGCAGTGGGGGAGCACTGGGAGGGACTGGGAATTATCAGGCGGTACTGGGAGGGCACTGGGGGAGCACTGGGAGGGACTGGGAATGAACGGGCTGTACTGGGAGGTACTGGGAATGACCAGGATATGCTGGGAGGGACAGGGAATGACCGAGCTGTACTGGGAGGGACTGGGAATAACCGGGCTGTACTAGGAGGGCACTGGGGGAGCACTGGGAAGGATTGGGAATGAACAGCCTGTACTGGGAGTCACTGGGAATGACCGGGCTGTAGTGGGAGGGACTGGAAATAGCTGGGCTGTACAGGGAGGGCACTGAGAGGTACTGGGAATGATCAGGCTATACTGGGAGGGCACTGAGGGAATAATGTGAGTGATTGGGAATATCTGGTCTGCACTGGGAAGGCACTAGGGGAGCAGTTGTAAGGACTGGGAATATCTGGTCTGTACTGGGAGGGCACTGATTGAGTACTGGGAGGGACTGGGAATGACCATGCTGTAGTGGGAAGGACTGGGAATGACTGGGCTGAACTGCAAGAGCATTGGTGGTGCACTGGGAGTGACTGGGAATGGCTGGGCTATACTGGGATGGCACTGGGGCAGCACAGGGAGAGACTGGGAATGAAAAGGCTGTACTGGGATGGCAGTGCGGGAGCACTGGGAGGGACTGGGTATGACCGGGCTGTACTGGGAGGGACTGGGAATGTGTGGGCTCTACTGGGAGGGACTGGGAATGACCAGTATGTACTGGGAGGGATAGGGAATAAATGGGCTATCCTGGGAGGGCACTGCGGGAGCACTGGGAGGGACTGGGAATGACTGGGCTGTTCTGGGAAGAACTGGGTATGACCAGGATGTACTGGGAAGGACTGGGAATGACTGGGTTGTGCTGTGAGGGACTGGGAATAGTGGACTGTACTGGGAGGGAACTGGGGTAGCACTGGGAGGGACTGCGAATTACCTGGCTGTACTGGAAGGGCACTGAGGGAGCACTGGGAGGGAATGGGAATGTGTGGGCTGTACTGGGAAAGCACTGGGGGAGCACTGGCAGGGACTGGGAATGAACAGGCTGTACTGGGAGGTACTGGGAATAACTGGGCTGTACTGGGACGGCACTGGGGGAGCACTGGGAGTGACTGGGAATAACCAAGCTGTTCTGGGAGGGACTGGGAATGACCAGGTGGTACTGGGAGGGACTGGGAATGACTGGCTGTACTAGGAGGGCACTGGGGGAGCACTGAGTGGGAATGGGAATTACCGGGCTGTACTGGAAGGGCCCTTGGGGAGCACTGGGAGGGACCGGGAATATCTAGGCTCTACTGGGAGGAACTGGGAATGACCAGGATGTATTGGGAAGGACTGGGAATGACTGGGCTGTGCTGGGAGGGACTGGGATTGAGTGGGCTGTACTGGGAGGGCACTGGGGCAGCACTGGGAGGGACTGGGAATGAGTGGGCTGTACTGGGAGGGCACTGGGAATGAGCGGGTTGTACTGGGAGGGCACTGGTTGAGCACTGGGTGGGACTGAGAATGAGTGGGCTGTACTGGGAGGGCACTGGGAATGAGGGGGCTGTACTGGGAGGGCACTGGTGGAGCACTGGGAGGGACTGGGAATGAACGGGCTGTAGTGGGAGGTACTGGGAATGACCGGGTTGTATTGGGAGGGACTGGGAATGACCGGGCTGTACTAGGAGGGCACTGGGGGAGCAGTGGGAATGACTGGGAATGAACAGGCTGTACTGGGAGGTACTGGGAATGACCGGACTGTACTGGGAGGGACTGGAAATGACCGGGCTGTAGTGGGAGGGTACTGGGCGAGCCCTGGGAGGGACTGGGAATGAACGAGCTGTAGTGGCAGGCACTGGGAATGAACAGACTGTATTGGGAGGCACTGGGAATGACCGGGCTGTAGTGGGAGAATCTGGGAATAGCCAGGCTGTACTGGGAGGGCACTGAGAGGTACTGGGAATGATCGAGCTATACTGGGAGGGCACTGAGGGAGTAATATGAGGGACTGGGAATATCTGGGCTGCACTGGGAAGGCACTGGGGGAGCAGTTGTAAGGACTGGGAATATCTAGGCTGTACTGGGAGGGCACTGGTTGAGTACCGGGAGGGACTGGGAATGACCATGCTGTAGTGGGAGGGACTGGGAATGACTCGAATGTACTGGGAGGACATTAGGGGAGCACTGGCAGGGACTATGAATGACCGGGCTATACTGGGAGGGACCTCCATCACTGCCCCACTACCAACATCACTATCATTGCCTAGCACCTGCACCACTGCCCTTGACCTGGATCTGGCCATGGAAAGGAGCTGCTGCCACCCTGGGAGACCAAGCTGGGATGGGCTGAGAGCTCGCACACAGCCCTGAGCGGGCATCACTGGCCAGGGCTCACATGCCCAGATCCTATACCTGGCAGTGCACTAACTGCCCAGGTCACTCCACCCCCTCTACAGCCTCATCTGTTGCTGTCTGGGCGTCATCCGCAAAAACCCAGGCTGTCCTTGTGTTTGTTTACTGCAGCAGGAACACGAGTTGAGTGTCCAGGAAAAAAGCACTGCCTCATCCATTACAGCATTTCAATATCTACAAACGAAGGTAGTGCACTTTCAAACTATAAAGATCAGTTGATTAAATCGAGAACGGAATTCTCACCACATGTCCTATGGATCCCTGCAGCCTAGGTCCCAAAAAGCCAGTGACAGGGTGATGGATTCCCAGCAAAAGATACCACCTAGGGAGGCTCAGTCTCCCCTAGTGATTAGATTTGCTGCTGCAGATCAGAAATCAGCCCTGTACCACTCAGGGCATTCCAGCATCCCTAGCAGAGCCATCACACAGTGTTTTGTCACCCTTGGTCCCTGCTGTTCCTCACAACGATGTGGCTGACCAGCAGCCCTGCTCCTGGAGCCCGTCTCTGTGCTCGAGAGGAGCTGTTTGCACACCGCTGGCTGCCGGCCTTGCTGCCTGGAAACCCTCACTGTGCTCCCCAAAGCAATGAAAAGCACCCCGCTTCAGCTGTACCCACATCACTGTTCCTCACTCCAAGTGACATGGCCTGTTTCTGTGTATTCCTGCCCACCCACAGCCGTCTGCTCCTTTGGTCTTTTGAGCGTTTTGGGAAAGAACACTTGTGGGGTTTGTGGATTTGTACTTTGGCGTCTCTGCAGCACAGGCTCAGATCCACGACAAGGGCTCGTAAAGTGCACAGCAACACAGAATTGTGTAGGGAGGAAGCATACTCAGAAGCCCAGCTCACTTCAGATATGTAAGACAGGGCTTTAAGCTGGATCGCGCTGAACCAGAACTAACCTGCTCTCCCTCCTTGCCGGGCAACTCGGGCTCCATCAGTCCCTTGTGTATCTCTGGTTCCTGTGGAATGCAGATCAACAGTTTCCCGTTTCAAAGAAACAAGAAAGATGAGTCACAACTATGCAGAAATCCTGTCCCCTGCCTCCCAGTGCCCACACAGCGGTGTTATCAAGGCCCTGCACAGACACACAAGATCCATTTAATGCGCTGGGGAAGAGAGGGCAGGGAGAGCCCTGGCACCCACAGTCAGTAACAACAACGTCTGCTCTCAGCTGGAGCTTGGCTCGCGTGCAAGGACAGGACCGATCCAGCCACGAAGCTGAGGGCATCCCTGAATCCCAGCTGCCACATACACTGTGCCTTCTTCTAAAACCTTCTGTCAATGAACAGTGTTCAGGGCTCTTGCATCTCATCACGGCTTCGATAAATGTGCTCTGGCTGAGGTCTCACCAGGGAGCTTCTCAGCACTTCAACTTTGCTTCAGGCTTGCTTGGAGCACGAGGCTTCATCCCTCTGCCTTGGCCCCAGCAGAAGGCGGCAAGGGGTAGGTTTGTGAGTGGTTTGATGGAAAAGAGCTTGGTCCCTACCAGAGATTAAATCCCAACCATAGAAAGAGACCAGAGCAACTCTGTTAGAGAGGAGCAGAAAGAAACATCAGGGCTGACCTCTGTTTAAATGGTGGGGTTTGGAATTCTGGAGACAGGAGCTCCCAGAGGACTCAGCTTTTCAAATGGAAACATCCTTTAACTTCCTGATCCTGTCAGGAATCCTGACTTGCGAGCATCTGTTTTCCATTAGATGACCCCATTCCCCTGATCTGAGTCAGTCTGGGGAACTTTGTTGTGGCAGCTAATAGAGAAAATGGCAGTGTGACCAGAAACCCATCCAGGCTGGGGTGAGAGACTCCAGCTCCCAACATGCCTTGAGGGAGGGAACCAGCTCCCAACATGCCTTGTGGGAGGGAACCAGCTCCCAACAGGCCTTGAGGGAGGAAATCAGCTCCCAACAGGCCTTTTGGGAGGGAACCAGCTCCCAACAGGCCTTGAGGGAGGGAACCAGCCCCCAACAGGCCTTGAGGGAGGGAACCAGCCCCCAACAGGCCTTGAGGGAGGGAACCAGCTCCCAACAGGCCTTGAGGGAGGGAACCAGCTCCCAACAGGCCTTGATGGAGGGAACAAGCTCCCAACAGGCCTTGAGGGAGGGAACCAGCTCCCAACAGGCCTTGAGGGAGGGAACAAGCTCCCAACAGGCCTTGAGGGAGGGAACCAGCTCCCAACAGGCCTTGAAGGAGGGAACCAGCTCCCAACAGGCCTTGATGAAGGGAACAAGCTCCCAACGGGCCTTGAGGGAGGGAACCAGCTCCCAACAGGCCTTGAAGTACATAAGCAGCTGCCAACAAGCCTGGAGGGAGGGAACCAGCTCCCAACTGGCCTTGAGTGAGGGAACAAGCTCCCAACAGGCCTTGATGGAGGGAAGCAGCTCCCAACATAACCTGAGGAAGGGAACCAGCTCCCAGCAGTATTTGCGGTGAGTATCTGAAGCTGTCACTGTGCTTTGGGGAGAGGGTCTCAATCTGTCACTGTGCTTTGGGGAGAGGGTCTCAATCTGTCGCTGTGCTTTGGGAAATGGTTCTCAATCTGTCACTGTGCTTTGGGAAATGGTTCTCAATCTGTCACTGTGCTTTGGGGACAGGTTCTCAATCTGTCACTGTGCTTTGGGAAAAGGCTCTCAATCTGTCACTGTGCTATGGGGAATGGGTCTAAATCTGTCACTTTGCTTTGGGGAGAGGGTCTCAGTCTGTCACTGTGCTTTGGGAAAAGGTTCTCAACCTTTCACTCTACTTCATGGAGTGGGTCTAAATCTGTCACTCTGCTTTTGGGAGAGAGTCTAAAGCTGTCATTGTGTTATAGGGAGAGAGTCTCAATCTGTCACTGTGCTTTGGGGAGAGGGTCTCAATCTGTCACTGTACTTTGAGGAGAGAGTCCCAAGCTGTCTCTGTGCTTTGAGGAGAGTGTCTTAATCTGTCACTGTGCTTTGGCGAGAGGGTCTCAATCTGTCACTGTGCTTTGGGGAGAGGGTCTCAATCTGTCACTGTGCTTTGGGAAAAGGGTCTCAATCTGTCACTGTACTTTGGGGAGAGGGTCTCACTCTGTCACTGTGCTTTGGGGTCAGGGTCCCAAGCAGTCACTGTGCTTTGGGGAGAGGGTCTCAATCTTTCACTGTGCTTTGGGAACAGGGTCCCAAGCTGTCACTGTGCTTTGGGGAGAGGGTCTTAATCTGTCACTGTGCTTTGGGGAGAGGGTCTCAATCTGTCACTGTGGTTTTAGGAGAGGGTCTCAATCTCTCATTGAGCTTTGGGGAGAAGGTCTCAATCGGTCACTGTGCTTTGGGGTGAGGGTCTCAATCTGTCACTGTGCATTGGGGAGCGGGTCTCAATCTGTCACTGTGCTTTGCGGAGAGGGTCTTAATCTGTCACTGTGCGTTGCGGAGAGGGTCTCAATCTGTCATTGATGTTTGAGGAGAGGGTCTCAATCTGTCACTGTGGTATGGGGAGAGGGTCTCAATCTGTCACTGTGCTTTGGAAAATGGTTCTCAATCTGTCACTGTGCTTTGGGGAGAGAGTCTCAATCTGTCACTGTGCTTTGGAAAATGGTTCTCAATCTGTCACTGTGCTTTGGGAAAGGGTCTCAATCTGTCACTGTGCGTTGCGGAGAGGGTCTCAATCTGTCATTGAGCTTTGGGGAGAAGGTCTCAATCGGTCCCTGTGCTTTCGGGAGAGGATATCAATCTGTCACTGTGCGTTGCGGAGAGGGTCTCAATCTGTCATTGATATTTGAGGAGAGGGTCTCAATCTGTCACTGTGCTTTGAGAAAAGGGTCTTAATTTGTCACTGTGCTATGGGGAATGGGTCTAAATCTGTCACTGTGCTATGGGGCGACGGTCTCAATCCGTCACTGTGCTATGGGGAGACGGTCTCAATCTGTCACTGTGCTTTGGGAAATGGTTCTCAATCTATCACTGTGCTTTGGGGAGAGGGTCTCAATCTATCACTGTGCTTTGGGAAATGGTTCTCAGTCTGTCACTGTGCTTTGGGAAAGGGTCTCAATCTGTCACTGTGCTTTGCGGAGAGGGTCTCAATCTGTCACTGTGGTTTTAGGAGAGGGTCTCAATCTGTCATTGAGCTTTGGGTAGAGGGTCTCAATCTGTCACTGTGCTTTGGGGTGAGGGTCTCAATCTTTCACTGTGGTTTTAGGAGAGGGTCTCAATCTGTCGTTGAGCTGTGGGGAAAAGGTCTCAATCGGTCACTGTGCTTTGGGGTGAGGGTCTCAATCTGTCACTGTGCATTGGGGAGCGGGTCTCAATCTGTCACTGTGCTTTGCGGAGAGGGTCTTAATCTGTCACTGTGCGTTGCAGAGAGGGTATCAATCTGTCATTGATGTTTGAGGAGAGGGTCTCAATCTGTCACTGTGCTTTGAGAAAAGGGTCTTAATTTGTCACTGTGCTATGGGGAATGGGTCTCAATCTGTCACTGTGCTATGGGGAGACGGTCTCAATCTGTCCCTGTGCTATGGGGAGAGGGTCTCAGTCTGTCACTGTGCTTTGGACAATGGTTCTCAATCTGTCACTGTGCTTTGGGGAGAGTCTCAATCTGTCACTGTGCTTTGGGAAAGGGTCTCAATCTGTCACTGTGCGTTGTGGAGAGGGTCTCAATCTGTCATTGAGCTTTGGGGAGAAGGTCTCAATCGGTCCTTGTGCTTTGGGGAGAGGGTATCAATCTGTCACTGTGCTTTGCGGAGAGGGTCTCAATCTGTAACTGTGCTTTGGGGACAGGGTCTCAGTCTGTCATTGAGCTTTGGGGACAGGGTCCCAAGCTGTCACTGTGCTTTGGGGAGTGGGTCTTAATCTGTCACTGTGCTTTGGGGTGAGGGTCTCAATCTGTCACTGTGCATTTGGGAGAGGGTCTCAATCTGTCAGTGTTGTTTTGGGAGAGGGTCTCTAATTTGTCACTGTGCTTTGGGGAGAGGGTCTGAATCTGTCACTGTGCTTTGGGGGAGAGTCTCAGTCTGTCACTGTGCTTTGTGGAGTGGGTTTCAATCTGTCACTGTGCGTTGCGGAGAGGGTCTAAATCTGTCACTGTGCTTTGGATACAGCGTCTCAATCTGTCACTGTGGTTTTGGGAGAGGTTCTCAATCTGTCACTGTGCTTTGGGGAGAGTATCTGAATCTGTCACTGTGCTTTGGGAGAGTGTCTCAATATGTCACTCTGATTTGGGGAGAGAGACTCAGTCGGTCACTGTGCTTTGTGGAGTGGGTCTCAATCTGTCACTGTGCGTTGCGGAGAGGGTCTCAATCTGTCATTGAGCTTTGGGGAGAGGGTCTCAATCTGTCATTGAGCTTTGGGGAGAGGGTCTCAATCTGTCACTGTGCTTTGGGGAGAGGGTCTCAATCTGTCACTGTGCTTTGGGGAGAAGGTCTCAATCGGTCACTGTGCTTTGGTGAGAGGGTCTCATTCTGTCACTGTGATTTGGTGAGAGGGTCTTAATCTGTCACTGTGGTTTCGGCAGAGGATCTCAATCTGTCACTGTGCTTTGGGGAGTGGGTCTCAATCTGTCACTGTGCTTTGCGGAGAGGGTCTCAATCTGTCACTGTGCTTTGGGGAGAGGGTCTCAATCTGTCACTGTGGTTTTGGGAGGGGGTCTGAATCTGTACTTGAGCTTTCGGGAGAGGGTCTCAATCTGTCACTGTGCTTTGGGGAGAGGGTCTCAATCTGTCACTGTGGTTTTGGGAGGGGGTCTGAATCTGTACTTGAGCTTTCGGGAGAGGGTCTCAATCTGTCACTGTGCTTTGGGGAGAGGGTCCCAATCTGTCACTGTGCTTTGGGGATCCAGCGGGGTGCAGGAAGAGCAGGGCTGTGGGGGGAGCCGGCCCTGAGCCCAGGGGAGCAGGTTCTAGGGGCACAGGCACAGCAGTGTCCGACCTGTGGTGCTTGAGATGTCTGTGCTTCTCAGCGCATCCTGCAAGGAGTTTGGCCAACAGGCTTTTCCAGGGGCACAAATGTGCTTGCCCGAGGCCCTGCGAGGAAGGAAAGAGCCAACTCTACAGTTTCCCCTGGCTGGAGAGTGAACCCAAGCCTTCGTTGTCCCCAGGGATGGCTCCATGGGGCTCAGGGAGGGCTTAGGGGCAGGAAGGTGTCACTGTCGCTGTGTGCAATGCTGCCCCATGGGGCACAGACGTGTCCTTGCCCAGCTGTGGGTGCTGGAGCCGCAATAATAGCCCTTGTCTGGCAGCACCGCGTGGCATTGCCCCCCACATGTCCTAGCAGCGTGATCCCCTTGGCAAGGGGCAGGGGAGGCTGTTGCAGGGTGTCCATTGTCTCCTCGAGCACAAGTCTTGGTCCTGCGCACATGATGGGATGCAACTGGGTCCATGTGTCTGTTTATCAAAGGTGTAAATGCTCCTGTATATTATTCTTCAGCTTCAGTAAAGATAATGCCCCCTTCCCAGTGACTGCAGATCCGGTTGATGATAAGAAAGCAGATTGTGATGTATCTTTCATAATCACCATACAGAGTATTTGAGGGGTTGGGCTTTTATGATGCTTTTGTCTAAAACCTCCTTTCTTTCACAGAGTTTTCTTTGCTGTGTCCTACTCCCAGTCACTTGTTCCTGGAGAGACTCCTGTGTCATCAGGTGGTTCATCGATGGACACCTCTTGTACAAGGTTAGAGGAGACGAATCCTCTGGTGCCGTCGGTCAGCTCTCCCACATACCAACCATCTTCATCCACATCTCCAAAGACGTAAACACATTGTCCAGCAACAAGAGGAAGCTCCAGTTCTGGATGCTCATTTGGACCACTGAAAGGATCATAGCTGTATCGAGCTATGAACGCTCGAAGCTTTGCTGGCTGTTTTCTCATCACCTCCATGAGGATGGACACCTTGTTTGCTGCCAGGTTATCCTGGTGCAGCCTAGAAGTTACAGGGTTGGATCATTCCAGCTGTTCCAGTTCCTGAAAGAGCTGCTGCCATTGCTCATTAGGCTTCAGAAAGCAATCATTCAGTTCGCTCAGCTGGGCTTGAAGCACTGGCAGGATTCCTTTCTCTTCCCTGCATTCTTCTGTCTGAGCCCTCTGTAAACACTCGCCTTCCCATTTCCTCTGGAGGGATAACTTCTTCTCCTCATGCTATTTCTCCAGTTGTTGCTTCCTTTCTTTCAGGTCCTGCTCTGCCTCTTCCAGCACCTCTGCCACCTGCACGAGTTTCCTTTTCAGGTCAGCGTTTTCAGCTCAAACCTCATCTGTCAAATCCATCTGGCTACGGAGATGAGCATTTCCTTCAGCCAGGTAGGTGTTGGCAATTTTCAGCTCCATGAGCTGCATCTTCAACACCACATGCATTTGACAGTAGGTGCTGCCATAGGTGTCTTCTTCACCTGCAGCCACTTGGGCCCAAAGCTCCTGAGGAACCTCCTCTGTGAAATCGCCCTTGTCATCCTGTGAAGTTCCAGTTGCTTCTGCTCCTACAAGCTAAGGGGAAATATTCTCTTAGATCTCAAGACCATGGCTCACCCTGCATCGTTTGTGCACAGGGCTAGAGGCAGAAGGCCAAGGAATCATGGAAGCACAGATTCATCGAATAGTTTGGGTTGGAAGGGACCTTAAATACCATCTAGTTCCAGCCCCTGTGCGATGGGTAGGGACAGAATCACCTTCCTTGCCCACACTTCTTTTGATGCAGCCCAGGACACGGTTGGCTTTCTGGGCTGCGAGCACACATTGTCAGCTCACGTTGAGCTTCTCATCAGCCAGCAACCCTAAGTCCTTCTCCTCGGGGCTGCTCTCAATCACATCATGTCCCATCCTGTAGTGAAATCAGGGATTGCCCCGACCCAGGTGTAGGACCTTGCCCTTGGCCTTAGTCGATTGCTGCTGGCATGCAGCTGGCCCGGGCGTGCCCAGGAGATCCCTGCAGGGCACTGACCTGAGCAGCATTTACCTGAATGTGGTCAGGCTCCTGGGGCATTTCAGGGAATTGCTCCCAAAGGAGGTGGAGTTGTTCTTTCTCCCTCTTCCCGTGGGAGGATGGGTTTTCATTCTCTGGGCATTTCTCTTTTGAGGAGAGCATCAGGCTTAGAGGAACGCCTGATGCTGGTTCGGGTGGTGAACCCTTCTTATTCACTTCTTCCTGGTTCTGTTCTTTAGGGCCCATTGCTCTTCTTTTATGACTGTTTGTCTGCTTCTTTTGATGGGAATAGATCCAGCAGCAGCCAAGAAGTCCCACTGCTGCAGGTACAGCATCGAGCACCACATCGTGGAAGCAGAAATGCATTTTGCAGACCCTGGGCTGATTCCTTGAAGGAGAAACAGAAACTGTGGTCGAACAATCATGTGGGAGGCTACAGGAAGGTTAAAGTTGATAAATGCCTTCACGTATTTCTGTTTGCATGAACAGGCTGGTTTTCCATCCCTTCTAGTAATTCCTATCTGCTCTCCCATCAGAACACACAACAAGAGCTGCAGAGATCCCTAGACACGGGTCACCAGGATACTCATCACTTTCACTTCACCTCACCCTGATGCCGGAACCAAATTCCCCTTCTTTCTCTGAGTTCTCTGGATGTTCCCGGCTTCCTGCACCCAGGAAGGGCTGTTCTGGGGACCATCTGCTTCATGTCTCCAAGAGAAAAGAGATGAGGACAACTCCTAAGTGACAAGAGCCCCCATGCTCTGTGTGGATAGACCCCACCGCACTGCTGCTCCCTGCCTCCTCCGCCTCCCCCCTGGAAAGGTTGCACAGTTAAATGTCAGAAGCAGTAGCAGTCGAGGCTGGAGTTGAAGGCCATCCTTACGGATCACAGAGCAAACGAGCAGGCAGCTAAATGGGAATGGAGCTTCAGCTGCCAGGCCAGGATGCCTCCGTACAAACCCTGCAGTCAGCAATGCAGCATTCAGGAAATAAATATGATCAGGGAGAGGGAGCACCAGGCAAGGCTGGCAGAGTTCAACCAGAAGGGGAAGCCTCTGGGCTCGTGAGGTTTCCCAGCAGAATTTATCCAGAAGGCATGAAAAGAGGAGCTGACAACACTGTGACGTACTGGAGGCCCTTCCATGGAGGTTAAAAACTGAGCAATGACTGTAGAGAAGCAGACCTGACCTACCCTTCATATAGACAGACTTTCCGTTCCAGTGGAACTGGCACCGGGCACTGCAACAGCCAAATCACAGCCAAAATGCTTTGATTTTCATTCACTGAGAAAGGTGCAGGCAGCTCCCAGTGGCAGAGAGAGGAGCAGAGCCCAACAGCTCCATATCTGCCGGGTTAGAGGAACAGAACAGGCACTGCCTGGCCCTGACCATGCCGTGCATCCACCACAAGTTCTTTTCCAGGCTCAGCTATGATACCATCACCTTCAGCAGCCTTGACACCTCCCTGGGAGAACTCCAGTGCCAGATCATGTCTTGGGAGAAGCTGAAGGTGTCCAGGTCTGCCCTGCAGGTCTCCAACGCCCTGACTGGAGAAGGTGCATTGGGCGGTGGGTGCAGGGTTCAGGGACCCCCGGCTGGCAGCACTGCAGATGCCTCGCAGCAGCCACAGCTGTGGGAGCCACTCTTAGCTCTTTGTGGGTCGTCCCCAGACAGTGTGAGTCAGCCTGGGGAGGGAGGGCAAGTGGTGCTGGGGATTAAGTGTAGTGGGAAGCGATGATGGGATTCGGCCATGACCAGGAGCTGTGACTTGTGCTGTGTCCTCGCAGAGCTGTTCTTTCCTGGTTGCTCTTCTGATCTCCAGATCTTTCCATTACACACAGGGCAGGCATAGGAAAAGATGTGGATGCTGGGCGACAGGGATTGCTCAAAAAGGGTTTTGGCTCTAAAGATAAAGGAAAAAAACTAGACCAGGAATTTCTACCTCTATGGGATATTTGGAATTCTTACATGTGGATGTAAAGTGTTGGTTCTTTAGAACTTCGTCTTTGCAGGAGACCTGATGAGATGTTGCAATGACCTAGGAAACCAAATGGATTCTGAGCGAAGAAGGCCAACTTGTTCTTATTGTTGGGAGTCCTCTCGCCTGCTCCTTTTCCCATCAGTCACCGTCCTTTCTCCTAGAGTTTGGAACTTCTCTATAGTGCATAGGCAGCTGCTGTGCGATTCCTTAGGGGGAAGAGCAGGAAATGGTTTCGTCTCAATGATTTCTCAGTTTTCTGAAGAAGCACTCTGTCATATGGAAATGACAGTGAAATGTGCATTTCAGTGCTGACCTGGTGTCTTCTGTGCAGGGTGTGTTGATCTGAGAGAGGTTCCTGCTTGTAAGAACAATGTACTGAAAAATAGGGTAGAAATTGTGAAATGTTCCTGTTATGTGTGTGATCTCTGAGCAAGAGCACCCTGACAGAATGGTTGAAGAGACAGTGCCTTCGGTTTTCAGCCCCTCCTTCTGATTCAGTGTTCAAAGTTCAGAGCTTTCAGTATTCCAAACTGTGGGGCATATCCCAGGGAACGGCTGCTGACGGTGCTTTCAAATAGTCCATCACATCCAGCCCGTGTGATTGCAGCATAAAAACCGTTCTTCTGCATGTGCTTTGCATTTCAAGCCAAAGCAGTTTCAAGTCCAAGAGTCTCAGGCTGTTGTTTCCTTTGGGCTCTGTGTAAATACTGTCAAAAGGCTTTCCTCGTGCTGAGATGAAGGTGGTGTAAGCCAAGGCAAATCCTGCAGAGCTTCAGGCCAACACCGTTCCCTAAAGGATTTTAGAGCCTCTCGACATCAGTGATTGTGTTTGATTCTCTCTGCTCTTTAAAATGTGAATGGGAAGAACTCATGGTGTTTAACTGGGACAGTTGATTGCCTGAAGCTCATAGAACTCAGCTGAGGTGGCATCAAATTGTGCTTCTCTGTCAGTAAAGCGGTTCTCTGCCGTGCTCTGGAATTGCACAATAACAGACATTCATACCACCTGGCTGATATTTTTCTCTGTATTTATGTTGCTTTCAGAATACACAGATGAGAACACCCCTGTTCCCAGGAACTCATCGGTCATTGTTAGAAGAATCCCTGCTGGAGGAGTTAAAGCTGCCAGCAAGCCCTCTGTTCCGTGAGTTTCCCTACAGCTTTGGGTTCTTTGTGAGGGGTGTTCTTGTTACCTTTCTGTGTGGAGATGAGTTTCCAGAGGCGCTCACACTGTGTCTTTCTTGTTAAAGCTGCGGTTAATTGTTGCTGTTATGTGGTAGATTTTAATGGATCTCTCCCAAAGCAGACTTACATTTTTAGTCCTGCTGGGGCATGGGGTGCCAACTCCATCAATGGCGACTTTTTCCTGGGTGTGTTGGGTTGGATGGTTGTTCTGAGACCTAATTGGTAGATCCCGTTTGCTCTGCCTGGAGAGGGTCCTTATTATGTGTCTTTGTTTTCTTGCTTTTATGGTACAGACAGGAGGGCATTTGAGTGTCTCCTTGCTATTTGTTCCCATCTCAGAAGAGTCTGATTGTTGTGTTTGGCTATTTCTTCTCTTGGAGGAGAGGGTAGGTTACAGCAGGTATTCCTACACTCCAAAGCAGGGGAGTAGAGGAAAGACCAAGGGCTGCCAGCTGGCGAACAACACAAACACAAAGTTTCACTCCGAAGGCATTCCAGTGGGTTCTCTAAACACAATATGATTTAGACAAAAGAAACAGCGTCCTTAAGTCTTTTGCCTTTTGTGCCAGTCCGATGGAGGAATAGGGAATTCTGTCCGACCTTGAAATTCACTGAGCAGTTTAGCACCTTGACAAATTCTCCTGGTTATCTTCCTTGGAATTTTTTTACCCCAAGCTGACATTTGTGATCCAGGTTTTAATTCTTTATTCCTGAGATTTACTGAGGACAGAGAATTGTGTTGTTGATTGCAGTTACAGATATTCAGTACTGAGTACCAGATTATTGCTGTCAGTGATGCATTCACAGAGCCCGGTTCTACCTCAGCGACACCAGCAGGGTTTGGATGGTCCTGTTTCCCAGCCTTCTGACACATCTCCCCTTTCCAACACAGCCGGGAGATATTAGGTTGGATGGTCTCTCTCCAGGTCCTGCAGTGCTGCCCTAAAATGCGAGAAGAGGCACTGCTGGCATCAAAGGTGGCTTTGTTCACATAGCAAACCTGCACCTGGAAGTGTCCAGACCACCGCTGCTCTTTCTTAGAAACTAAAGGGCTCTGCCTGGTACCTCTTTGTAATGGTTGATGATTTGAGAACACAAGCTGTCGTACAGACTTCATGGTTTCCATATTAATGTAGCAGAGAGAAAACACTGGAGGGCTTCCTCCAGCACTGTTGTCTTCTGAGTCTGTCAGTGTCAGAGCCATTAGTGAAAAACCAGAAATGGCACTTGGCTTTGTTTAGTTTTTTAGTTGCAATGAATGCACCAAGAGAGAACAGTTTCTGCATGTGAATGAATTTCCACATTCACTGGTTCATCAAAACATAATGTTTGATGCTCAGGTTTCATAATGGATATTCACTGCTTTATGTTGGGTACGAGTGGGCACCCTTTTTATAAGATCTGATCTGCTTTCTTTCTTTCTTCTTTCTAGAAGTGAAACGGAGCCAGTACGTGGAACACCAAAATCAGTATGTAAAAACACAGCCTCATGCTTCTCCGAATTGATTTCTAAATAATGAAGCCTTGTAGGAATTCTCCAAGCATGATCTTATTATATTTTCCAGTAAAACACAGAATATGTTGTAAATAGAATAGATTGGATTCAGCACCATAGAAATGGAGAAATGCCATCATTTGCACCGTTCTCATGTGAAGAGTGGTATTTGTGGCTGGCAATGCCTTGTATTTCACCCAGAAATATTTCCTATATGGCTGTGTGTCACATGGGGAATGTACGATTCTGTTTAGGTCTTGCAGGTTCAAGGTTTGCGCAGCTAAAGCCAGTGCCGTGCTCTGCGTCTGTCTGTCTGCATCTGTCTGTCTGTACAGCTTCTGCTGTTCTTTTTTTCCTGGCCACTCAGATGGTTTGGAGTGGTCTTTTGCCATTTGCACACTGTATCACTCAGCTTTTGGTTTCCAAGACTACTTTTGCATGATGGTTTTTGAAGAGGATAACAAACCCCACAGAGGAGCAATTCTTGCTGCATTGGTGCTTTTTCGTCTGAGTTCACCAGTGTGTGTTGAAACACTGATCCCATGTCTGTAAACAAATAAACGGAACTATTTTTAAAAATAGTTTTTAGCTAAAATTTGGCAGCTGCCTCTCCCCTTTGACTCCAACGCTGCTGTGAGCATTTGACAGGCGTCCCTCTCTGAGCTGTTGTGGAGCAACGAGCTGATCTGAAGCTGGTGTGCTTATTTCAGCCTCTTCTTATTAACCTCGCAGCACTCTTATGCGGCCAGAGGTTTGGGCTTTGTTGTGAGCAAATACAACTGACACCAGGCTGGAAATGCCTCTTCCAGTCCCACGCAGAGGATACAGTGCAGGCTTTCAGAGCAAAGCAGAGGTTCTCAGTGGCTGCATTTTGGTAGTAAAACTTGACTCTATGTTTGATTTTCTCCCCACAGGTTGATGACTCCTCTTCACCGATGGCTTTGGCCAAACTGATTAAGGTACATAGATAATATTCTCATTAAAAGCTAAAAAAAGAGGTTTTGCTTTGTATTTTTAGATCTGATATTGTGCTCTGTCACTGAGAACTACTGCAATGTGCACAAACCTTTTTCTATGATTAAATTTATGTGTTTCAGTTTACAATGAGTGTCTGTTCTGATCCTGCCCTGTAACAAGCAGTTCCCAAACTGGGAAGAGAGAAGGGGAGCACCTTCTCAGCCTCAGTGTCGTGTTGCAGTATTCCTCATCTGCAGGACAGAAAGCAGCAGCACTGCAGAAGCTGTTCATGGGTCTTCATTAGTCGCATTGATTTTGCGTTGCAGACGAGCGCAGTTGTTCGAGCAGAATTGAATTGGTGTGAGTGACGGACGTTTCAGGGGCAGGGACGCTGCCCAGCCAGAAAAGAAGCATTGCCGGAGCTCGGACAATGGCCTGGCTATTTCTGAATTTCTAGTCATGACAGTTCTAGATCCCTTCTTGGAATGCGGCATGATTTCATCAGTTGTAGGACACAAGCTGCAGACATGGCAGTGGGATTTGTTTGGCCGTGCACTCTTTGAATGGCGCCCCTGTCCCTCATTGTTCTCAGGAATGCACCAGTGTGTGTGTGGCACGTGAGCAGATGTGACAGCAGCCGAGTTTTGCTGTGCAGCCAATTGTGGGTTTTGCTTTACAGAGTGTGAGTTTGTCTGGGGCAGCAGCAGTGATCGCTCTGCAAGAGCAGGCGCAGGGCTGGCACATTGTATGACGAGTCGGTTGGGTTGCAGAGATGGGAGAAGGCAGAGCTCAATGCAGAGGAGTGTTCCTCCTGCTGAGTAGAAAGTTCATTTCCAAGGCTGAGAAATCTCTTCCCACTGGAAACTTCTTCCCTATCTCACTGCAGAAGTTAATTGGGGTACATTTTTGGGAAAAAAACCAAAATTAAGTATTTCAGAAAAATATAGGAGCGCTGGATAAAGCAGCTAAAACCTGTGAGTGCCTCTGCCCTCTTGAGCCATAAGCTGGCTCAGCAAGGAAGCAATGAGTTACAAAAAGCCAATGGCACCTTGGCTTGTATCAGAAACAGTGTGACCAGCAGGTCCAAGGAGATTCTTCTCCCTCTGTACTTGGTAGTGGTGATACTGCTCTGTGAATCCGGTGTTCATTTCTGGGCCCCTCAAAATAAGAAAGATGTTGAGGCTCTGGAGCGGGTCCAGAGAAGAGTGATGAAGCTGTTGAAGTGGCTGGAGAACAAGTCTTAGGAGGAGCGGCTGAGGGAGCTGGGGTTGTTCAGCCTGGAGAAGAGGAGGTTGAGGGGAGACCTCATTGCTCTCTACAACTACCTGAAAGGAGGTTGTGGAGAGGAGGGTGCTGGCCTCTGCTCCCAAGTGACAGGGGACAGGACAGGAGGGAATGGCCTTAAGCTCCAGCGGGGGAGGTTCAGGCTGGACATCAGGAAAGAAATTTTCATGGCAAGGGTCATTGGGCAGTGAACCAGGTGGTTGAATCACCTTCCCTGGAGGTGCTTTAAGGATGGGTGGATGAGGTGCTGAGGGGCACGGTTTAGTCATTGATAGGAATGGTCGGACTTGAGGATCCTGTGGGTCATTTACAATCTAGTGTATCTGTGATTCTGTTAAAAGATTTTTCTTTCCTATTCTTCTGTATTCAGTGCCATCTGGTGGATATGCTGGCCAAACCCCTTTCCATCATCTTCCAGCGGTCCTGGATGACTGGGGAGGTACCACTGGACTGGAGGCTGGCTGATGTCATGCCCATCTATAAGAAGGGGCACAAGGAGGATCCGGGGAACTCCAGGCCTGTCCGTCTGACCTCAGTACCAGGGAATGTCATGGAACAGGTGATCTTGAGTGCTGTCATGAAGCAGGTGCAAGAGAACGGGGTGATCAGGCCCAGTCAGCATGGGTTCACAAAGGGCAGGTCTTGCCAAACTAACCTGATCTGCTTCTATGACCAAGTGACTAGACTCTTGGGTGAGGGAAAGGCTGTAGATGTAGTCTTCTTGGACTTGAGTAAAGCCTTTGATGCAGTTTCTCATAGCATTCTGCTGCAGAAACTGTCACCTCTGGCCTGGACAGGTACACACCCTCCTGGGTGGAGAACTGGTTGGATGGCCGGGCCCAGAGAGTGATGGGAAATGGAGTTAACTCCAGCTGGAGGCCAGTGACAAGTGGGGTTCCCCAGGGCTCAGTCCTGGGTCCAGCCCTGTTCAATGTCTTTATCAATGACCTGGATGAAGACATCGAGTGCACCCTTAGCAAGTTTGCGGATGACACTAAGCTGGGTGGAAGTGTGGATCTGCTGGAGGGTCGGGAGGCTCCAAAGGGATCTGAACGGGCTGGACCACAGGGCAGGGACACTGGGCAGAGACCAATGGTGTGAGGTTTAAAAAGGCCAAATGCCGGGTCCTGCACACTGGGCACAACAACCCTGAGAAGCTCCAGATTAGGTGAAGTCTGGCTGGAAAGCTGCCTGGAGGAGAAGGACCTGGGGGTGCTGGTTGAAAGCGACTGAACATGAGCCAGCAGGGGCCCAGGTGGCCAAGAAGGCCAGTGGCATCTTGGCTTGGATCAGAAATGGCATGACCAGCAGGGCCAGTGAGGTTCTTCTCCCTCTGCACTCGGCACTGGTGAGACCGCTCCTCGAATCCTGTGTTCAGTTCTGGGCCCCTCACCACAAGGAGCATGTTGAGGCTCTGGAGCGAGTCCAGAGAAGAGCAACGAAGCTGGTGAGGGGGCTGGAGAACAGGCCTGATGAGGAGCGGCTGAGAGAGCTGGGGGTGTTCAGCCTGGAGAAGAGGAGGCTGAGGGGAGACCTCACTGCTCTCTACAACTACCTGAGGTGAGGTTGTGGAGAGCAGGGAGCTGGGCTCTTCTGCCAAGTGACAGGGGACAGGATAAGAGGGAATGGCCTCAAGCTCCACCAGGGGAGATTTAGGCTGGACATCAGGAAAAGATTCTTCACGGAGAGGGTGGTTAGGCATTGGAACAGTCTGCCCAGGGAGGTGGTTGAGTCACCGTCCCTGGAGGTGTTTAAGGTGAGGGTGGATGAGGTACTTAGGGGCATGGTTTAGGGATTGGTGGGAATGGTTGGACTCGACGATCTGGTGGGTCTCTTCCAACCTGGTTATTCTGTGATTCTGTGATTCTGTTTTGGGGTTCCAGGAAGCCCCAAGATTGAGGACCCTCAATGGAGTTGGGGTTCCAGGAGACCAGGATGGGGTTATGGGACCCAGAAGACCAGGACTGGGGACCCTCATTGGAGTTGGGGTTCCAGGAGACCCCAGGATTGGGGACCCTCAATGGTGTTGGGGTTCCAGGTGACCCCAAAATTGGGGACCCTCAATGGAATTGGGGTTCCAGGATACCCCAGGATTGGAGACCTTCATTGGTTTTGGGGTTCCAGGAGACTCCATGATTGGGGACCCTCAATGGAGTTGGGGTTCCAGGAGACCCCAGGATTGGGGACCCTCAATGGAGTTGGGGTTCCAGGTGACCCCAAGATTGGGGACCCTCAATGGAATTGGGGTTCCAGGATACCCCAGGATTGGAGACCTTCATTGGTTTTGGGGTTCCAGGAGACTCCATGATTGGGGACCCTCAATGGAGTTGGGGTTCCAGGAGACTCCATGATTGGGGACCCTCAATGGAGTTGGGGTTCCAGGGGACCCCAGGATCGGGGACCCTCATTGGTTTTGGGGTTCCAGGAGACCCCAATATTGAGGACCCTCAGAGGAGTTGGGATTCCAACAAACCAGGATGGGTTGATGGGACC
The DNA here is from genome assembly GCA_033459285.1 of Clamator glandarius. Classification (NCBI taxonomy): domain Eukaryota; kingdom Metazoa; phylum Chordata; class Aves; order Cuculiformes; family Cuculidae; genus Clamator; species Clamator glandarius. The sequence continues at coordinate 20,288 of JAUNZM010001353.1, forward strand.
TAGAAGATCAAGACTGGGGACCCTCATTTGTTTTGGGGTTCCATGAGACCCCAAGATCGGGGACCCTCAGTGGAGTTGGGGTTCCAGCTCCTCCCACCCCAAAAACTGGGATCGCAGCCCCCCAAACTGGGCTCCCAGTCTCCCCAGCTTCCCCCAGACTGGGATCCCAGTTCTCCAAACCCCCCAAACTGGTCTCCCAGTCCCCCCAAACTGGTTCTCAGCTCCCCCAGCTCCCCCCAGACTGGTTCTCAGCACCCCCCCAAGCCCTCCAAACTGGTTTCCCAGTTCCCCAAGCCTCACAAACTGGTTCTCAGCCCCAACTCAAGCCCCTCAAATAGGCTCCCAATCCCCTCAAACTGGTTTCCCAATTTCCCAAGCCCCCCAAATAGTCTCCCAGTCCCCCCTAACTGGTCTCCCAGTCCCCCCTAACTGGTCTCCAAGCTCCCCAAGCCCCTCAATCTGGTCTCCCAGCCCCCCAAATAGTCTCCCAGCCCCCCCAACTGGTTTTCCAATGCCCCACCCCCCTCAAACTGGTCTCCCAGTTCCCCAAGCTCACCCCAAACTGGTCTCCCAGCCCCCTAAATAGTCTCCCAGCTCCCCCAAACTGGTTTCACAATCCCCCCAACTCCCCCAGAACTTGTTTCCCAGCCCCCCCCAGTTGGCCCTCAGCCCCCTGAACGAGCTCTCAGCCCCCTCAAATGAGCTCCCAGTCCCCCCAGCTCCCCACAGACTGGTCTCCCAGCCCTCTCAATTGGCTCCAAGTCCCCCAAACGAGATCCCAGTCCCACAAATGAGCTCCCAGTCCCCCCCAGCTCCCCCAGACTGGTCTCCCAGCCCCTTCAATTGGCTCTCAGCCCCCCTAAACGATCTCCCAGTCCCCCCAGTCCCCCCCAACTGGTCTCCCAGCACCCTCAATTGGCTCTCAGCCCCCCAAACGAGCTCTCAGTCCCCCAAACGAGCTCCCAATCCCCCCCAGCTCCCCCCAAACTCATCTCCCAGCCCCCCCAATTGGCTGTCAGTCCCCCCAAACGAGCTCCCAGTCCCCCAGCTCCCCCAAACTCATCTCCCAGCTCCCCCAGTTGCCTCTCAGCCCCCCAAACGAGCTCCCGGTCCCCCCATCTCCCCCCAAACTGGTCTCCCAGCCCCCCGAATGCACTCACCCAGCACCTCGAGGTTGACGTGCTCAGCGAAGCTGTACTGGTTGTAGCCCCCAGGTCCTCCCGAAAATAATACTTGCCAGCCTGCTCGGGGCTGAGGGGCCCAAGTCGCAGCGAGCAATCCCGCAGCCTGGGGTCCCCCGAAAGATCCGCGTGCCCCGCGAGGCTCTAGTGGACGGCACCCACCTGCGACCGAGCCACCACCGGAGGGTAATTCTTGGGATACGGGCTCCCGAAATACCACAGCCCATGGATGGCACTGGGGCGAAGCTCCTCGGGGTACCCGAAGCGGCAGGGGATGGAGACGCAGCCCCCTGAGAGCCCCGAGATTGACGGAGGCATCTAGGTTGCCCAGGGGCCCCCGCCGCTGCCTGGAGATGAGACAAAATAAGGGGGTTTGGGGGTGATTATTAGGGCTAATGGTGAGATTTGAGGCATTTATTCGGGCTAATAACACAGTTTGAGGGGGTTATTAGCACTAATAATAGCATTTGGGGTGTTTATTAGCATTAATAATGGAGTTTAGGGCATTTATTAGTGCAAATAATGGGATTTGGAGTGTTTGTTAGCAGTAATAATGGGATTTAGGGTGTTTATTAGCGCTAATAATGGAGTTTAGGGCATTTATTAGGGCTAATAATGGGATTTAGGGTGTTTATTAGCGCTAATAAAGGAGTTTAGGGCATTTATTAGGGCTAATAATGGGATTTAGGGTGCTTATTAGGGCTAATAATAGGATTTAAGGCATTTATCAGGGCTAATAATGGGATTTAGGGTGCTTATTAGGGCTAATAATGGGATTTAAGGCATTTATCAGGGCTAATAATGGGATTTAACGCATTTATCAGGGCTAATAATGGGATTTAGGAGATTTATTTGGGCTAATAATGGTGTTTGAGGGGTTTATTCGTGCTAATAATGGGATTTAGGGCACTTAATAGAGTCAATATTGGTATTTGAGGCATTTATTAGGGCTAATAAAAGAGTTTAGGGCATTTATTAGCGGTACTAATGGGATTTGAGGCATTAATTAGCACTAATAATGAAGTTTGAGGTGTTAATTAGGGCTAATAATGACATTTAGGGCATTTATTAGTGTTAATAATGGGATTTGGGGCATTTATTAGCTTTGATAATGGAGTTTGAGGCGTTTATTAGCACTAATAACAGGATTTGAGGCATTTATTAGCCCTAATAACGGAACTTGAGGGGCTTATTAGTGATAAAAATGAGTTTGAGGTGTTAATTAGTGCTAATAACGGCGTTTGAGGGATTTATTAGCACTAATAATGAGATTTGAAGCGGTTATTACTGTTAATAATGAGATTTGAGGCATTTATTAGCGCTAATAACAGAGTTTGAGGGTTTTATTAGTGATAATAACGGGGTTTGAGGGGCTTATTAGGGCTAATAATGGGATTTAAGGCAATAATTAGCTCTAATAATGGGATTTGGGTTGTTAATTAGGGCTAATAATAGGATCAGGATCAATTATTAGGGCTAATAATGAGGTTTTGAGCCGATACTAGCGCTAATAACGGGGTTCGGCCCCTTTTAAGTGGGTCCTGGGGCCTTCCCAGTCCCTCCCAGTCTCTCCCAGTGCCGTCCCAGTCCCTCCCAGTGCCCTCCCCGTCTCTCCCAGTCCCTCCCAGTCTCTCCCAGTACCTGGTGGCAGGACCAGTAGCAGGAGGGCGATGGGGAGGGCGGCAGCCACTGGGCTCATGGCTAGGAAACCAGTGTCACCAGTAAGCCCTCCCAGTATGGCCCAGTATCACCAGTATCACCAGTATCCCGTCCCAGTATCCCCCAGTGTCCCCAGTATCCCCAGTATCACTTCCCAGTATCCCCTCCCGGTGTCCCCAGTATCGCCCAGTATCACCAGTATCCCCTCCCAGTACCCCCAGTATCACCAGTATCCCCTCCCAGTATCCCCCAGTGTCCCCAGTATCCCCAGTATCACTTCCCAGTATCCCCTCCCAGTGTCCCCAGTGTCGCCCAGTATCACCAGTATCCCCTCCCAGTACCCCCAGTATCACCAGTATCCCCTCCTAGTATCCCCCTGTATCACTACCCAGTATCTCCCAGTGTCCCTAGTATCCCCCAATATCACCAGTACCCCCTCCCAGTATCCCCCAGTGTCCCCACTCTCCCTTTCCTGTGTCCCCCAGTATAACCAGTATCCCCTCCCAGTATCCCCCAGTGTCCCCCCGTGTCCCCCAGTATAACCAATATCCTCTCCCAGTATTCCCCAATGTCCCCAGTATCCCCTCCCTGTAACCCCCAGTATCACCCAATGTCCCCAGTATCTCATCCCAGTATCCCCCAGTGTCCCCAGTATGCCCTCCCAGTATGCCCCAATATCACCAGTGTCCCCTCCCTGTGTCCCCCAGTATCCCCAGTATCCCCTCCCAGTATCCCCCAATGTCACCAATGTCCCCCAGTATTCCCAGTATCACTTCCCAGTATCCCCCAATGGCACCAGTGTCCCCCAGTATCCCCCAGTGTCCCCCAATGTCCCCAGTATCCCCTCCCAGTATCGCCCAGTATCCCCCAATGTCCCCAGTATCCCCCAGTGTCCCCTGCTGTCCCCAACATCCCCAGCGTTCCCAGTTTCCCCAGTGTCCCCAGTGCCCCCGCCCAGTATCCTGCTCCCAGTATCCATCAGGGTTCTCAATGTCCTCTCTCAGTGTCCCCAGTGTCCCTGTCCCTGTGCTCCCAGTGTCCCCAGTGTCCCCATTGTCCCTGTCCCAGTGCTCCTACTGTCCCCATTGTCTCTATTGTCCCCAGTGTCCCCCTCTCCCCAGTGTCTAGAGCCCCCAATGTCCCCAGTGTCCCCAGTGGTCCAAGTGTCCCTCTGTCCCCTCCTTGTGCCAATTGTCCCCAGTATCCCCAATGCTCCCAGTGCTCCTCCCAGTGTCCCTCTGTCTCCTGGTGGCCCCACTATCCCCAGTATCCCCAGTGTCCCCAGCGCTCCCAGTGCTCCCACTGTCCCCTCCCTGACCCCATTGTCCCAGTATCCCCAGTGCTGCCAGTGTCCCCAGTGTCCCCCTGTCCCCTGCTGCCTCAGTGTCCCCAGTATCCCCAGTCTCCCCCAGTGTCCCCATTCTCCCCAGTGTCCCCAGTCCCCAATGTCCCTCATTGTCCACAGTGTACCCAGTGTCCCTGTCCCAGTGCTCGTACTGTCCCCATTGTCTCTATTGTCCCAAATTTCCCCCAGTGTCCCCACTGTCTCCAGTGTCCCCAGTGTCCCCAGTTTCTGCCTTGTCCCTGTCCCAGTGTCCCCCAGTGTCCCCTGCTGTCCCCAGTGTCCCCAGTGCTCCCAGTGTACCCAGTGTCCCGGTCCCCAGTGTCCCACTGTCCCCTCCTTGTCCCCATTGTCCCAGTATCCCCAGTGCTCCCAGTGCTCCCAGTTTCCCTATCCCCACAGTCCTCACTGTCTCCACTGTCCTCAGTGTCCCCCGTGCTCCCAGTGTCCCCATTGTCCCCCTATCCCCACAGTCCCCATTGTCCCCTGTCCCCAATGTCCCTGTCCCAGTGCCCTCAGTGCTCCCAGTGTCCCCAGTGCCCCGTCCCAGTGCTCCTAGTGCCCCCATTGTCCCCAGTATCCCCAGGGTCCCCCTGCCCCCATTGTCCCCAGTGTCCCCCACTGTCCCCATTGTCCCCACTGCCCCCACTGTCCCCATTGTCCCCCAGTGTCTCCACTGTCCACGGTGCCCCCAGTGTCCCCCCTCCCCACCGTCTCCAGCTTCCCTGTCCCAGTGCTCCCAGTGCTCCCAGTGCTTCCAGTGTCACCAGTGTCCCCGTCCCTCATTGTACCTCATTGTCCTCCTTGTCCCATTGTCCCCAGTCTCACCAGTGTCCCCAGTGCCCCTGTATTGGACTGTACTGGGAGGGCACTGGGGAAGCACTGGGAGGGACAGGGAATGACCGGGCTGCACTGGGATGGACTGGGAATGACGGGGCTGTACTGGGAGGTCACTGGTGGAGCACTGGGAGGGACGGGAATGAACAGGTTGTACTGGGAGGGCACTGAGGGAGCACTGGGAGGGAATGGGAATGACTGGGCTGTACTAGGAGGGCACTGTGGGAGCACTAGGAGGGACTGGGAATGAGTGGCCTATACTGGGAGGGCACTGTGGGAGCACTGGGAGGAACTGGGAATGACCAGGCTGTAAAGAGAGGGACTGGGAATGACCGGGCTGTACTGGGAGGACACTGGGGGAGCACTGGGAGGGACTGGGAATGGCCGGGCTGTACTGGGAGGCACTGGGAATGTGTTTGATCTACTGGGAGGCACTGAGAATGACCGGAATGTACTGGGAGGGATAGGGAATGACTGGGCTATACTGGGAGGCACTACAGGAGCACTGCGAGGGACTGGGAATGACCGGGCTGTACTGGGTGGGTACTGGGGGAATAATGGGAGGGACTGGGAATGACCGGGCTGTACTGGGAGGGCACTTTAGGAGCACTGGGAGGGACTGGGAATGACCGGGCTGTACTGGGAGGGACTCGGAATGACCGGGCTGTACTGGGAAAGCACTGGGGGAGCACTGGGAGGGGCTGGGAATGACCGGGCTATAGTGGGATGGACTGCGAATGACCGGGCTGTACTGGGAGGGCACTGGTGGAGCACTGGGAGGGACTGGGAATAGCCGGGCTGTACTTGGAGGGCACTGAGAGTTAGTGGGAATGATCAGGCTATACTGGGAGGGCACTGAGGGAGTAATGTGAGGGACTGGGAATATCTGGGCTACACTGGGAAGGCACTGGGGGAGCAGTTGTAAGGACTGGGAATATCTGGTCTGTACTGGGAGGGCACTGGTGGAGTACTGGGAGGGACTGGCAATGACCATGTTGTAGTGAGAGGGACTGGGAATGACTGGAATGTACTGGGAGGGCAGTAGGGGAGCACTGGCAGGGACTATGAATGACCAGGCTATACTGGGAGGGCACTGGGGTAGCACTGGGAGGGACTGGGAATGACCGGGCTGTACAGAGAGGGACTGGGAATGACTGGGCTGTACTGAAAGGGTCTTGGGGGTGCACTGGGAGTGACTGGGAATGACTGGGCTGTACTGGGAGGGCACTGGGGGAGCACTGGGAGGGACTGGGAATGACCAGGCTGTACAGAGAAGGGCTGGGAATGACTGGTCTGTACTGGGAGGGCATTGGTGGTGCACTGGGAGTGACTGGGAATGACAGGGCTGTACTGGGAGGGCACTGGGTCAGCACTGGGAGGGATTGGGAATGAGTGGGCTGTACTGGCAGGACACTGGGGGAGCACAGGGAGGGACTGGGAATGACCGGACTGTACTGGGAGGTACTGGGAATGACCGGACTGTACTGGGAGAGAGTGGAAATGACCGTTCTGTACTGGGAGGGCACTGGGGGAGCACTGGGAGTGACAGGGAATGAACGGGCTGTACAGGGAGGCACTGGGAATGAACGGAATATACTGGGAGGGACTGAGAATGACCAGGCTGTACTGGGAGGGACTGGGAATGACCGGGCTGTACTGGGAGGGAACTGGTGGAGCCCTGGGAGGGAGTGGGAATGAAAGGGCTGTACTGGGAGACACTGGAAATGACCGGGCTGTACTGGGAGGCACTGGGAACGACCGGGCTGTAGTGGGAGTGACTGGGAATAGCCGGACTGTACTGGGAGGGCACTGAGAGATACTGGGAATGATCAGGCTATACTGGGAGGGCACTGAGGGAGCAATGTGAGGGACTGGGAATATCTGGGCTACACTGGGAAGGCACTGGGGGAGCAGTTGTAAGGACTGGGAATATCTGGTCTGTACTGGGAGGGCACTGGTGGAGTACTGGGGGGGACTGGCAATGACCATGTTGTAGTGAGAGGGACTGGGAATGACTGGAATGTACTGGGAGGGCAGTAGGGGAGCACTGGCAGGGACTATGAATGACCAGGCTATACTGGAAGGGCACTGGGGTAGCACTGGGAGGGACTGGGAATGACCGGGCTGTACAGATAGGGACTGGGAATGACTGGGCTGTAGTGAAAGGGTCTTGGGGGTGCACTGGGAGTGACTGGGAATGACTGGGCTGTACTGGGGGAGCACTGGGAGGGACTGGGAATGACCAGGCTGTACAGAGAAGGGCTGGGAATGACTGGTCTGTACTGGGAGGGCATTGGTGGTGCACTGGGAGTGACTGGGAATGACAGGGCTGTACTGGGAGGGCACTGGGTCAGCACTGGGAGGGACTGGGAATGAGTGGGCTGTACTGGCAGGACACTGGGGGAGCACAGGGAGGGACTGGGAATGACCGGACTGTACTGGGAGGTACTGGGAATGACCGGACTGTACTGGGAGAGAGTGGAAATGACCGTTCTGTACTGGGAGGGCACTGGGGGAGCACTGGGAGTGACAGGGAATGAACGGGCTGTACAGGGAGGCACTGGGAATGAACGGAATATACTGGGAGGGACTGAGAATGACCAGGCTGTACTGGGAGGGACTGGGAATGACCGGGCTGTACTGGGAGGGCACTGGTGGAGCCCTGGGAGGGAGTGGGAATGAAAGGGCTGTACTGGGAGACACTGGAAATGACCGGGCTGTACTGGGAGGCACTGGGAACGACCGGGCTGTAGTGGGAGTGACTGGGAATAGCCGGACTGTACTGGGAGGGCACTGAGAGATACTGGGAATGATCAGGCTATACTGGGAGGGCACTGAGGGAGTAATGTGAGGGACTAGGAATATCTGGGCTGCACTGGGAAGGCACTGGGGGAGCAGTTGTAAGGACTGGGAATATCTGGTCTGTACTGGGAGGGCACTGGTGGAGTACTGGGAGGGACTGGGAATTACCATGCTGTAGTGGGAGGGCACTGGGGGAGCACTGGGAGGGACTGGGAATGAACAGGCTGTACTGGGATGGCAGTGCGGGAGCACTGGGAGGGACTGGGAATGACCGGGCTGTACTGGAAGAGACTGGGAATGTGTGGGCTCTACTGGGAGGGACTGAGGAATGACTGGGCTGTACTGAGAGGGATAGGGAATGACTGGGCTATACTGGGAGGGCACTGCAGGAGCACTGGGAGGGACCGGGTATAACCGGGATTTAGTGGGCGGGCACTGGGGTAATAATGGCAAGGACTGGGAATGACAGGGTTGTACTGGGAGGGCACTGTGGTAGCACTTGGAGGGACTGGGAATGACTGGGCTGTACTGGGAGGGCATTGGTGGTGAACTGGGAGTGACTGGGAATGACTGGGCTATACTGTGAGGCCACTGGGGGAGCACTGGGAGGGAATGGGAATGACCGGGCTGTACTGGGAGGGACTGGGAATGTGTGGGATCTACTGTGAGGGACTGGGAATGACCGGGATGTACTGGGAGGGATAGGGAATGACTGGGCTATACCGGGAGGCACTTAAGGAGCACTGGGAGTGACGCGGAATGACCAGGCTGTTCTTGGAGGGACTGGGAATGACCAGGTGATACTGGGAGGGACTGGGAATGACTGGCTGTACTAAGAGGGCACTGGGGGAGCACTGGGTGAGACTGGGAATTACAAGGCTGTACTGGGAGGGCACCTGGGGAACACTGGGAGGGATTGGGAATATCTGGGCTGTACTGGGAGGAACTGGGAATGACCATGATGTACTGGGAAGGACTGGGAATGACTCGGCTGTGCTAGGAGGGACTGGGAATGACCGGGCTGTACTGGGAGGGACTGGGAATGAGCGGGCTGTACTGGGAGGGCACTGGTGGAGCACTGGGAGGGAATGGGAATGAACGGGCTGTACTGGGAGTGTATTGGGAATGACCGGGCTATACTGGGAGGGACTGGGAATGACCGGGATGTACTGGGAGGGCACTAGGGGAACAGTGGGAGTGACTGGGAATGAACGGGCTGTACTGGGAGGGCACTGGGGAAGCACCGGGAGTGACTTGGAATGAACGGGCTGTACTGGGTGGCACTGGGAATGAACGGACTGTACTGGGAGGGACTGCGGGAGCCCTGGGAGGGACTGGGAATGACCAGCCTCAGCTGGGAGGGACTGGGAATGAACGGGCTGTACTAGGAGTGCACTGGGGGAGCACTGGGAGTGACTGGGAATGAACGGGCTGTACTGGGAGGCACTGGGAATGAACGGGCTGTACTGGGAAAGCACTGGAAATGACCAGGCTTTAGTGGGAGGGACTGGGAATAGCCGGGCACTGAGAGGTACTGGGAATGATCAGGCTATACTGGGAGGGCACTGAGGGAGTAATGTGAGAGACTGGCAATATCTGGGCTGCACTGGGAAGGCACTGGGTGAGCAGTTGTAAGGACTGGGAATATCTGGGCTGTACTGGGAGGGCACTGGGGGAGTACTGGGAGGGACTAGGAATGACCATGCTGTTGTGGGAGGGACTGGGAATGACTGGAATGTACTGGGAGTGCACTAGGGGATCACTGGCAGGGATTATGAATGATTTGGCTATACCGGGAGGGCACTGGTGGAGCACTGGGAGGGACTGGGAATGACCGGGCTGTACTGGGAAAGCACTGGGGGAGCACTGGGAGGGACTGGGATTGATTGGGCTGTACTGGGAGGGACTGGGAATGACCCAGATATACTGGGAGGGATATGGAATGACTGGGCTATACTGGGAGGGCAATGCGGGAGCACTAAGAGGGCCTTGGAATGACCGGGCTGTTCTTGGAGGGCCTGGGAATGACCAGGTGTTACTGGGAGGGACTGGGAATGACTGGCTGTACTAGGAGGGCACTGGGGGAGCACTGGGTGGGACTGGGAATGACCGGGCAGTACTGGGATAGCACTTGGGGAGCACTGGGAGTGACTGGGAATGAATGGGCTGTACTGGGAGACACTGGGAATGAGCGGACTGTACTGGGAAGGACTGGGAATGAACAGGCTGTAGTGGGAGGGACTGGGAATAGCCGGGCTGTACTGGGAGGGCACTGAGAGGCACTGGGAATGATCACGCTATACTGGGAGGGCACTGAGGGAGTAATATGAGGGAATGGGAATATCTGGGCTGCACTGGAAAGGTCACTGGGGGAGTACTGGGAGGGACTGGGAATGACCATGCTGTAGTGGGAGTGACTGGGAATGACTGGAATGTACTGGGAGGGATATAGGGGAGCATTGGCAGGGACTATGAATGACCGGGCTAAACTGGGAGGGCACTTGGGGAGCAATGGGAGGGACTGGGAATGACCGGGCTGTACAGAAAGGGACTGGGAATGACCTTGCTGTACTGGGAGGGCACTGTGGGAGCACTGGGAGGAACTGGGAATGACCTGGATGTACTGGGAAGGATAGGGAATGACTGGGCTATACTGGGAGAGCACTGAGGGAGCGCTGGTAGGGACTGGGATTGACCGGGCTGTACTGGGAGGGACTGGGAATGACCAGGCTATACTGGGAGGGCACTGGGGGAGAAGTGGGAGTGACTGGGAATGAACGGGCTGTACTGGGAGGTACTGGGAATGACCGGACTGTACTGGGAGGGACTGGAAATGACTGGGCTGTACTGGAAGGGCACTGGAGGAGCACTGGGAGTGACTTGGAATGAACGGGCTGTACTGGGAGGCACTGGGAATGAACGGACTGTACTGGGAGGGACTGGAAATGACCGGGATATACTGGGAGGGCACTGGGGGAGCCCTGGGAGGGAATGGGAATGACCAGCCTGTACTCGGAAGGACTGGGAATAACAGGGCTGTACTAGGAGGGCACTGGGGGAGCACTGAGAGTGAATGGGAATGAACGGGCTGTACTGGGAGGCACTAGGAATGACCAGGCTGTACTGGGAGGGACTGGGAAAGACCGACCTGTACTGGGAGGGCACTGGGGGAGCCCTGGGAGGGACTGGGAATAACCAAGCTGTACTAGGAGGGCACTGGGGGAGAACTGGGAGTGACTGGGAATGAACGGGCTGTACTGGGAGGGACTGGGAATGACCGGGATGTACTGGGAGGGCACTGGGGGAGCCCTGGGAGGGAATGGGAATGACCAGCCTGTACTCGGAAGGACTGGGAATAACCGGACTGTACTAGGAGGGCACTGGGGGAGCTCTGAGAGTGAATGGGAATGAACGGGCTGTACTGGGAGGCACTGGGAATGACCGGGCTGTACTGGGAGGGACTGGGAAAGACCGGGTTGTACTGGGAGGGCACTGGTGGAGCAGTTGTAAGGACTGGGAATATCTGGGCTGTACTGGGAGGGCACTGGTGGAGTACGGGGGGCACTGGGAATGACCATGCTGTAGTGGGAGTGACTGGGAATGACTGGGCTGTACTGGGAGGGCACTGGGGGAGCACTGGGAGGGACTGGGAATGACCGGGCTATACTGGGAGGGCACTGGGGGAGCACTGGGAGGGACTGGGAATGACCGGGCTGTACAGAGAGGGACTGGGAATGACTGGTCTGTACTGGGAGGGCATTGGTGGTGCACTGGGAGTAACTGGGAATGAGTGGGCTGTACTGGGAGGGCATTGGTGGTGCACTGGGAGGGACTGGGAATTAATGGGCTATACAGGGAGGCACTGGGGGAGCACTGGGAAGGAATGGGAATGGCCGGGCTGTACTGGTAGGGACTGGGAATGACTGGGCTGTACTGGGATGGCACTGAGAGGGACTGGGAATAACCAGCCTATACTGGGAGGGACTGGGAATGACTGGGTATACTTGGAGGGCACTGGGGGAGCACTGGGAGGGACTGTGAATGACTGGGCTGTACTGGAATGGACTGTGAATGACCGGGCTGTACTGGGAGGGACTAGGAATGATCGGGCTGTACTTGGAAGGCAATGGGGGAGGCCTGGGAGGGACTGGGAATGACCAGCCTGTACTGGTAGGGACTGGGAGTAACCGGGCGGTACTAGGAGGGCACTGGGGGAGCACTGGGATGGAATGGGAATGACCGAGCTGTACTGGGATGGACTGGGAATGATCGGGCTGTACTTGGAGGGCAATGGGGGAGGCCTGGGAGGGACTGGGAATGACCAGCCTGTACTGGTAGGGACTGGGAGTAACCGGGCGGTACTAGGAGGGCACTGGGTGAGCACTGGGATGGAATGGGAATGACTGGGCTGTACTGGGAGGCACTGGGAATGAACGGACTGTACTGGGAGGCACAGGGAATGACCGGGCTGTAGTGGTAGGGACTGGGAATAGCCCGGCTGTATGGTTAGGGCACTGAGAGGTACTGGGAATGATCAGGCTATACTGGGAGGGACTGGGAATGACTGGGCTGTACTTGGAGGACACTGGGGGAGCACTGGGAAGGACTGGGAGTGATTTGGCTGTACTGGTAGGACGGTGGGGAGCACTGGGATGGACTGGGAATGACCGGGCAGTAGCAGGAGGGACTGGGAATGACCCGGCTGTATTGGGAGGTACTGAGAATGATGGGGCTGTACTGGGAGGGCACTGAGGGAGTACTGAGAGTAACTCGGAATGACTGGGCTGTACTGGGATGGCACTGGGAGAGCACTGGGAGTGACTGGGAATGAACGGGCTGTACTGGGAGGCACTGAGAATGAACGGACTGTACTGAGAGGAACTGGGAGTGACTGAGCTGGAGTGGGTGGGACTGGGAATAGCCGGGCTGTACTGGGAGGGCACTGAGAGGTACTGGGAATGACTGGTCTATACTGGGAGGGCACTGCAGGAGCACTGGGAGGGACAGGGAATGACCGGGCTGTACTGGGTGTTCACTGGGGGAATAATGGGAGGGACTGTGAATGACAGGGTTGTACTGGAAGGGCACTGTGGGAGCACTAGGAGGGACTGGGAATGACCGGGCTGTACTGGGAGGGCACTGGTGGAGCACTGGGAGGGACTGGGAATGACTGGGCTCTACTGGGAGGGCACTGTGGGAGCACTGGGAGGGCCTGGGAATGACCGGGCTGTACTGGGGTGGACTGGGAATGACCGGGCTATACTAGGAAAGCACTGAGGGAGCACTGGGAGGGGCTGGGAATGACCGGGCTGTTCTGGGAGTGACTGGGAATGACCGGGATGTACTGGAAGGGATTGTGAATGACTGGGCTATACTGGGAGGGCACTGTGCGAGCACTGGGAGGGCTTGGGAATGACCGGGCTGTTCTGGGAGTGACTGGGAATGACAAGGTGGTACTGGATGGGACTGGGAATGACTGGCGGTACTAGGAGGGCACTGGGGGAGCACTGGGTGGGACTGGGAATTACCGGGCTGTACTGGCAGGGCACTTTGGGAGCACTGGGAGGCACTGGGAATATCTTAGCTGTACTGGTAGGGCACTTAGGGAGTACTGGGAGGAACTGTTAATGACCAGGATGTACTGGGAGGGACTGGGAATGACTGGGCTGTACTGGGAAGGCACTGGGTGAGCACTTGGAGGGACTGGGATTTACCAGGCTGTACTCGGAGGGCACTGGAGGAGCACTGGGAGGGACTGGGAATGAGTGGGCTGTACTGGGAGGGCACATGAAGGGCACTGGGGGGAACTGGGAATTAACGGGTTGTAATGGGAGGGACTGGGAATAGCCGGGTTGTACTAGCAGCGACCGGGAATGACTGCGCTATACTGTAAGGCACTGGGGGAGCACTGGGAATGACTAGGAACGAACGGGCTGTACTGGGAGGCACTGGGAATGAACGGACTATACTGGGATGGACTTGGAATGACTAGGCTGTACTGGGAGGGACTGGGAATGACCGGGCTGTACTGGGAGGGCACTGGGGGAGCACTGGGTGGGACTGGGAATGACTGGTCTGCACTGGGAGTTACTCGGAATGACCACGATATACTGGGAGGTCACTCGGGGAGCACTGGGAGGGACTGGGAATGAGCGGGCTGTACTGGGATGGAGTGGGAATGAACGGGCTGTAGTGGGAGGGACTGGGAATGACTGGGCTGTACTGGGAGGGCACTCGGGGAGCACTGGGAGGGACTGGGAATGAGCGGGCTGTACTGGGAGGTACTGGGAATTACCGGACTCTACTGGGATGGACTGGGAATGACCAGGCTGTACTGGGAGGGACTGGGAATGAACGGGCTGTACTGGGAGGGACTGGGAATGACTGGGCTGTACTGGGAGGTCACTGGGGAAGCACTGGGAGGGACTGGGAATATCCAGGCTCTACTGGGAGGGACTGGGAATGATTGGTCTGTAGTAGGAGGGACTGGGAATGACTGGGCTGTACATGTAATCATTGAATGGTTTGGGTGGGAAGGGGCCTCAGAGCACATCCAGTCTCACCCCGGCCATGGGCAGGGACACCTCCCACTGGATCAGGTGCTCCAAGCCTCATCCAACCTGGCATTGAACATCTCCAGGGATGGGGCAGCCACTACTGCTCTAAGCAACCTGGGCCAGGGTCTCACTGCCCTCATTGTGAGGAATTTGGATTGGACATTAGGACAAAAATCTTCCCCCTTCCAATTTAACCCCCCCAGCCTTGCCCTATCGCTCCATGCCCTCGTAAGCCCCTCCCCAGCTTTCCTGGAGCCCAACTCAGGGAAACACCCGCTCTACCCTCTGCTTTGTCACACACCAGGACTTGTGCTCCCAACCAGAATCATTATCCCAAATTCCAAGCCTGTTTCCAAAGCCTGTGTTCTCCAACAAGAGCCAAACAGATGAAGTTTGTCTTGGGAAGTGGAGGCAAAGTCAGATTCACCTGAACATGGCAGAATAATTCAAAAAAATGAAGCATGTAGCCAGCAAGGAGAGGTCATGCTGAAAGATTTCATCCCAGCGTGGTTGAGACCAGGTTGGATGGTGCTTTGAGTAAGTTGGTGTGGAAGGTGTCCCTGCCCATAGCAGGGGCTGGAACTGGATGGGATTTAAGGTCCCTCCTGACCCAAACCGCTCTGCGATTCCATGGTTTCCTGGGTCAGCTGCTGCCTGAGGTGGCACCATAAGAATATTCCCTCTCATCCTGTCCCCTCTTCTCCCAAGTAACAGGGGACAGGACGAAGGGGAATGGCCTCAAGCTCCACCAGGGGAGATTTAGGCTTGAGATAAGGAAAAAATTCTTCACGGAAAGGGTGGTTAGGCATTGGAACAGTCTGCCCAGGGAGGTGGTTGACTCGCCTTCCCTGGAGGTGTTTAAGGTGCGGGTGCATGAGGTACTTAGGGGCATGGTTTAGGGATTGGTGGGAATGGTTGGACTTAACGATCCGGTGGGTCTCTTCCAACCTGGTTATTCTGTGATTCTGTGATTCTGTAACATGAGGTGCTTACGGCTCTTTCTAAAAGCTTGGACTTAGAGAGTGTCAAGACCTCTAAAGAGGAGGAGTTGAGAGTTCACATTTCGCATCCCAGTAGGGCTCACGTACACGTGTCCTCGTGCTGTGAAGTGTCCACTCTGAAGAACCCAGCTCCAGTTGCCTGTTTTCCCGGCTTTCTTCTTGCGGGTATTTGCTGTTGAAAACAAACCAAAATCACTCTTTGCCTCAAGAACGTAGGTCAACAAAATTTCTCATGTCTGTGACGTGTGATTCCAAGGGGACTGTCGGACAAAGCACAAACTTCTGCTGCACACACATCAGAATCAATGTGGTTTTTCTCACCAGTTTTCTCTCCTCATTCAATTCCAAACAAAAAAAAACCCAGTTCGACTCACCACCAGAGTCCAGTGGTTTGTCAGGTGGACAGGGACCAAGACAACATCTTGCTTGAAGAGATCCAGGCCTGGGGTCCAACTCTTCACTGCTGCGTAACCTGAAGAGGTTAGTATTTGATAGAAGAAAGCAGTAAAAGCATGAACTGCTGGATATCCTTCCTTCTTGCTTCTTTCCATCACAA
Source organism: Clamator glandarius (assembly GCA_033459285.1). NCBI lineage: Eukaryota > Metazoa > Chordata > Aves > Cuculiformes > Cuculidae > Clamator > Clamator glandarius. The sequence goes on from JAUNZM010001353.1 coordinate 36,223, forward strand.
GATTCACGTAGAAATTAATGATCTATAACATAAGGAGTGAGCTTGAGAGGTAAACCAAGACACTAGCTTCCCAAAGGAATGAAACAGCAGCAAGGGCCATGAGGCTGCTCGACGAACGAGGATATCATCCTCCTGCAGCCAGTTTTACCTCAGAATCGAGCCAGCGACATTTCTGCATCATGCAGAGGTCACCACGAGCGACGTTCGTTTGGAAGGCACTGCTAACGACGTCGTTTGGCTCCCCGCGGCTAAACGCGGCCTCGATCTCTCTCTCCATGGCCTAAACCAAACGATTAAATGGTGAAGGACTCATGAAGTGGAGCGATGAGCACGCTAAGAAGCTTTCAGCTGCAAGAACACCTGCAATGAAGCTCCGGCACCAGCTTTTTGCTAAGTTAGCAACAGCACCCCAACTTTCAGCTTCAGAGCTCAGCTTTGCCCCAGTTTGTATCCACAAAAGGAAGCCGATATCCAACACGTGGGCACCAAAAACACTGAAGCAACTGGAAAATAAACAGAAGGAGAGCAACCCCCTCTCCCAGGGGATGCTGCAGCCCTGGCCGCACTGAGGGTTAAGTGAGGGAAACTGGTTCCAGGAGGCATTTTACCTACAAGAGAAGCGTATCAGTAATTATAAAAGAAATCAGTGTCCTGCAAGAAGCTTCACAAGAGGTAACTGGCCAACGGGAAAATACAGAGAAGTAGAAGTGCAAATTGGAGCAACTGCCTCGAGGATGAACTGTTGCTCAACCTGCACGTGTTCTGTCCGTGGAGGCCAAGCTCCGAGTCAAAGAGAAGCCTAAAGCACCGTGCAGGTATGTTATTCACGTGGCGAGGGGCTTTGAATCCCCCAGTGCAGTGGGAGGTGTCCCTGCCCATGGCAGCGGGTGGGGCTGGATGGGCTCGGAGGCTCCTTTGAACCCAAACCGCTCTGTGATTCTGTGATTCCCTCCCTTCAGCTGTTCAGACACATCAAGGAGATCCCCCCCCAAGCCTTCTCTTCTCCAGGCGGAACAGAAGAAGAGGTTGTTGAGGTTTTTGATCTTGTAAAACATCAGCTTATTTTTTCTCTTTCAAGTTTACTATTTAGGACCTTCTCTCAAGCATTTCTGGTCTCAGCTTCTTCTCAAGTTCAACAGTTCCTCCTACCGCAGACCTTTAATGGTTCTTTAATCTCCTGCATCTATAAAGCGTCTGGATTTAAAGGAAAAGTTGGACACCGGCTGAGGGGGAAGCAGCTGCAGATCCCCCCTAGTACAGCAGCCTGGAGGAGTTCCAGAAGAGCTTGGAAAAACACCACCATGTGGACACAAACACAAATGTTGGCAACACCGGGGAAGCTGAAGAACAAGAGTGGAAGTTACACGTTTCAGAGAAGAAGTCAAAGCAAACAGAAGGGTTTTTACTTCAGACGGGCAACCGGCCTGTGATAAAGGGTCCGTGTTTCCCTATTGAAGCAAGTGCTGGTTCCACAAAGGATTTTACCTAAGAGAGAAGTGGATAAAGCCACAGAGACCACGCCCCCTCCCTCATAGGCCACGCCCCCTGCATTGGTCTCATCCCATCGCCCCATAGCCACTCTCCCTCTTTCTCCATATATGGACATGCCCACCGCATACCATAGCCACGCCCATGCCCCCAGAGACCACGCCCCCACTTCTCACAGGCCACGCCCTCTATCAGCATATATGGCCACTCTTCTTCTGCAGAGATCACGCCCCCTCCACTCACTGGCCACGCCCTTTCGATCCCCATATATGGCCACACCCCCTCTGAAGAGACCACGCCCCCATTGCTCCCTGGCCACGCCCCCTCTCCCCCAATTTCTGGCCACACCCACTCAGGCTTTTAGCCACGCCCCCTCTCCCCATACATGGCCACACCCACTCAGGCCCTTTAGCCACGCCCCCTCTCCCCATACATGACCTAACAGTGCTATGACCCAGCTCTTCTCTGACCCAACATTTCTATCACCCTTCTATGACCTGACCCTCGTGTGACCAAACACCTCTATGACCCTTCCATGACCTGTTTGCTATCACACTCGTCTTTGATGACCTCGTTTTTCTATTACTTTTCTGTGACACACGTGGGTCTTTCCCAGCCTGGTGATTCTATGGTTCTCTGGTTCCTAGTGCGACCCAGTAAGTGTCTGGGAGGAGAATGGGATAAGAGCTCCTTGTGCTGGAACAAACCAGTGAGACTGGCATTGGGAGGCAAACTGGGGATACTGGGAAGGGCTGTGAGGCACTGAGAGGGGGTTTGTGAGACACTGGAGGTCAGTTGGAGGTGCTGGGAGGTTAATGGGGGAACTGAGAGGCACTGAGGGGCACTGGGAGGGGGATTGAAAGACACTGGTGGCACTGGAAGGGACTGGGATGGGGAAGTGGGGCACTGGGAGGGACTGGGGAGCACTGAGTGTCACTGGCAGCCAATGGGACATGCTGGGAGGGCAGTGGGACACTCGAGGAGTCACGGGGACACACTGGGAGTCTCTGAGAGGGCACTGGAATATACTGGGAGTCTCTGGGATATGCTGGGAGTCACTGGGATGCACTGGGAGAGTACTGGGAGGCACTGGGAGGCATTGGGATAGCACTTGGTGTGCACTGGGAAACACTGGGAAGTCACTGGGAGGCACTGGGTTGCCTGGGAGGGCACTAGGATGAAGAGGAGTCACTGTTATTCATTGAGATAGCACAGGGAAGGGACTGGGATGCACTGGGTAAGACTGGGAGGGCACTGGGAGCACTGGGACACACTGGGAGTCCCACACTGGTTCCTTACTGGTCCATAATGATGCCACACTGGGTGCCCTTGTGTCCCTGGTGTCCGTACTGGGAGCACTGGTGCCACACTTGTCCATACTGGTGCCATACTGGGAGCACTGATCCCAGCCTGGTGCCACACTGGTGGTTCCCAGTGACTGCCAGTGCATCCCAGTGCCCTCCCAGTGTGGCCCCTTGCTCATGAGCACTGGGGAAGCTCTGGGAGGACACTGGGTCACACTTGGAGTCACTAGGATGGACTGGGAGTCACTGGGTGACACTGGGAGTCACTGAGGAGAACTTGGAGGGCCCTGGGAAATAGTAGGAGTCAGTGGAATGGACTGGGAGTCACTGGGGAGCACTTGGAGGGCACTGGGAAACACTGGGAGTCTGTGGGATGCACTTGGAGTCACTGCAATGTGGTGGGAGGATGTAGCATACTGGTCCATACTGGTGCCATACTGGAAGCACTGGCATCCCTGGTGCCCATCCTGGTCTCCCACTGGTGCCATACTGGTGCCTTACTGGTCTGTACTGGTGCCATACTGGCATTTCTGTTGTTAATCTTGGGATCACTGGTGCCATCCTGGTCCCACGCTGGTTCCTTGCTGGTCGGTACTAGTGCTGTACTGGGATCTATGGGGTCCATACTGGGTGTACTGGGATAATTCCTGTTTAGCCTGGAGAAGAGGAGGCTGAGGAGAGACCTCATTGCTCTCTACAACTACCTGAGGGGAGGTTGTGGAAACCAGGGAGCTGGGCTCATCTTTCAAGTGACAGGGGACAGGACGAGAGGGAATGGCCTCAAGCTCCGCCAGGGGAGATTTAGGCTGGAAAAAAAAAAAATCACAAAAAGTTAAAAAAAAAAGAAAAGACAGGGGAGCCCTGGGATGAAGCCCCGCCCCCTGCCCCCTGCCCCCGCCCCCTTTCTGTTGGGCTCCCCGAGTTGGTCAGTTGGAGCCACGGGCACCAGACACAGCAGAGGGAGCTGAGCTGGCACGGTGCCGTGAGGGGCAGCATCTGCCCGAGCAGTGCTTCTCCGGCACCAGCACCCCACTGCCCATCCTCGCTGTCCCCGGCTGGGCCACATCTCTGGTGCACGGCGAGGGTCCTCCTGTCCCGGCCAGGATGGGCCAGGTCAACTGCTTCTGCAGCTCCAGGTGGGCTCCCGTGGTGGCTTGGGGACACCGGGGCACAGCTGGGGCCTGCCCAAGCAGTGTTGCTCATGCTTGCCGCGCTCTGCTCTGCAGGGAGGCTCTCAGCGAGGCTGAGGCGGTGCTGAGCGCAGATGTGCAGCTGAGCTGGGGACGCAAGAGGACCGAGAGGCGACTTCTCCTCCTCCAGGAGGAACTGGTGATCGCCAAGTTGCGGTAAGAGCCTGGGAGCCCAGCTCCCTGTCCCCCATTCCTGGTGCTGGGAGCGGGGCAAGGACACCTTGGCACAAGCCCCAGGCCCCAAGACCTCGGTGATGGATGCACCACGCTCTGTCGCGAGGCCAGGTTGGGGACAGGGCTCTTCCCGCGGGGACCACTAGGAGGCCACCCCCAGCTCACTGCCTGCCTCTGCTTTCCACAGACCTGGCAGCAACCTGCGCCCACAGCTCCGCCTGGCCCTCGACCAGCTGTGGGTGCTGAGCAGTGGGAATGAGGCAGGGCAGCCAGAGGAAGAGGAGGATGGCAGCGGCGAGGGCAGCAACTCCCTCATCCTCGTCTGGCCGGCAGGCTCCTGCATCGCCACTTTTGCGTGAGTTGCGGTGCCACGTGCCACGGCTGCTGGGCAGTGGGGTGCAATGCTGGCCCCCCTTCTCCCTGGGCTTCAGCAGCCACAGTCGGGGCTGGCAAGGGGCAGGAGAGCCTCTCAACCGTGCCCACGCCATTCTGTGCGTGGCCTCTGTCCTGCACACAGAAGCTGGGCAAGGAGCGGGCAGCGCACCAGCAAGGAGTGAGGGAGGGAAAGAGGGATGGAAGGAGAGAGGGAGGGAGGGAGGGAGGGAAGGATGGAGGGAGAGAGGGGGGGAGGGAGAGAGGGAGGGAGGGAGGGAGGGAAGGATGGAGGGAGAGAGGGAGGGAAGGATGGAGGGAGAGAGGGAGAGAGGGAAGGATGGAGGGAGAGAGGGAGGGAAGGATGGAGGGAGAGAGGGAGGAAGGGAGGGAAGGATGGAAGGAGAGAGGGAGGGAGGGAATAGTGGAAGGAGGGAGGGAGGGAGGAAGGTTGGGCAGGAGGGAGGGAAGGATGAAGGGAGAGAGGGAGAGATGGAGGGAGGGAGGGAAGGATGGAGGGAGAGAAGGAGAGAGGTTGGGAGGGAGGGAGGGAGGGAGGGAGGGAAGGATGGAGGGAGGGAGGGAGGGAGGGAGGGAGGGAGAGAGGGAGGGAGGAAGTGTGGGCAGGATTGAGGGAGGGAAGGATGGAGGGAGAGAGGGAGAGAAGTTGGGAGGGAGGGAGGGAGGGAGGGAGGGAGGGAGGGAGGGAGGGAGGGAAGGATGGAGGGAGGGAGGGAGGGAGGGAGGGAGGGAAGGATGGAGGGAGAGAGGGAGGGATGGAGGGAGGGAGGGAAGGATGGAGGGAGAGAGGGAGAGAGGGAGGGAGAGAAGGACGGAGGAAGGGTGGGCAGGAGGGAGGGAGGGAATGATGGAGGGAGGGAAGGAAGGATGGAGGGAGGGAAGGAAGGATGGAGAGAGAGAGGGAGGGAGGGAAGGATGGAGGGAGAGAGGGAGGGAGGAAGGGAGGGAGGGAGGGAAGGATGGAGGGAGAGAGGGAGGGAGGGAGGCCGTGTGTGCTGCGTTGGGTGTGTAGGGTGGGCATACAGGCAGAAGAAACAAGAAGGATGGGAGACATTTCTCACTCCTGCTTCTCCCCATCCCCTTTTACTTGCCAGCAGGGACAGGCCAGAGCAGCTCCTCTGGCAGGACAGAGGGAGGCAGAGCTTGGGCAACGCCTCTGTCCTGCCCCATGGGACTTGGTCCTGCCCCAGTGTCCTTGCCTATGGGCAGGGCTGTGCAGGCACCTGCCTCTGCCTGCAGGCTCGGGGCGCCAGTGGCGTCTGACACTGCTTCTCCTCTCTTTCTGCAGCTCCCAGGCGCTGAAGGAGCTCTGGGTGGGCACACTGCTGGGGTAAGCCTGGGGACCATGCATGCGAAGGCACATGGGGGAACACAGCTCCCCAGGTGGGGACAGGTGTCCCTGCAGATGCCGGCAGCTTTGAGGCAGACGGGGATCGTTCAGGGATGCAAAGTCTCTTCTTGCGCTGTTTGCAACAGAGAGAGGCAGGCGGGGAAGCAGGGCTGGTTGCCTGGCAGGCAGGAGCGATGCAGGCAGCTCTGCTCTCTGCTTGGCGCTGGGGCGTTACGTGGGGGAGGTTTGCAACCGCTTCCTCTGGAGAGAGAGGAGGTGGCTCGGGGTTCACTCTTTCTATCCCTTCCCCGTGTCCAGGAGATCAGAAGAGGAGAAGAAAGCCCGCGTGACACGACTGACTTCCATCGAAGTCCTGGAGAAGGAGCTGAGCTGCTGCCGTGCTGTGAGTATCTCTCCCCTCAGCTCTGTCCCTGAGCATTGCTCCTCCACCAAGCAGGAGAGCATTGCTTCTCCCCTTCTTCCACTGCTTCTCTCTTGCCCAGTGGAGGACAGTGCGTGCCAGGAGCCTAGAGAAGCTACTTGAGGCCCAGGCAAAGGTGAGAAAGGCTGCCTTTCACCCTCCTGCTGCTGTGCTAGAGTGCCCAAGATCCCTGGGGAGTGGGGGGAACTTTTGTGAGAGGGTCCCTCGGTGCCCCGTGGGGAGCTGAGGGCTTGGGGAGCCAGCGGGAATGCCGGCACGGCCTGGCGGGTTGTGCCAGGGAGGATACCTTCCACCCTCAGGCTGCTGGTGCTGGGTGGCCGCTTGCTCTTTCTCCTCTAGGGCTGCTCTCTAAGCACAACCTGGTTCTTGCAGGATGACGGCAAGCAAGGGCCTACACCGGTGCCTTCTGGCAATGGAGGGGGATGTTCCCAGCTAGCAGGTGAGTGTTGGAAAGAAAGGTGGGGAGGACCTTCTTTCCTTGGGCATGTAGCTCTTCTGCAGAAGCCGGGATGCTGCTGCAGCTGTCCTTCACCTTGAGCAAGGTGGTCCCCATCGCTCTGCAGCAGGCGAGTGCTGATCCGCCGGGGTCCCCTCGTTCCCTTGTTGACTGTCCCTTGCACGGAGGGGCAGAGGGGACATTGCTGAGTGCCCAAGGTGGTGCCTGTCTCTGCTCCGTCCTTGGAGCCAGGAGGATGGGCTGAGCAGGCATTAGCTCTGCTCTCTTGTCCCCTGAGTGTTGTCGCGCAGGTTTGGCACCCCAAGGGAAGATGTCAGCCGGACGAGGAAGGACGACATTTGGAGAGTGGCTGCTGAACGTGCTTCTCTGAGGACACGGAGCCTGGGCTGCTGCCCGCTGCCTTGAGGAGGGCAGGCTGAGGGCTGGCTCAGGCTGTCCTACTAGCACCCTGGCTCTCAGGAGCCTCTGAGTCGCAGGCATTGCGGAGGAGCCGTGCTTTCAGCTCCCGGCTCCCAGCCCGTCCTGCTCCCTGTCAGGGCAGGGCAGAGCAGGGCTGCCCGCGGGAGCGCTGTCCTGGCGGTCCCCATTGATGGCTCTCTCTCTGTTTCCCTTTGCAGCAGGAGGGAGCAGGAGGAAGAGGAGGGGGCTGCCCTTGCCCTTTGCTCTGCGGCGGACCCCAACGGCTGCCCGGGAGCCAGGACAGGCAGGCTCCGGCTCTAGCAGAGGGCTCTTTGCACAGCCCCTGGCAGCCCTATGTGGGGAGGACTGCACGCTGCCCCAGCCCATCCAGGTAAGCCAGCGTGGCCAGAGTGTCCCTCACCTTCCATTCACCTGCTCCGGACACGTGCTGGGTGTCTCCAGGAGCTCCCAGCATGGCCACCGGGCTCTTCAGCCGAGCCTGGTGCTTCTGGTCTCAGCGTATTTGCCATGGGAGGGAGCCGGGGGTTGTGCAGAGCTGCCGCCCTGGCCACCGCTGTCAGAAGGCAGCTCTTCAGCCAAGCAAATCTTCTTGTGTGCACCCTGCAGGAGCTCCTGGATATCCTGCACCAACGTGGACCATCGACAGAAGGCGTCTTTCGGAGAGCGGAGTGCGTGTCGTCGCTTCAGGAGCTGCGGGAGGCCCTGGACCGCGGTGTGGCTGCTGACCTGGGAAGCCAGCCTGTGCACCTGCTGGCGGGCATCTTGAAGGTGAGCACTTCTGACCTGCAGCAGGGAAGAGCTCCTGGCTCTCCTGGACTCTTCAAGGGCTCACCTGGAGCCGTTGCCATTGCAGGACTTCCTCCGAAGCATCCCTGGCAAGCTGCTCGTCAGCAGCCTCTACGACGACTGGATGGGAGCCATGGAGAAGCCAAGCGATTGGGAGAAGGTGGAAGGGCTGAAGGCGTAAGTGTGGCCGGCAGCCTGTCTTTTGAGCATTGACTTTGTGGAGGCCTGGGACTAGCCTGCAGGAATGGTTGGACTCGATGATCCGGTGGGTCTCTTCCAACCTGGTTATTCTATGATTCTATGATTCTATGAAGCTTGTGTTGATGTTCCCTCAGAGTGGCCAGCAAGTTGCCTGCCGCCAATCTCCTCCTCCTGGAACGGCTGCTGACTCTCCTCCAGCGCATTGGCCGCAATGCAGCCACCAGCAGGATGAGCTACAGCAACCTGGCCATCTGCGTTGGACCAAACCTGCTGAGCCCGACCAACGAGGAGCTGCTCTCGCTGGAGGCCATGGTGGAGGTTTCAAAGAAGGTACTCTGGGCTCAGAAGCCGGCTGCAGCCTTCCCAGTCTAGAAGAGCTTGGCTCTTGAGAGGTCTCTGGCTGCCCTCTTTCTCCAGCAAGTGCTGCTGGGAAGAGCAGCCCCACGGCGACAGCCTTCTGTGCAGACAGAAGGGTCAGGAGTGGGAAAGGCTGCTTGACGCACTTTCAGGCACCGTGCCAAAACCAGGGGTTTTCCATGTGCAGGTGAAGGCACTGGTGGAGTTCCTCATCGAACACCAGTGTGAAATCTTTGGGGAGGAGACAGAGGGTATTTGCAGTCCCTCCACCACTGAGGAACAAACTGCATCCCTGGGCAGATCCACAGGTAGGAGGGGCTGGTGGCTGCCACCCTCTGAGCAGACAGCTGGGGCAGGGCTTTGGGTGGGTTGTGCTCTAGCCGCTGGCCACTTCTAAGAAGTCACTTGGCTGCATGTGCTTTTGCCCTCCAGAGCTGCCTTTGCAAGAGCAACGTGGCCCTGCAGGCAAAGCAGCTGTGCAGCACCAGCCCAAAGCTTCCCTGGACACACCAGCCTCTCCACTCGTCGTCCAGGAATCATCAGAAGCAGGCACGCTGGTGGCATCACTGCAGGAAGAGGTATAGATTTCAAAAGCAAAGCCTCCTGCCGCGGAAGGCAGTGGTGCAGCAGAGGGGTATCTGCAGACTCTGTCTCGGGAGGGTGGAAGAAACTCTGGCAGAACACAGCTGGCAATCCTTTTCTTGCCTGGACGGGGACCTCAGGCAGCCTGCAGAATGCCCCCACAAACAAACTCAGCCTCACCCGCCCCTGTGAACATTGTCTTCCAAAGTCAGGCCCTTGGTAGAAGGGCTAATGCCAACCAGCCAAAGGGATCTGCTCTGGCGAGTTGAAGTAGCAACGGGACAGTCTGTCACTTTACCACCCCAGGGTGCCCCTTGCCACCTGCTAACGCTGACATTCATTGTTTAGGCACCCGCCGCGTTGCCTGCAAGCACCGCAGAGACCTCGGAAGAGTCCCGGCTTGGAGCAGAAGGATCCAAGATCCTTTTGGAAGGAAGAAGGTAAAATGAGTTAGCTTTGGTTCGATGAAGAACTAATTTGGGTTGATCCTAATTTTATCCATCTAATCCCACTGTAGGATGGAAAGGCTTGCAGGGTCCTCCTGTGAAAATGGAAATAAAAGAAAAGGAAAGAGAAAAGCGGCCTGGGCAGAGTCGTGGGAAATCCATGAAGAGAAGAAAAGAAGGAAGAGAGAAAATAAACGGAGACCAAAAAAAGGCAGGAAGGTTCAGAAGGTGAAGAAGCCCAGGTGCGTAGCAGGCACTGCTGCCCGTCTTTCCCCACTCAGACGCTGCTCTACGTTAGTTCAGTTCCATGGGAAGGGGTTGTGCTGGGATGGATTTGGAAAGAATTCCTTTGTGGCTCTCCCAGGGCAGCCCACTGAGCGCTGCTGTGTGGCACAGGGGCACGGGGCATCTCCAAATGCTCACGGCTCTGCGAGAGGATTACCTAGCAGTGTATGGTGCCAGAGCCATCCCGCAGCCTATGTCAGCAGCAGCTCTCTCCCCTGAATCGCAAAGAATCCCTTTGCAGCTGTGCTCCCCAAAGGAAGGGGCAGTAAGCCGTGCTTCTCGCTGCCTTTGTGTGCTGATCAGTGCTTTCTGACTCTGTCCTCACAGGTGCTGAGAAACCTGAATTTATGAAAGAGACGCTGTATCCCGAATGCCAGTACTTATTGGGAACAGAAACCATATGCCTCATTCTACTCCTCCCCTGAGTTCTGAGTTTAACTAATTAAATATGTTCAATAGTAAAACGATAAGGTACTTTTGAGGTGCGTGTTTGTTTGTTTCGTTGATTTCATTTTGGCTTATATGTGATCTGTATTTATGGAAGTCAGATAGGAACACTAAACAGTGGGTTGTATCTGCTTGCTTGCTCAATCTTTCTTAGTGTCTCTAAAGGAAAACATAATCCCAAAACTGGGACAAGGAATGGAATTGTGACGAAAAAGGGGCGCCCTCCCCCTCTTCACTAATTATTTCTTGTATGTGCAGGGACTGAGCTTATTATATGAAAACAGCAGTGAAATACAAAAAAACCCAAAACAACTCACGGTTACTTTTTCAGTGATATCCGGTGTACAGTGAAAAAAGTGGCTCTGGATATTTCCATGAACTGAGAAATAGCTCTTTTTTCATATTTAGGAAATAAAATTGCCAACCCCAATGTGAACAGGTTGTCTTGTTCCCAAATTACTAAAATCCATGTGGTGTTTCTGGAAACTCTGAAGCATATAATTTGGCTGATGTGCCTTGATCATTTGGTTTGTACTTTAACCTGGATGTGGACACCTGGAATTGATCAGAAGGTGATGAGGAATACCCTGGGTTTTTTTCATACATAAGATTTTTTAGTAATATTCTGTTGCTTTGAGGATAATATTTTTTTATTGATTATCAATTAGTCTGTAAAGATCCTTATTTTGTGATAATATTCCAGATAAATAAGAGTCCACAAATCCAGAAGCATAAGAGTTTGACTGAGTTGTGTAATAGATTATAATTTAAAGGCACTTGAAAAAAATTGTGGAGATTTAACATCACCAAGGATTTATGTAAAAGATATTAATCTGACTGTTTCCGCACACGTCACTTCTAACAGGAAGATGAAGCAAATTTGATGACTTTCTCTTGAGATCTTGTGTTTTAAAGCACTTTATTGGAAAACAAAACCACAGCACAGAAAAAAAAAGAAAAATGAAGTTTTGTCTTAAGGGAGGAAATAAAACTAGGATGGGTCCGATTTCCTCTCTTCTCCCTCAGTTTAAGTTGCACCTTTCCAGTTCCAGTTGCATCTTCCCAGTTCCTGTTGCACCTTCCCAGTTCCAGTTCTCGCAGCTTCAGGACAAGGTGTCTACAGGAGCTCCTCACCCTAGAAGTGATCGTTTTATGTCGTTCTGCTCCCTGGGCTCTTGCACACAGTCTCGGTGATGCACGTTTTAGATGAGGATCTATAAAACTGACAGACTAATCTACAAACAGCAACCATCTTTCCGAGAACACTGTGTATCCTGTGACTTTGAAGGAGTTGTCTTTTGCCATTCTGCATCCTGGTCCAAGACAACAAGGTGCAGCCTGGCAAAAACCTACCTGGACCAACACCAACACAACTGAGATGCCCTGTCCTGACCACGGTTGTATCTGAACCTTCAGGAGATCCTTAGTCGGGTTCCAGTTAACAGAGAAGTCATTAGCGTTACGTAGGGATGTTTTGAAACCAGAGACAATTCATTACCTCCGTCTCTTTTGCTTCCAAGAGAGATGGTAATCGCTGCCGTTCAGCGTGGGCTCCTCGTGGCAGGCAGCCAGGAGCCATAAGGCAGAGTTACAGCCCGTGAAGTCTAGAACGTCAACACGGAGAGATGCCAACATAAAGCACAAGTAGGTTCCAGCTCTCAGCCAGGCTCCCAGTTGACATTCTCAAGTGATTCAAAGGCCCAAGGTGATACTTTCTTGAAACTTGTTTCATCAATTCAGTAAAGCCTTTGATGCAGTTTCTCATAGCATTCTGCTTCGGAAACTGTCACCTCTGGCCTGGACAGGCGCACACTCTCCTGGGTGGAGAACTGGTTGGATGGCCGGGCCCAGAGGGTGCTGGTAAATGGAGTTAAATCCAGCTGGAGGCCAGTGACAAGTGGGGTTCCCCAGGGCTCAGTCCTGGGTCCAGTCCTGTTTAATGTCTTTATCAACGATCTGGATGAGGGCATTGAGTCCTCCCTTAGCAAGTTTGCAGATAACACCAAGCTGGGTGGAAGTGTGGATCTGCTGGAGGGTCGGGAGGCTCCAAAGGGACCTGAACAGGCTGGACTGCTGGGCAGAGACCAACGGCATGAGGTTTAACAAGGCCAAATGCCGGGTCCTGCACACGGGGCACAACAACCCTAAGCAGAGGTACAGACTAGGAGAAACCTGGCTGGAAAGCTGCCAGGAGCAGAAGGACCTGAGGGTGCTGGTTGACAGCGACTGAACATGAGCCAGCAGTGTGCCCAGGTGGCCAAAAAGGCCAATGGCATCCTGGCTTGTATCAGGAACGGCGTGACCAGCAGGTCCAAGGAGGTTCTTCTCCCTCTGCACTCGGCACTGGTGAGACCACTCCTCGAATCCTGTGTTCAGTTCTGGGCCCCTCACCACAAGGAGCATGTTGAGGCTCTGGAGCGAGTCCAGAGAAGAGCAACGAAGCAGGTGAGGGGGCTGGAGAACAGGCCTGATGAGGAGCGGCTGAGAGAGCTGGGGGTGTTCAGCCTGGAGAAGAGGAGGCTGAGGGGAGACCTCACTGCTCTCTACAACTACCTGAGGTGAGGTTGTGGAGAGCAGGGAGCTGGGCTCTTCTCCCAAGTGACAGGGGACAGGATGAGAGGGAATGGCCTCAAGCTCCACCAGGGGAGATTTAGGCTTGAGATTAGGAAGAAATTCTTCACGGAGAGGGTGGTTAGGCATTGGAACAGTCTGCCCAGGGAGGTGGTTGAGTCACCGTCCCTGGAGGTGTTTAAGGTGAGGGTGGATGAGGTGCTTAGGAGCATGATTTAGGGATTGGTGGGAATGGTTGGACTCGATGATCCAGTGGGTCTCTTCCAACCTGGTCATTCTGTGAAGCTACTCTGTGACTGGGAATGACCGGGCTGTACTAGGAGGGCACTGTGGGAGCACTGGGAAGGACTGGGAATGACCAGGCTGTATTGGGAGGGACTGGGAATGACCGGGCTGTACTGGGAAAGCAATGGGGGAGCACTGGGAGGGACTGCGAATGAACGGACTGTACTGGGAGGCACTGGGAATGACCGGCCTGTAGTGGGAAGGACTGGGAATAGCCGGGCTGTAGTGGGAGGGCACTGAGAGGTACTGGAAATTACCAGGTGGTACTGGGAGGGACTGGGAATGACTGGCTTTACTAGAAGGGCACTTGGGGAGCACTGGGAGGGACTGGGAATATCTGGGCTGTACTGGGAGGGCACTTAGAGAGTACTGGGAGGGATTGGGAATGACCATGCTGTACTGTCAGGGCACTGGTAATGAGCGGGATGTACTGGGAGGAACTGGGAATGACCAGGATGTACTGGGAATGACTGGGAATGACTGGGAATGACTGGGCTGTGCTGGGAGGGACTGGGAATGACTGGGTTGTACTTGGAGGGCACTGGGGAGCACTGGGAGGGACTGGCAATGACCGGGCTGTACTGGGCGGGATTGGGAAAGACCAGGATATACTGGGAGGGATTGGGAATGACTGGGGTGTACTGAGAGGGCACTGAGGGAGCAATGGGAGGGTCTGGGAATGACTGGGCTGTTCTGGGAGGGACTGGGAATGACCAGGCTGTACTGGAAGGGACTGGGAATGACCGGGATGTACTGGGAGGGATTGGGAATGATTGGGCTATACTGGGAGGACACTGCGAGAGCACTGGGAGGGCCTGGGAATGACCGGGATGTTCTGGGAGGGATTGGGAATGATCAGGTGGTACTGGGAGGGACTGGGAATGACTGGCTGTACGAGGAGGGCACTGGGGGAGCACTGGGTGGGACTGGGAATTACCTGGCTGTACTGGGAGGGCACTTGGGGAGCACTGGGAGGGACTGGGAATATCTGGTCTGTACTGGGAGGGCACTTAGGGAGTACTGGGAGCGACTGTGAATAACCATGCTGTACTGGGAAGGCACTGAGAATGAGCGGGCTGTCCTGGGAGGAACTGGGAATGACCAGGATGTACTCGGAAGGATTGGGATTGACTGCTCTGTGCTGAGAGGGACTGGGAATGAATGGGCAGTACTGGGAGGGCACTGGAGGAGCACTTGGAGGGACTGGGAATTACCGGGCTGTACTGGGAGTGCACTGGGGGAGCACTGAGAGGGACTGGGAATGACTGGGCTGTACTGGGAGGGACTGGGAATAACCGGGCTGTACTGGGAGGGCACTGGGGGAGCACTTGGAGTGACTGGGAATGAACGGGCTGTACTGGGAGGTACTGGGAATGACTGGGCTGTACTGGGAGGTACAGGGAATAACCGGACTGTACTGGGAGTGCACTGGGGGAGCACTGGGAGTGACTTGGAATGAACGGGCTGTACTGGGAGGCACTGGGAATGACCGGGCTGTACTGGGAAAGCAATGGGGCAGCACTGGGAGGGACTGCGAATGAACGGGCTGTACTGGGCGGCACTGGGAATGAACGGACTGTACTGCGAGGCACTGGGAATGACCGGGCTGTTGTGGGAGGGACTGGGAATAGTCGGGCTGTACTGGGAGGGCAATGAGATGTACTGGGAATAATCAGGCTATACTGGGAGGGCACTGAGGGAGTAATGTGAGGAACTGGGAATATCTGGGCTGCACTGGGAAGGCACTGGGGGACCAGTTGTAAGGACTGGGAATATCTGGTCTGTATTGGGAGGGCACTGGTGGAGTACTGGGAGGGACTGGGAATGTCCAGGCTATACTAGGAGGGCACTAGGGGAGCAATTGCAGGGACTGGGAATGACCGGGCTATACTGGGAGCGCACTGGGGGAGAACTGGGAGGGACTGGGACTGAGCGGGCTGTACTGGGATGGCAGTGCGGGAGCACTGGGAGGGTCTGGGAATGACCAGGCTGTATTGGGAGGGCTGTGGGGAAGCACTGTGAGGGACTGGGAATGACCGGGCTGTACTGGGAGGGACTGGGAATTACTGGGCTGTACTGGGAGGGACTGGGAATGACTGGGGTGTTCTGGGAGGGTACTCGGGGAGCACTGGGAGGGAATGGGAATGAGCCGGCTGTACTGGGATGGAATGGGAATCAGCGCGCTGTACTGGGATGGACTGGGAATGACCAGGCTGTACTGGGAGGGACTGGGAATGACTGGATTGTACTGGGAGGTCACTGGGGAAGCACTGGGAGGGACTGGGAGTGACTGGGCTGTACTGGGAGGGCACTGGGGGAGGACTGGGAGGGACTGGGAATGAATGGGCTGTACTGGGAGGAACTGGGAATGACAGGGCTGTACTGGAGGAACTGGGAATGACTGGGCTGTACTGGGAGGGCACTGGGGGAGCACTGGGATGGAATGGGAATGGCCAGACTGTACTGGCAGGGACTGGGAATGACTGGGCTGTACTGGGAGGGCACTGAGAGGGACTGGGAATGACCAGCCTGTACTGGGAGGGACTGGGAATGAGCGGGCTGTACTTAGAGGGCACTGAGGGAGCACTGGGAGGGACTGGGAATGACTGGGCTGTACTGGGAGGGACTAGGAATGTCCGGGCTGTACTGCGAGGGACTGGGAATGACCGGGATGTAGTAGGAGGGAATGGGATGGACCTGGCTGTCCTGGAAGGGACTGGGAATAACTGGGCTGTACTGGGAGGGCACTGAGGGAGTACTGAGAGTAACTGGGAATGACCGGGATGTACTCGCATGGAACTGGGGGAGCAATGGGAGGGACTGGGAGTATCTGGGCTGTACTCGGAGTGCACTGTGGGAGCATCGGGAGGTAGTGGGAATGACAGGGCTGTACTGGGAGGGCACTGTGGGAACACAGGGAGGGACTGAGTATGACCGGACTGTACTGGGAGGGACTTGGAATGACTGGGCTGTACTGGGAGGGCACTGGGTGAGCAATTGGAGGGACTGGGAATATCTTGGCTGTATTGGAAGGCACTGGGGGAGCACTGGGAGTGACTGGGTATGGCCGGGCTGTACTGGGAGGGCAGTGGGACTTTAGTGGGAGGGACTGGGAATGACCTGGCAGAACTGGGAGGGACTGGGAATGACTGGGATGAACTGGGAGGCCACTATGGGAGCACTCATTGGGACTGGGAATGACCATCCGGTAATGGGAGCGACTGGGAATGACCATCTTGTACTGGGAGGAAACTGGGGGAGCACTGGGAGCGACTGGGAATGAACAGGCTGTACTGGGAGGGACTGGGAATGACCGGATTGTACTAGGATGGACTGGGAATGACCGGGCTGTACTGGGAGGGACTGGGAATATCCAGGCTGTACTGGGAGGGACTGGGAATGACTGGGCTGTACTGGCAGGTCACTGGGAAAGCACTGGGAGGGACTGGGAATATCCAGGCTGTACTGGGAGGGACTGGGAATGACTGGTCTGTACTCTGAGGGACTGGGAATGACTGGGCTGTACTGCGAGGGACTGGGAACGACTGGGCTGTACATGTAATCATTGAATGGTTTGGGTGGGAAGGGGCCTCAGAGCCCATCCAGTTCCACCCCGGCCATGGGCAGGGACACCTCCCACTGGATCAGGGCCTCCAAGCCCCATCCAACCTGGCCTTGAACATCTCCAGGGATGGGGCTGCCACCACTGCTCTAGGCAACCTGGGCCAGGGTCTCACTGCCCTCATCGTGAGGAATTGGGATTGGACATTAGGACAAAAATCTTCCCCCTGCCAATTTAAGCCCCCCAGCCTTGCCCTATCGCTCCATGCCCTCGTAAGCCCCTCCCCAGCTTTCCTGGAGCCCAACTCAGGGAAACACCCGCTCAACCCTCTGCTTTGTCACACACCAGGACTTGTGCTCCCAACCAGAATCATTATCCCAAATTCCAAGCCTCTTTCCAAAGCCTGTGTTCTCCAACAAGAGCCAAACAGATGAAGTTTGTCTTGGGAAGTGGGGACAAAGTCAGATTCACCTGAACATAGCAGATTAATTCAAAAAAATGAAGCATGCAGCCAGCAAGGAGAGGTCATGCTGAAAGATTTCATCCCAGCGTGGTTGAGACCAGGTTGGATGGTGCTTTGAGTAAGTTGGTGTGGAAGGTGTCCCTGCCCATAGCAGGGGCTGGAACTGGATGGGATTTAAGGTCCCTCCTGACCCAAACCGCTCTGCGATTCCATGGTTTCCTGGGTCAGCTGCTGCCTGAGGTGGCACCGTAAGAATATTCCCTCTCGTCTTGTCCCCTCTTCTCCCAAGTGACAGGGGACAGGACGAGAGGGAATGGCCTCAAGCTCCACCAGGGGAGATTTAGGCTTGAGATAAGGAAAAATTCTTCACGGAAAGGGTGGTTAGGCATTGGAACAATCTGCCCAGGGAGGTGGTTGACTCGCCTTCCCTGGAGGTGTTTAAGGTGCGGCTGGATGAGGTACTTAGGGGCATGGTTTAGGGATTGGTGGGAATGGTTGGACTCGACGATCCGGTGGGTCTCTTCCAACCTGGTTATTCTGTGATTCTGTGATTCTGTAACATGAGGTGCTTACGGCTCTTTCTAAAAGCTTGGACTTAGAGAGTGTCAAGACCTCTAAAGAGGAGGAGTTGAGAGTTCACATTTCGCATCCCAGTAGGGCTCACGTACACGTGTCCTCGTGCTGTGAAGTGTCCACTCTGAAGAACCCAGCTCCAGTTGCCTGTTTTCCCGGCTTTCTTCTTGCGGGTATTTGCTGTTGAAAACAAACCAAAATCACTCTTTGCCTCAAGAACGTAGGTCAACAACATTTCTCATGTCTGTGACGTGTGATTCCAAGGGGACTGTCAGACAAAGCACAAACTTCTGCTGCACACACATCAAAATCAACATGGTTTTTCTCACCAGTTTTCTCTCCTCATTCAATTCCAAACAAAAAAAACCCAGTTCGACTCACCACCAGAGTCCAGCGGTTTGTCAGGTGGACAAGGACCAAGACAGCATCTTGCTTGAAGAGATCCAGGCCTGGGGTCCAACTCTTCACTGCTGCGTAACCTGAAGAGGTTAGTATTTGATAGAAGAAAGCAGTAAAAGCATGAACTGCTGGATATCCTTCCTTCTTGCTTCTTTCCATCACAAGATTCACGTAGAAATTAATGATCTATAACATAAGGAGTGAGCTTGAGAGGTAAACCAAGACACTAGCTTCCCAAAGGAATGAAACAGCAGCAAGGGCCATGAGGCTGCTCGATGAACGAGGATATCATCCTCCTGCAGCCAGTTTTACCTCAGAATCGAGCCAGCGACATTTCTGCAGCATGCAGAGGTCACCACGAGCGACGTTCGTTTGGAAGGCACTGCTAACGACGTCGTTTGGCTCCCCGCGGCTAAACGCGGCCTCGATCTCTCCATGGCCTAAACCAAACGATTAAACGGTGAAGGACTCATGAAGTGGAGCGATGAGCACGCTAAGAAGCTTTCAGCTGCAAGAACACCTGCAATGAAGCTCCGGCACCAGCTTTTTCCTAAGTTAGCAACAGCACCCCAACTTGCAGCTTCAGAGCCCAGCTTTGCCCCAGTTTGTATCCACAAAAGGAAGCCGATATCCAACACGTGGGCACCAAACACACTGAAGCAGCTGAAAAATAAACAGAAGGAGAGCAACCCCCTCTCCCAGGGGATGCTGCAGCCCTGGCCGCACTGAGGGTTAAGTGAGGGAAACTGGTTCCAGGAGGCATTTTACCTACAAGAGAAGCGTATCAGTAATTATAAAAGAAATCAGTGTCCTGCAAGAAGCTTCACAAGAGGTAACTGGCCAACGGGAAAATACAGAGAAGTA
Source organism: Clamator glandarius (assembly GCA_033459285.1). NCBI lineage: Eukaryota > Metazoa > Chordata > Aves > Cuculiformes > Cuculidae > Clamator > Clamator glandarius. The sequence goes on from JAUNZM010001353.1 coordinate 55,242, forward strand.
GAAGTGCAAATTGGAGCAACTGCCTCGAGGATGAACTGTTACTCAACCTGCACGTGTTCTGTCCGTGGAGGCCAAGCCCCGAGTCAAAGAGAAGCCTAAAGAACCGTGCAGGTATGTTATTCACGTGGCGAGGGGCTTTGAATCCCCCAGTGCAGTGGGAGGTGTCCCTGCCCATGGCAGCGGGTGGGGCTGGATGGGCTCGGAGGCTCCTTTGAACCCAAACCGCTCTGTGATTCTGTGATTCCCTCCCTTCAGCTGTTCAGACACATCAAGGAGACCCCCCCCCGAGCCTTCTCTTCTCCAGGCGGAACAGAAGAAGAGGTTGTTGAGGTTTTTGATCTTGTAAAACATCAGCTTATTTTTTCTCTTTCAAGTTTACTATTTAGGACCTTCTCTCAAGCATTTCTGGTCTCAGCTTCTTCTCAAGTTCAACAGTTCCTCCTACCGCAGACCTTTAATGGTTCTTTAATCTCCTGCATCTATGAAGCGTCTGGATTTAAAGGAAAAGTTGGACAACGGCTGGGGGGGAAGCAGCTGCAGATCTCCCCTAGTACAGCAGCCTGGAGGAGTTCCAGAAGAGCTTGGAAAAACACCACCACGTGGACACAAACACGAATGTTGGCAACACCGAGGAAGCTGAAGAAGGAGAGTGGAAGTTACATGTTTCAGAGAAAAAGTCAAAGCAAACAGAAGGGTTTTTACCTCAGACGGGCAACCAGCCTGTGATAAAGGGTCCGTGTTTCCCTATTCAAGCAAGTGCTGGTTCCACAAAGCATTTTACCTAAGAGAGAAGTGGATAAAGCCACAGAGACCACGCCCCCTCCCTCATAGGCCACGCCCCCTGCATTGGTCTCATCCCATCGCCCCATAGCCACGCCCCCTCTTTCTCCATATATGGACATGCCCACCGCATACCATAGCCACGCCCACTCCCCAGAGGCCACGCCCCCACTTCTCACTGGGAAATGCTGGGAATCACTGGGATGCACTGGCAGAGTACTGGGAGGCACTGGGTGGGAACTGGGAGCCCTAGGACACACTGGGAGTGCACTTGGAGTCACTGCGGAGCACTGGGATGCACTGGGAGGCCATTGGAGAGCACTGGGAGGTCACTGGTTCCACAGTGGTCCCATGCTGGTGTGCAGGGGTGCCTTACTGGTCCATACTGGTGTCCCTGCTGCCCATACTGGGAGTACTGTTCCCATCCTGTTCCCACACTGGTTCCTTACTGGTCCATAATGATGCCACACTGGGTGCCCTTGTGTCCCTGGTGTCCGTACTGGGAGCACTGGTGCCACACTTGTCCATACTGGTGCCATACTAGGAGCACTGATCCCAGCTTGGTGCCACACTGGTGGTTCCCAGTGACTGCCAGTGCATCCCAGTGCCCTCCCAGTGTGGCCCCTTGCTCATGAGCACTGGGGAAGCTCTGGGAGGACACTGGGTCACAGTGGGAGTCACTAGGATGGACTGGGAGTCACTGGGTGACACTGGGAGTCACTGAGGAGAATTTAGAGGGCCCTGGGAAATAGTAGGAGTCAGTGGGATGGACTGGGAGTCACTGGGGAGCACTCGGAGGGCACTGGGAAACACTGGGAGTCTGTGGGATGCACTTGGAGTCACTGCAATGTGGTGGGAGGATGTAGCATACTGGTCCATACTGGTGCCATACTGGAAGCACTGGCATCCCTGGTGCCCATCCTGGTCTCCCACTGGTGCCATACTGGTGCCTTACTGGTCTGTACTGGTGCCATGCTGGCATTTCTGTTGTTAATCTTGGGAGCACTTGTACCATCCTGGTCCCACTCTGGTTCCTTGCTGGTCGGTACTAGTGCTGTACTGGGATCTATGGGGTCCATACTGGGTGTACTGGGATAATTCCTGTTTTGCCTGGAGAAGAGGAGGCTGAGGAGAGACCTCATTGCTCTCTACAACTACCTGAGGGGAGGTTGTGGAGAGCAGGGAGCTGGGCTCTTCTCTCAAGTGACAGGGGACAGGATGAGAGGGTATGGCCTCAAGCTCCGCCAGGGGAGATTTAGGCTGGATATTAAGGAAAAAATTTTCACAAAAAGGTAAAAAAAAAAAGAGAAGACAGGGGAGCCCTGGGAAGAAGCCCCTCCCCCTGCCCCCTGCCCCCGCCCCCTTTCTGTTGGGCTCCCCGAGTTGGTCAGTTGGAGCCACGGGCACCAGACACAGCAGAGGGAGCTGAGCTGGCACGGTGCCGTGAGGGGCAGCATCTGCCCGAGCAGTGCTTCTCCGGCACCAGCACCCCACTGCCCATCCTCGCTGTCCCCGGCTGGGCCACATCTCTGGTGCCCGGCGAGGGTCCTCCTGTCCCGGCCAGGATGGGCCAGGTCAACTGCTTCTGCAGCTCCAGGTGGGCTCCCGTGGTGGCTTGGGGACACCGGGGCACAGCTGGGGCCTGCCCAAGCAGTGTTGCTCATGCTTGCCGCGCTCTGCTCTGCAGGGAGGCTCTCAGCGAGGCTGAGGCGGTGCTGAGCGCAGATGTGCAGCTGAGCTGGGGACGCAAGAGGACCGAGAGGCGACTTCTCCTCCTCCAGGAGGAACTGGTGATCGGCAAGTTGCGGTAAGAGCCTGGGAGCCCAGCTCCCTGTCCCCAATTCCTGGTGCTGGGAGCGGGGCAAGGACACCTTGGCACAAGCCCCAGGCCCCAAGACCTCGGTGATGGATGCACCACGCTCTGTCCCGAGGCCAGGTTGGGGACAGGGCTCTTCCCGTGGGGACCACTAGGAGGCCACCCCCAGTTCACTGCCTGCCTCTGCTTTCCACAGACCTGGCAGCAACCTGCGCCCACAGCTCCGCCTGGCCCTCGACCAGCTGTGGGTGCTGAGCAGTGGGAATGAGGCATGGAAGCCAGAAGAAGAGGAGGATGGCAGCGGTGAGGGCAGCAACTCCCTCATCCTCGTCTGGCCGGCAGGCTCCTGCATCGCCACTTTTGCGTGAGTTGCGGTGCCACGTGCCACGGCTGCTGGGCAGTGGGGTGCAATGCTGGCCCCCCTTCTCCCTGGGCTTCGTCAGCCACAGTCGGGGCTGGCAAGGGGCAGGAGAGCCTCTCAACCGTGCCCACGCCATTCTGTGCGTGGCCTCTGTCCTGCACACAGAAGCTGGGCAAGGAGCGGGCAGCGCACCAGCAAGGAGTGAGGGAGGGAAAGAGGGATGGAGGGAAAGAGGGATGGAGGGAGGGAGGGAGGGAGGGAAGCATGGAGGGAGAGAGGGAGGAAGGGAGGGAAGGATGGAGGGAGAGAGGGAGGGAAGGATGGAGGAAGGGAGGGTGGGAGGGAGGGAAGGATGGGAGGAGATAGGGAGGGAGGGAGGGAGGGAGGGAGGGAGGGAAGGATAGAAGGAGGGAGGGAGGGAGGGAAGGATAGAAGGAGGGAGGGAGGGAGGGAGGGAAGGATGGAGAGAGAGAGGGAGGGAGGGAGGGAAGGATGGAGGAAGGGAGGGAGGGAGGGAAGGATGGAGGGAGGGAAGGAAGGAAGAATGGAGGGAGGGAGAGAGAGGAAGGGAGGGAAGGAGGAAGGGAGGGAGGGAGGGAGGGAAGGAAGGAGGGAGGGAGGGAGGGATGAAGGGAGATAGGGAGAGAGGGAGGGAAAAATGGAGGGAGGGAGGAAGGGAAGGATAGATGGAGAGAGGGAGGGAGGGAGAGTGGGCAGGAGGGAGGGAGGGATGGAGGGAGAGAGGGAGGGAGAGAGACAGGGAGAGAGGGAGGGAGGGAGGAAGGGAAGGATGGAGGGAGGGAAGGATGGACAGAGAGAGGGAGAGAGGGAGGGAGGGAGGGAAGGATGGAGGGAGGGAGGGAGGGAGGGAGGATATAGGGAGGAGAGAGGGAGGGAGGGAGAGAGGGAGGAAGGGAGAGAGGGAGAGATAGAGGGAGGGAAGGATGGAGGGAGAGAGGGAGGGAGGGAGGGTGGGCAGGAGGGAGGGAGGAATGGAGGGAGAGAGGGAGGGAGGGAGAGAGGGAGGGAGGGAGGGAGGGAAGGATGGAGAGAGAGAGGGAGAGAGGGAGGGAGGGAGGGAAGGAAGGAGGGAGGGAGGGAGGGATGAAGGGAGATAGGGACGAGAGGGAGGGAAAAATGGAGGGAGGGAGGAAGGGAAGGATGGATGGAGAGAGGGAGGGAGGGAGAGTGGGCAGGAGGGAGGGAGGGATGGAGGGAGAGAGGGAGGGAGAGAGACAGGGAGAGAGGGAGGGAGGGAGGAAGGGAAGGATGGAGGGAGGAAGGATGGACAGAGAGAGGGAGAGAGGGAGGGAGGGAAGGATGGAGGGAGGGAGGGAGGGAGGGAAGGATATAGGGAGGGAGAGAGGGAGGGAGGGAGAGAGGGAGGAAGGGAGAGAGGGAGAGATAGAGGGAGGGAAGGATGGAGGGAGAGAGGGAGGGTGGGCAGGAGGGAGGGAGGAATGGAGGGAGAGAGGGAGGGAGGGAGGGAAGGATGGAGAGAGAGAGGGAGAGAGGGAGGGAGGGAGGAAGGGTGGGCAGGAGGGAGGGAGGGAAGGATGGAGGGAGAGAGGGAGGGAGGGAGGCCGTGTGTGTTGCGTTGGGTCTGTGGGGTGGGTATACAGGCAGAAGAAAAAGAAGGATGGGAGACATTTCTCACTCCTGCTTCTCCCCATCCCATTTTACTTGCCAGTAGGGACAGGCCAGATCAGCTCCTCTGGCAGGACAGAGGGAGGCAGAGCTTGGGCAACGCCTCTGTCCTGCCCCATGGGACTTGTTCCTGCCCCAGTATCCTTGCCTATGGGCAGGGCTGTGCAGGCACCTGCCTCTGCCTGCAGGCTCGGGGGGCCAGTGGGGTCTGACGCTGCTTCTCCTCTCTTTCTGCAGCTCCCAGGCACTGAAGGAGCTCTGGGTGGGCACACTGCTGGGGTAAGCCTGGGGACCATGCAAGCAAAGGCACATGGGGGAACACAGATCCCCAGGTGGGGACAGGTGTCCCTGCAGATGCCGGCAGCTTTGAGGCAGACGGGGATCGTTCAGGGATGCAAAGTCTCTTCTTGCGCTGTTTGCAACAGAGAGAGGCAGGCGGGGAAGCAGGGCTGGTTGCCTGGCAGGCAGGAGCGATGCAGGCAGCTCTGCTCTCTGCTTGGCGCTGGGGCGTTACGTGGGGGAGGTTTGCAACCGCTTCCTCCTGGGAGAGAGGAGGTGGCTCGGGGTTCACTCTTTCTATCCCTTCCCCGTGCCCAGGCAATCAAAAGAGGAGAAGAAAGCCCGCGTGACGCGGCTGACTTCCATCGAAGTCCTGGAGAAGGAGCTGAGCTGCCGCCGTGCTGTGAGTATCTCTCCCCTCAGCTCTGTCCCTGAGCATTGCTCCTCCACCAAGCAGGAGAGCATTGCTTCTCCCCTTCTTCTACTGCTTCTCTCTTGCCCAGTGGAGGACAGTGCGTGCCAGGAGCCTAGAGAAGCTACTTGAGGCCCAGGCAAAGGTGAGAAAGGCTGCCTTTCACCCTCCTGCTGCTGTGCTAGAGTGCCCAAGATCCCTGGGGAGTGGGGGGGAACTTTTGTGAGAGGGTCCCTTGGTGCCCCGTGGGGAGCTGAGGGATTGGGGAGGCAGCGGGAATGCCGGCACGGCATGGCGGGATGTGCCAGGGAGGATACCTTCCACCCTCAGGCTGCTGGTGCTGGGCGGCCGCTTGCTCTTTCTCCTCTAGGGCTGCTCTTTAAGCACAACCTGGTTCTTGCAGGATGATGGCAAGCAAGGGCCTCCACCGGTGCCTTCTGGCAATGGAGGGGGATGTTCCCAGCCAGCAGGTGAGTGTTGGAAAGAAAGGTGGGGAGGACCTTCTTTCCTCGGGCAAGTAGCTCTTCTGCAGAAGCCGGGATGCTGCTGCAGCTGTCCTTCACCGTGAGCAAGGTGGTCCCCATCGCTCTGCAGCAGGCGAGTGCTGATCCGCTGGGGTCCCCTCGTTCCCTTGTTGACTGTCCCTTGCACGGAGGGGCAGAGGGGACATTGCTGAGTGCCCGAGGTGGTGCCTGTCTCTGCTCCATCCTCGGAGCCAGGAGGATGGGTTGAGCAGGCATTAGCTCTGCTCTCTTGTCCCCTGAGTGTTGTCGCGCAGGTTTGGCACCCCAAGGGAAGAGGTCAGCCGGACGAGGAAGGACGACATTTGGAGAGTGGCTGCTGAACGTGCTTCTCTGAGGACACGGAGCCTGGGCTGCTGCCCACTGCCTTGAGGAGGGCAGGCTGAGGGCTGGCTCAGGCTGTCCTGCTAGCACCCTGGCTCTCAGGAGCCTCTGAGGTGCAGGCATTGCGGAGGAGCCGTGCTTTTCAGCTCCCGGCTCCCAGCCCGTCCTGCTCCCTGTCAGGGCAGGGCAGAGCAGGGCTGCCCGCGGGAGCGCTGTCCTGGCGGTCCCCATTGATGGCTCTCTCTCTGTTTCCCTTTGCAGCAGGAGGGAGCAGGAGGAAGAGGAGGGGGCTGCCCTGGCCCTTTGCTCTGCGGCGGAACCCAACGGCTGCCCAGGAGCCAGGACAGGCAGGCTCCGGCTCTAGCAGAGGGCTCTTTGCACAGCCCCTGGCAGCCCTCTGTGGGGAGGACTGCACGCTGCCCCAGCCCATCCAGGTAAGCCAGCGTGGCCAGAGTGCCCCTCACCTTCCCTCCACCTGCTCCGGACACGTGCTGGGTGTCTCCAGGAGGTCCCAGCATGGCCACCGGGCTCTTCAGCCGAGCCTGGTGCTTCTGGTCTCAGCGTATTTGCCATGGGAGTGAGCCGGGGGTTGTGCAGAGCTGCCGCCCTGGCCACCGCTGTCAGAAGGCAGCTCTTCAGCCAAGCAAATCTTCTTGTGTGCACCCTGCAGGAGCTCCTGGATATCCTGCTCCAACGTGGACCATCGACAGAAGGCGTCTTTCGGAGAGCGGAGTGCATGTCGTCGCTTCAGGAGCTGCGGGAGGCCCTGGACCGCGGTGTGGCTGCTGACCTGGGAAGCCAGCCTGTGCACCTGCTGGCGGGCATCTTGAAGGTGAGCACTTCTGACCTGCAGCAGGGAAGAGCTCCTGGCTCTCCTGGACTCTTCAAGGGCTCACCTGGAGCCGTTGCCATTGCAGGACTTCCTCCGAAGCATCCCTGGCAAGCTGCTCGTCAGCACCCTCTACGACGACTGGATGGGAGCCATGGAGAAGCCAAGCGATTGGGAGAAGGTGGAAGGGCTCAAGGCGTAAGTGTGGCCGGCAGCCTGTCTTTTGAGCAGTGACTTTGTGGAGGCCTGGGACTAGCCTGCAAAGAGCCGGGCTCCTTCCAAAGCGGTGTTTTCTGTCTGGCAGCTGTTTCTGGGCTGGGCTTGGGTTTGGGGCCAAAGGGCATGGACAGGGAAGCTTCCCCTGCATAGACTTGGGGAAAATCAGGCTGCCCAGGGAGGGAGTTGAGTCACCTTCCCTGGAGGTTTTTAAGGCACGGGTGGACGAGGTGCTAAGGGGCGTGGGTTAGTGTTTGATAGGGATGGTTGGACTCGATGATCCGGTGGGTCTCTTCCAACCTGGTTATTCTGTGATTCTATGAACCTTGTGTTGCTGTTCCCACAGAGTGGCCAGCAAGTTGCCTGCCGCCAATCTCCTCCTCCTGGAACGGCTGCTGACTCTCCTCCAGCGCATTGGCCGCAATGCAGCCACCAGCAGGATGAGCTACAGCAACCTGGCCATCTGCGTTGGACCAAACCTGCTGAGCCCGACCAACGAGGAGCTGCTCTCGCTGGAGGCCATGGTGGAGGTTTCAAAGAAGGTACTCTGGGCTCAGAAGCCGGCTGCAGCCTTCCCAGTCTAGAAGAGCTTGGCTCTTGAGAGGTCTCTGGCTGCCCTCTTTCTCCAGCAAGTGCTGCTGGGAAGAGCAGCCCCACGGCAACAGCCTTCTGTGCAGACAGAAGGGTCAGGAGTGGGAAAGGCTGCTTGACGCACTTTCAGGCACCGTGCCAAAACCAGGGGTTTTCCATGTGCAGGTGAAGGCACTGGTGGAGTTCCTCATCGAACACCAGTGTGAAATCTTTGGGGAGGAGACAGAGGGTATTTGCAGTCCCTCCACAACTGAGGAACAAACTGCATCCTTGGGCAGATCCACAGGTAGGAGGGGCTGGTGGCTGCCACCCTCTGAGCAGACAGCTGGGGCAGGGCTTTGGGTGGGTTGTGCTCTAGCCGCTGGCCACTTCTAAGAAGTCACTTGGCTGCATGTGCTTTTGCCCTCCAGAGCTGCCTTTGCAAGAGCAACGTGGCCCTGCAGGCAAAGCAGCTGTGCAGCACCAGCCCAAAGCTTCCCTGGACACACCAGCCTCTCCACTCATCGGCCAGAAAGCATCAGAAGCAGGCACGCTGGTGGCATCACTTCAGGAAGAGGTATAGATTTCAAAAGCAAAGCCTCCTGCCGCGGAAGGCAGTGGTGCAGCAGAGGGGTATCTGCAGACTCTGTCTCGGGAGGGTGGAAGAAACTCTGGCAGAACACAGCTGGCAATCCTTTTCTTGCCTGGACGGGGACCTCAGGCAGCCTGCAGAATGCCCCCACAAACAAACTCAGCCTCACCCGCCCCTGTGAACATTGTCTTCCAAAGTCAGGCCCTTGGTAGAAGGGCTAATGCAAACCAGCCAAAGGGATCTGCTCTGGCGAGTTGAAGTAGCAACGGGACAGTCTGTCACTTTACCACCCCAGGGTGCCCCTTGCCACCTGCTAACGCTGACATTCATTGTTTAGGCACCCGCGGCATTGCCTGCAAGCACCGCAGAGACCTCGGAAGAGTCCCAGCTTGGAGCAGAAGGATCCAAGATCCTTTTGGAAGGAAGAAGGTAAAATGAGTTAGCTTTGGTTGATGAAGAACTAATTTGGGTTGATCCTAATTTTATCTATCTAATCCCACTGTAGGATGGAAAGGCTTGCAGGGTCCTACTGTGAAAATGGAAATAAAAGAAAAGGAAAGAGAAAAGCGACCTGGGCAGAGTCGTGGGAAATCCATGAAGAGAAGAAAAGAAGGAAGAGAGAAAATAAACGGAGACCAAAAAAAGGCAGGAAGGTTCAGAAGGTGAAGAAGCCCAGGTGCGTAGCAGGCGCTGCTGCCCGTCTTTCCCCACTCAGACGCTGCTCTACGTTAGTTCAGTTCCATGGGAAGGGGTTGTGCTGGGATGGATTTGGAAAGAATTCCTTTGCAGCTCTCCCAGGGCAGCCCATTGAGCGCTGCTGTGTGGCACAGGGGCACGGGGCATCTCCAAATGCTCACGGCTCTGCGAGAGGATTACCTAGCGGTGTAAGGTGCCAGAGCCATCCCGCAGCCTATGTCAGCAGCAGCTCTCTCCCCTGAATCGCAAAGAATCCCTTTGCAACTGTGCTCCCCAAAGGAAGGGGCAGTAAGCCGTGCTTCTCGCTGCCTTTGTGTGCTGATCAGTGCTTTCTGACTCCGTCCTCACAGGTGCTGAGAAATTGAATTTATGAAAGATACGCTGAATCCTGAATGCCAGTAATTATTTGGAACAGAACCATATGCCTCATTCTACTCCTCCCCTGAGTTCTGAGTTTAACTAATTAAATATGTTCAATCGTAAAACGATAAGGTACTTTTGAGGTGGGTGTTTGTTTGTTTCGTTTATTTCATTTTGGCTTATATGTGATCTGTATTTATGGAAGTCAGATAGGAACACTAAACAGTGGGTTGTATCTGCTTGCTTGCTCAATCTTTCTTAGTGTCTCTAAAGGAAAACATAATCCCAAAACTGGGACAAGGAATGGAATTGTGACGAAGAAAGGGGCACCCTCCCCCACCTTCACTAATTATTTCTTGTAGGTGCAGGGACTAAGCTTATTATATGAAAATGGCAGTGAAATAGAAAAAAACCCAAAAAAACTCACGGTTACTTTTTCAGTGATATCCGGTGTACAGTGAAAAAGTGGCTCTGGATATTTACATGAACTTAGAAATAGCTCTTTTTTCATATTAAGGAAATAAAATTGCCAACCCCAATGTGAACAGGTTATCTTGTTCCCAAATTATTAAAATCTATGTGGTGTTTCTGGAAACTCTGAAGCATATAATTTGGCTGATGTGCCTTGATCATTTGGTTTGTACTTTAACCTGGATGTGGACACCTGGAATTGATCAGAAGGTGATGGGGAATACCCGGGTTTTTTTTCTTACATATGTTTTTTTAGTAATATTCTGTTGCTTTTAGGATAATATTTTTTATTAATTATCAACTTAGTCTGTAAAGATCCTTATTTTGTGATAATATTCCAGATAAATAAGAGTCCAAAAATCCACAAGCATAAGAGTTTGACTGAGTTGTGTAATAGATTATAATTTAAAGGCACTTGAAAAAAATTGTGGAGATTTAACATCACCAAGGATTTATGTAAAAGATATTAATCTGACTGTTTCCGCACACGTCACTTCTAACAGGAAGATGAAGCAAATTTGATGACTTTCTCTTGAGATCTTGTGTTTTAAAGCACTTTATTGGAAAACAAAACCACAGCACAGAAAAAAAATAAAAAGTGAAGTTTTGTCTTAAGGCAGGAAATAAAACTATGATGGGTCCGATTTCCTCTCTTCTCCCTCAGTTTAAGTTGCACCTTCCCAGTTCCTGTTGCACCTTCCCAGTTCCAGTTCTCGCAGCTTCAGGACAAGGTGTCTACAGGAGCTCCTCACCCTAGAAGTGATCGTTTTATGTCGTTCTGCTCCCTGGGCTCTTGCACACAGTCTCAGTGATGCACGTTTTAGATGAGGATCTATAAAACTGTCAGACTAATCTACAAACAGCAACCATCTTTCCGAGAACACTTTGTGTATCCTATGACTTTGAAGGAGTTGTCTTTTGCCATTCTGCATCCTGGTCCAAGACAACAAGGTGCAGCCTGGCAAAAACCTACCTGGACCAACACCAACACAACTGAGATGCCCTGTCCTGACCACGGTTGTATCTGAACCTTCAGGAGATCCTTAGTCGGGTTCCAGTTAACAGAGAAGTCATTAGCGTTACGTAGGGATGTTTTGAAACCAGAGACAATTCATTACCTCCGTCTCTTTTGCTTCCAAGAGAGATGGTAATCGCTGCCGTTCAGCGTGGGCTCCTCGTGGCAGGCAGCCAGGAGCCATAAGGCAGAGTTACAGCCCGTGAAGTCTTGAACGTCAACACGGAGAGATGCCAACATAAAGCACAAGTAGGTTCCAGCTCTCAGCCAGGCTCCCAGTTGACATTCTCAAGTGATTCAAAGGCCCAAGGTGATACTTTCTTGAAACTTGTATCATCAGTTTAAAACATTGATTAGAAAGGCCCAGTGAGACGTTGCAATTAAAAAGCAAAGTCTCATTTATAAGGGCGCTCTTTTGATTAGACATATGCTGAAATCTCTGGGAACTGGCTAGTGAGCAGGACATTCCTAACAAGCATTTCATGCCTAAAGCTTTTGATCCATTAGGGAAAGAAACAAAGAGAAATCTGTGTCTGTGAGGCACATGACTTGCAGTCACTGCTTTCCTTGGGCTTGCTGCTGGGACAGATATATACTGCCATTAGTAAAATTAAACTGTAACGTGGATAGGAATCTAGATACTGGAAAAACCTTTTAAAAGTAAGACAATCAAGCGAGCAGGAGAGCTGCACGAAGCGCATCTGTGTCCAGCTGTTCAGCATTAATTCCTCTGCTGTGCTATGTTTATTGGAATTTTGATTTAGGCAAATACAAGGGGGGATTAGGAAAAACTGATTTTTTTTTTTTTTTTTGTAATATTTTCAGAAGGCTTATGCTGGGGCATAGGGCAGAGTGTGGTGTAGCATACTCTCTAAGTGATTTATAGTAATGTTGAGGTAAAAGAATTAGTTTCTGTTGTTATTTTCAAGAAGTTCTGGAGTTTCAGAGTTATTTACATTGGAAACCTTAATTTTGTGGCTGCATGGAAGCTTTGCATAACTTGCAGGTAACTTAGGGCTTACAGCACCTTGCAGCAAGTTCACGCTCCGGGTGTACACGATAGGTATTTTTAGGATGCGGTATAGCTGAAACACTTTCCTAGATCTTAGATGAGTAGGTTGATTCGCCTTAAAGTCAAGTGACAGGCTGCAATGACATCTGAGTTAAATATGAAAACCACGCAAAACACCACTCTGCCCGAGCTGCTTATTCCATCTTTATGCCATTATAGGAACCTTTAAAAATCCTATTTCACCCTGAGGAGTGGAGAAAATTTCAACAATCCCTCTTTACTGAAAGCCTAGAAAAACGGCCAGTATGGCTACAATAAATATTACCTTTGTTAATATTTATGACAATAAAATAAAATTCTAACAATAGAATTCTTATTCCCTGTTCCCCACTCTGTCTTTCCTATCAATCTGTGACCAGCTACCAGCAGTTGCAGAGGGAGATTTTCTCTGTTTTGGTTGTGGCTAAATCAGAATCCTGCCTATTGCTGTTCCTCCTGCCGCATTCACACTTCCAGCAGCTCAGCTCAGCATTTCCATCTGTAGCTTCTGCTCTGCTTGCTGCTGGACTCCAAAAGGAATCTCCCTGGCCATGACCGAACTCCCTTCAGTTTGCTGCTTATTATTTTTTTAGCTTGGATATTTCCGACAGGTGGACTGGCAATACTGTCACTTTGAGCAGCCTTGTTAAATTTACAATAAAATGTTTCAATTTTGATATAAAATGAAAGGAAGTATTGGGCAAATTCTCAAGGGATTCCGCCGGGTGTCCCTCTCTGTGCTGTGTCCTCACATACATCTGCCGCCCTTTAGCAGAGAGCTTGTAGCTGTTCAGTGGTGAGTCAGATGCAGCCGCTTTAACTTGCCTTGACAACAAAGAGTTCCCCTCTGCAGAGGAGAAATAGGAAAATACTAAGTTTGTGGAGAGGTGGGGACCAGCCTGGGGAATACCTGGCTCTTGAAGTCAGATGCACTAATGCTGGGAGGGGTGCAGAGAGGACCTGGGACTTCCCTTGACTGACCATGTTGATTCCACATCAACTTCTCTGCTCAAAGTGCAGCATTTTCTGGGAACAGCTACCACGCACCCAACCTCGAGCTGATACGGGTGAGCAGGAGCAAAGAGACATAGGGAAGCCGAACTCCCTGAGGATTAACTTACTGGACCTGATACACTTCCATAGCAGGGAATTAATCACGGAGGAGAAAATGTCTGGTTTGGGTGGCTTTGCTTTGTCTGTATGAAGGAATCAACCTTCAAAACCAAACCGGCCATTGTTGGAAGAGCCACAGGGATCAGGCCTGCTGAGCCAGGCTTGGAGCTCGCACCCAAACCTGTTGCTGTGTTTCTTTCTGCTGGAACAATAATGCTGCTCGATTTGAAAAGGAATATGTTCTCATCCTCTGATTTAGCAGCTAGGAGTTCAGTCTTCTCTTGCTTGCTCAAAACATTAGTCATCTTTGATCAGTTGTTAAGAACATCTCTCATCTTTGTCTCTTTCTAAAAAAAAAAAAAAACCTATATATTTTTTAATTTCACTTGCTGTTCTCTGGGATCTTAATTCAGTACAAATTATCCTGCCATATAAGTTTAAAATCAGTGAAAACAATCAAGCTGATTAGAAGGGAATAGTGACATGGAGACTGGTGGGTGGAAAATGTGGTTATTGGGCAGGCAGCATGGGGCTTGTTTCAGTTGTATAAATCTGGTTCTAGCATTTGAGGGGAGAATCCATTCATTATTTAATGTTGGCCTGGATTCATCTCTGGTGCTTTCAAGTGAATGGGGTTTGAAAGAGTCTAGTGAGTGTTTGAGATGTGGAGGATCATCAAATTAAAGCTGAGGCCCTTCCACGAAGTATTTTTTTACTTTTACATAACCAGTGATTTGGTTCTGTTCTGTCCCACCTACCTTCCCCCCAGAGCCCCTCCTGGTACAGAGGAGGGTTTTCCTGATACTGAATGCTGGGAAGAATGAGCCCTTGGCAAAAGGCAGCGGTGCTCTCGGCAGTAGTGCTTAGCTCAGAGGAAATTCAGCTCCCTTTGTTCATCCCCAGAGGGAAGCGAGCCTTTAGAGAGCAGGAAGGAATCTCCTGGAGAAGCTGCACAGCTTGCACACTCTTCCCAGGGCCCAGGGTATTTCACAATCGCACACACCTTACACCCCAACTGCTCTGTGAGGAATTACACCTCTGCTTGCTCTGCTTTTTCTGACTCGCTGTGCTCCCTGGGTTACCCCAAACTGGGAAGACAGGCACGGCCCCATTGGTTGAAGACAGACCTTTTCCTAGGCCGTGTTTTTCCAGTGGGATGTGCCTGAGATCCAAGCTACCAAGACTGTAACCATCCCCACGATGGACCTGCAGGTCAGCAGATCTCTCCATCAGATGAGCGCTCTGCTCTGGGCTGAGCAGGGCCACAGGGGCTCTGTCGTGCAGACTTTCCTCCTGCAGTTCAAACAACACAGTGAGAACACCCTGGTATTTGTACTCTTTGCAATTCCTTTTCACTGTCTCCTTCGATTTTGGGGCTTGACTCTCTGGTAAATCTACTGAGCTCATGACTCAACTTTGTAAACTTGTCCAGACATGAGAGACAATGAAATTGGCCGTCACAAAAGAGAAAGGATCGATTCCTGTATTTCACATCCTCACAGGCAGAAGCAATACTCTCTGCCCCATTTTATGTGCCTGTTTGTCCTGCAAGCTTTTTTAACCCATTCACCGACGGCCTGGACAATATCAGCCATGAAGTCCTGGGCCTGACAGAGCTCCTCTACCTGGACACGTCCCTGTCAGGTGGAGAATCCCCAGCCTAAATCCAAATAACATGCATGACAACTGCTACTATTTCTCTTCCAAACTCTGAGGATGCTGGCAGTAGATATTGCACACACCAACACAATATAATATACCAAAGGATGTATTCAACGGGCTGGAAAGGGACTCAGAATAAAAACCTTCCATCCAATTGGTTTTTCTCAGACAGAACACTGAGTGCCAAACCTGATTATGTGCTGTTGTGAAATCCCTGATGATCCCTGTTAACACAACTGCTCGTCAAATCAAGTCCTGGTTACGTTATCCTGATGCCAAACTCAGACAGCATCAGGATCAAGATGCCGGCAGGATCAAGACACCTTTATTCCTGGTTCTGATCAGCTCTCACTTGGTCATAAGGGAATGTAGGGAAGTTGGAAAATAGCTACTGTAGCAGTCACTGTATTTTCACAACAACTTCTTTGGCTGCTGAGCTGAGGGAAGTCTCTGATTCCCATTTCTTTAATTTCTTGGAAAGAGAAAAAGTTCATTGCAAGCCACATAGACAGGGAGCTGCACACACCCTGACTCTGGCCAAGGCCTGTGACACCTTTGCTCACATTCGTTAATGACGGCATTGCAGATGGACTGACTGCGCCCGAGCCCCCTGAGCACTATGGGAATCCCACAGGCACGACGGCATCATCAAAGCCTTCAGGTCAATTCTAATAAGGTGCTTAAGGAATAAGAAAGACTCTGGGGGCTCCACCCACGGGAGCTGGAAGATCAGCTGGACTTGATCATCTAAGGTACCAGTTGTGACACGAACAATGCAACCGTCGCCAGGCTGCTGGAAGCAGGGACTGGCAGAGTCGTCACCATGGGGACAGAGGCTTTGTTGCCTCAGACACCCCCACTCTGACCACCAGCCATGGCAGGTACAGCAGCTCCTGGTGGTGCTCCTGTTCTCCGTGTAAAACCCCAGCCTGCTCTGCCCGCTGACATTTCACCCCATCATACCTCTTTGCTTCCCCCAACAGAGAGGATCCCTCTCCAGATGCTGGCGGCATCAGAAGTGCCCAGCGTGAGCTTCACGGCTCCAGCTGTGCCCCCAGCGGCCACTGCCTGGCTGTTGCCCTCTGTCCTGGGGCTGCCGGTGTCCTATGAGCCTGCCCAGCTCCACCCTGGCACCCACCAGCTGGACCCCACCAGCACCAAGCAGGGGAAGCCGGGGCCCGTGGGGGCCCTGGGGCAGCTGGGGCATCTCCTGACCATGGACCAGGTCTGCTGTGGGGTGCAGCTCCCTGTCGAGTCTGCTCCCTGTCACCCTGCCTCTGTGTGGGGACAGCAGGAGTTGGTGGGGATGTCAGTGCCCCACCAGCTGATGGGGCTGGGGCCATCAGCCGTGGTCGAGGGAGAGGCACTCTGCCCCACAGCCACGCTCCAGCAGGGGACAGGCCCACTGGCCAACGCCTTTACGTATCAGGACAATGACACCAACACCAATGCTCTGCTCTCTGGGCTCAACAGCATCGATAGCATAGAGTCTGTCCTCGATGTTCTCGGCAGCCCCAGCTTGATGAACATTGCAAACAAACTCCCCAACCTGTCAGAGTACACGGTGAAGGGCAGCTGCCCCAAAGAGGGAGAGGTTGTTGTCGGACTGCGGGACAGCGAGGACACTGTCCCTGATGTCCCTTATGTCCCCAGCTTGACCACCACCTAAACAAGATCCATCATTTCTCTGAGTGCAGGGCAGACAGCGGCTGCACCGTGGCAGGAGCGTCAGCGGCGACACTGGGAGACACCGACCCCTTCTGGGTTGGGGACCTATGTCCCCCTTGCTGGACATGGACTGGAAGCAGGGTGGAGTGGCGGTGGTTCTCCCCTCTCTGCTGCCAGGGGTCCCGTGGAGCCTTCTCAGGAGAGTCCTATGGAGACTCCAAAGGAGATTCCTGCAGAGAGACCCCTGAAAAAAACCCCTGTAGGCTCCCGTGCAGTGGCCCTGGCTGAGGCCCCTGTGCGTCCCACTGCTGAGTCCCCTGGCCAGCCCCCCGGCTGCCCCTCAGCCTCTTCCACCATGCAGGGACCAACTAGGAGAGGAGGACCTGGGAAGGCAGCCCCAGCTGGGTTTGACCTGCTTGCCACTGCCTCCGGCTGTCCCCTCCAAAGAGAGGGAGCCCAGATAGGGCAAGGCAGGTGGCAAACAGGGCAAGCGTCCCACACCAGCCTTCACCCTCGAGATGCAGGAGACCTCCTGTCCAAGAAGAAGAGGGTAGCGTGGCAGGTAGCAAAGCCCTCCCAGGCCCTTCAGGAGGGGAAGGCAGACAGGGCTGGGGCAGTGCTGGGGGGCAGCGGGCAGTCTTCAGGCAGCAGAAAGAAACAAGCCATTGGCAGCAAGCACAGGGCATCTGAGGACACCAGTGTGCCCCATGTGGAACTCGAGAATGCCCTGCATTCAACAACCACCTGCCCACCCCACCCACTACTGATCCAGAAGGCACAGAGCATGGATCCGTGTGAGCTGCGGCCCCAGGACCGGCTGCTGAGCAAAAAACTGCAGGCCAAAATGAGAGGGAGCTCATGAAGCATCTGGCACAGCAGGAGACGCAGCGGGCAGCCCTGATCACTGGGATGAAATGACCAGATGATGACACGTATGGATGGTCCAAGTCCGACACGGAGACTGACAGCATGCAGGGCATTGAATAACCCAATGGTCAAGTACAACCTTCTGTAGCACAACAGGCAGACGCAAGGATCTGCACCCTCCCACTCCAGCCCAACCCTCTCCCAAATCCCCATTTCTTCCTGAATTCATTAAAAGAGTTGAGTATTTGCTTGGAAGCTCCTCTCTCTGCCTGAGGTCACTTGCATAGTGGCAGGGAGTGGGTGTTCCCACAGCCTCTGCCCACCCTACCGGTAGCTTAGCTGGGCTGGCGATGGCCACCGAGAGGATGGGGAGATGGGGCATCACTCCGGGTGGTGGGTGCCCGTGGGTGATACCACCTTGATTTGCGTGAACGCCAGCAGGGTGGGGACCTCCCTCACTGCCCCACTACCAACATCACTATCATTGCCTAGCACCAGCACCACTGCCTTTGACCTGGATCCGGCCATGGAGAGGAGCTGCAGCCACCCTGGGAGACCAAGCTGGGACGGGCTGAGACCTCGCACACAGCCCTGAGCGGGCATCACTGGCCAGGGCTCACATGCCCAGATCCTAAACCTGGCAGTGCACTAACTGCCCAGGTCACTCCACCCCCTCTACAGCCTCATCTGTTGCTGTCTGGGCGTCATCCGCAAAAATCCTCTGCCCACGGGAGAGCCCTGAGCCAGAGGCATAAAAGTCCACAGCCTTCCCATGCCAACTGAGGTGAGAATGCAAAGTACAGAATTGCAGAGGTATCCTTTCTCCTTCATTGACAGCTCTGAGCTTCCCAGAAGCACAGTCCTTCTTCCCAAGGCCAGGCTGTCTTTGTGTTTGTTTACTGCAGCAGGAACACGAGTTGAGTGTCCAGGAAAAAAGCACTGCCTCATCCCATTACAGCATTTCAATATCTACAAACGAAGGCAGTGCACTTTCAAACTATAAAGACCAGTTTATTAAATCGAGAACGGAATTCTCACCACATGTCCTATGGATCCCTGCAGCCTAGGTCCCAAAAAGCCAGTGACAGGGTGATGGATTCCCAGCAATAGATACCACCTAGGGAGGCTCAGTCTCCCCTAGTGATTAGATTTGCTGCTGCAGATCAGAAATCAGCCCTGTACCACTCAGGGCATTCCAGCATCCCTAGCAGAGCCATCACACAGTGTTTTGTCACCCTTGGTCCCTGCTGTTCCTCACAACGATGTGGCTGACCAGCAGCCCTGCTCCTGGAGCCCGTCTCTGTGCTCGAGAGGAGCTGTTTGCACACCGCTGGCTGCCGGCCTTGCTGCCTGGAAACCCTCACTGTGCTCCCCAAAGCAATGAAAAGCACCCCGCTCTAGCGGTACCCACATCACTGTTCCTCACTCCAAGTGACAAGGCCTGTTATTGTGTATTCCTGCCCACCCACAGCCGTCTGCTCCTTTGGTCTTTTAAGCGTTTTGGGAAAGAACACTTGGGAGGTTTGTGGATTTGTACTTTGGTGTCTCTGCAGCACAGGCTCAGATCCACGACAAGGGCTCGTAAAGTGCACAGCAACACAGAATTGTGTAGGGAGGAAGCATACTCAGAAGTCCAGCTCACTTCAGATATGTAAGACAGGGCTTTAAGCTGGATCGCGCTGAACCAGAACTAACCTGCTCTCCCTCCTTGCCGGGCAACTCGGGCTCCATCAGTCCCTTGTGTATCTCTGGTTCCTGTGGAATGCAGATCAACAGTTTCCCGTTTCAAAGAAACAAGAAAGATGAGTCACAACTATGCAGAAATCCTGTCCCCTGCCTCCCAGTGCCCACACAGCGGTGTTATCAAGGCCCTGCACAGACACACAAGATCCATTTAATGCGCTGGGGAAGAGAGGGCAGGGAGAGCTCTGGCACCCACAGTCAGTAACAACAACGTCTGCTCTCAGCTGGAGCTTGGCTCGCGTGCAAGGACAGGACCGATCCAGCCACGAAGCTGAGGGCATCCCTGAATCCCAGCTGCCACATACACTGTGCCTTCTTCTAAAACCTTCTCTCAATGAACAGTGTTCAGGGCTCTTGCATCTCATCACGGCTTCGATAAATGTGCTCTGGCTGAGGTCTCACCAGGGAGCTTCTCAGCACTTCAACTTTGCTTCAGGCTTGCTTGGAGCACGAGGCTTCATCCCTCTGCCTTGGCCCCAGCAGAAGGCGGGCAAGGGGCCGGTTTGTGAGTGGTTTGATGGAAAAGAGCTTGGTCCCTACCAGAGATTAAATCCCAACCATAGAAAGAGACCAGAGCAACTCTGTTAGAGAGGAGCAGAAAGAAACATCAGGGCTGACCTCTGTTTAAATGGTGGGGTTTGGAATTCTGGAGACAGGAGCTCCCAGAGGACTGAGCTCTTCAAATGGAAACATCCTTTAACTTCCTGATCCTGTCAGGAATCCTGACTTGCGAGCATCTGTTTTCCATTAGATGACCCCATTCCCCTGATCTGAGTCAGTCTGGGGAACTTTGTTGTGGCAGCTAATAGAGAAAATGGCAGTGTGACCAGAAACCCATCCAGGCTGGGGTGAGAGACTCCAGCTCCCAACATGCCTTGAGGGAGGGAACCAGCTCCCAACATGCCTTGTGGGAGGGAACCAGCTCCCAACAGGCCTTGAGGGAGGAAATCAGCTCCCAACAGGCCTTTTGGGAGGGAACCAGCTCCCAACAGGCCTTGAGGGAGGGAACCAGCCCCCAACAGGCCTTGAGGGAGGGAACCAGCCCCCAACAGGCCTTGAGGGAGGGAACCAGCTCCCAACAGGCCTGGAGGGAGGGAACCAGCTCCCAAAAGGCCTTGATGGAGGGAACAAGCTCCCAACAGGCCTTGAGGGAGGGAACCAGCTCCCAACAGGCCTTGAGGGAGGGAACAAGCTCCCAACAGGCCTTGAGGGAGGGAACCAGCTCCCAACAGGCCTTGATGAAGGGAACAAGCCCCCAACGGGCCTTGAGGGAAGGGAACCAGCTCCCAACAGGCCTTGAAGGACAGAAGCAGCTGCCAACAAGCCTGGAGGGAGGGAACCAGCTCCCAACTGGCCTTGAGTGAGGGAACAAGCTCCCAACAGGCCTTGAGGGAGGGAACCAGCTCCCAAAAGGCCTTGATGGAGGGAAGCAGCTCCCAACATAACCTGAGGAAGGGAACCAGCTCCCAGCAGTATTTGCGGTGAGTATCTGAAGCTGTCACTGTGCTTTGGGGAGAGGGTCTCAATCTGTCGCTGTGCTTTGGGAATGGTTCTCAATCTGTCACTGTGCTTTGGGGACAGGTTCTCAATCTGTCACTGAGCTTTGGGAAAAGGGTCTCAATCTGTCACTGTGCTATGGGGAATGGGTCTAAATCTGTCACTTTGCTTTGTGGAGAGGGTCTCAGTCTGTCACTGTGGTTTTAGGAGAGGGTCTCAATCTCTCATTGAGCTTTGGGGAGAGGGTCTCAATCTGTCACTGTGCATTGGGGAGCGGGTCTCAATCTGTCACTGTGCTTTGCGGAGAGGGTCTTAATCTGTCACTGTGTGTTGCGGAGAGGGTCTCAATCTGTCATTGATGTTTGAGGAGAGGGTCTCAATCTGTCACTGTGCTACGGGGAGACGGTCTCAATCTGTCCCTGTGGTATGGGGAGAGGGTCTCAATCTGTCACTGTGCTTTGGAAAATGGTTCTCAATCTGTCACTGTGCTTTGGGGAGAGAGTCTCAATCTGTCACTGTGCTTTGGGAAATGGTTCTCAATCTGTCACTGTGCTTTGGGAAAGGGTCTCAATCTGTCACTGTGCGTTGCGGAGAGGGTCTCAATCTGTCATTGAGCTTTGGGGAGAAGGTCTCAATCGGTCCCTGTGCTTTCGGGAGAGGATATCAATCTGTCACTGTGCTTTGCGGAGAGGGTCTCAATCTGTCACTGTGCTTTGGGGAGAGGGTCTCAATCTGTCACTGTGGTTTTAGGAGAGGGTCTCGATCTGTCATTGAGCTTTGGGGAGAGGGTCTCAATCTGTCACTGTGCTTTGGGGTGAGGGTCTCAATCTGTCACTGTGGTTTTAGGAGAGGGTCTCAATCTGTCATTGAGCTTTGGGGAGAAGGTCTCAATCGGTCACTGTGCTTTGGGGTGAGGGTCTCAATCTGTCACTGTGCATTGGGGAGCGGGTCTCAATCTGTCACTGTGCTTTGCGGAGAGGGTCTTAATCTGTCACTGTGCGTTGCGGAGAGGGTCTCAATCTGTCATTGATATTTGAGGAGAGGGTCTTAATCTGTCACTGTGCTTTGAGAAAAGGGTCTTAATTTGTCACTGTGCTATGGGGAATGGGTCTAAATCTGTCACTGTGCCTTGGGGAGACGGTCTCAATCCGTCACTGTGCTATGGGGAGACGGTCTCAATCTGTCACTGTGCTTTGGGAAATGGTTCTCAATCTATCACTGTGCTTTGGGGAGAGGGTCTCAGTCTGTCACTGTGCTTTGGGAAATGGTCTCAATCTGTCACTGTGCTTTGCGGAGAGGGTCTCAATCTGTCACTGTGGTTTTAGGAGAGGGTCTCAATCTGTCGTTGAGCTTTGGGGAAAAGGTCTCAATCGGTCACTGTGCTTTGGGGTGAGGGTCTCAATCTGTCACTGTGCATTGGGGAGCGGGTCTCAATCTGTCACTGTGCTTTGCGGAGAGGGTCTTAATCTGTCACTGTGCGTTGCAGAGAGGGTCTCAATCTGTCATTGATGTTTGAGGAGAGGGTCTCAATCTGTCACTGTGCTTTGAGAAAAGGGTCTTAATTTGTCACTGTGCTATGGGGAATGGGTCTCAATCTGTCACTGTGCTACGGGGAGACGGTCTCAATCTGTCCCTGTGCTATGGGGAGAGGGTCTCAGTCTGTCACTGTGCTTTGGACAATGGTTCTCAATCTGTCACTGTGCTTTGGGGAGAGTCTCAATCTGTCACTGTGCTTTGGGAAAGGGTCTCAATCTGTCACTGTGCGTTGTGGAGAGGGTCTCAATCTGTCATTGAGCTTTGGGGAGAAGGTCTCAATCGGTCCTTGTGCTTTGGGGAGAGGGTATCAATCTGTCACTGTGCTTTGCGGAGAGGGTCTCAATCTGTAACTGTGCTTTGGGGACAGGGTCTCAGTCTGTCATTGAGCTTTGGGGACAGGGTCCCAAGCTGTCACTGTGCTTTGGGGAGTGGGTCTTAATCTGTCACTGTGCTTTGGGGTGAGGGTCTCAATCTGTCACTGTGCATTTGGGAGAGGGTCTCAATCTGTCAGTGTTGTTTTGGGAGAGGGTCTCTAATCTGTCACTGTGCTTTGGGGAGAGGGTCTGAATCTGTCACTGTGCTTTGGGGGAGAGTCTCAGTCTGTCACTGTGCTTTGTGGAGTGGGTTTCAATCTGTCACTGTGCGTTGCGGAGAGGGTCTAAATCTGTCACTGTGCTTTGGATACAGCGTCTCAATCTGTCACTGTGGTTTTGGGAGAGGTTCTCAATCTGTCACTGTGCTTTGGGGAGAGTATCTGAATCTGTCACTGTGCTTTGGGAGAGTGTCTCAATATGTCACTCTGATTTGGGGAGAGAGACTCAATCGGTCACTGTGCTTTGTGGAGTGGGTCTCAATCTGTCACTGTGCGTTGCGGAGAGGGTCTCAGTCTGTCATTGAGCTTTGGGGAGAGGGTCTCAATCTGTCACTGTGCTTTGGGGAGAGGGTCTCAATCTGTCACTGTGCTTTGGGGAGAAGGTCTCAATCGGTCACTGTGCTTTGGTGAGAGGGTCTCATTCTGTCACTGTGATTTGGTGAGAGGGTCTTAATCTGTCACTGTGGTTTCGGCAGAGGATCTCAATCTGTCACTGTGCTTTGGGGAGTGGGTCTCAATCTGTCACTGTGCTTTGCGGAGAGGGTCTCAATCTGTCACTGTGCTTTGGGGAGAGGGTCTCAATCTGTCACTGTGGTTTTGGGAGGGGGTCTGAATCTGTACTTGAGCTTTCGGGAGAGGGTCTCAATCTGTCACTGTGCTTTGGGGAGAGTGTCTCAATCTGTCACTCTGCATTGGGGAGAGGGTCCCAATCTGTCACTGTGCTTTGGGGATCCAGCGGGGTGCAGGAAGAGCAGGGCTGAGGGGGGAGCCGGCCCTGAGCCCAGGGGAGCAGGTTCTAGGGGCACAGGCACAGCAGTGTCCAACCTGTGGTGCTTGAGATGTCTGTGCTTCTCAGCGCATCCTGCAAGGAGTTTGGCCAACAGGCTTTTCCAGGGGCACAAATGTGCTTGCCCGAGGCCCTGCGAGGAAGGAAAGAGCCAACTCTACAGTTTCCCCTGGCTGGAGAGTGAACCCAAGCCTTCGTTGTCCCCAGGGATGGCTCCATGGGGCTCAGGGAGGGCTTAGGGGCAGGAAGGTGTCACTGTCACTGTGTGCAATGCTGCCCTATGGGGCACAGACGTGTACTTCCCAGCTGTGGGTGCTGGAGCCGCAATAATAGCCCTTGTCTGGCAGCACCGCGTGGCATTGCCCCCCACATGTCCTAGCAGCGTGATCCCCTTGGCAAGGGGCAGGGGAGGCTGTTGCAGGGTGTCCATTGTCTCCTCGAGCACAAGTCTTGGTCCTGCGCACATGATGGGATGCAACTGGGTCCATGTGTCTGTTTATCAAAGGTGTAAATGCTCCTGTATATTATTCTTCAGCTTCAGTAAAGATAATGCCCCCTTCCCAGTGACTGCAGATCCGGTTGATGATAAGAAAGCAGTTTGTGATGGATCTTTCATAATCACCATACAGAGTATTTGAGGGGTTGGGCTTTTATGATGCTTTTGTCTAAAACCTCCTTTCTTTCACAGAGTTTTCTTTGCTGTGTCCTACTCCCAGTCACTTGTTCCTGGAGAGACTCCTGTGTCATCAGGTGGTTCATCGATGGACACCTCTTGTACAAGGTTAGAGGAGACGAATCCTCTGGTGCCGTCGGTCAGCTCTCCCACATACCAACCATCTTCATCCACATCTCCAAAGACGTAAACACATTGTCCAGCAACAAGAGGAAGCTCCAGTTCTGGCTGCTCATTTGGACCACTGAAAGGATCATAGCTGTATCGAGCTATGAACGCTCGAAGCTTTGCTGGCTGTTTTCTCATCACCTCCATGAGGATGGACACCTTGTCTGCTGCCAGGTTATCCTGGTGCAGCCTAGAAGTTACAGGGTTGGATCATTCCAGCTGTTCCAGTTCCTGAAAGAGATGCTGCCATTGCTCATTAGGCTTCAGAAAGCAATCATTCAGTTCGCTCAGCTGGGCTTGAAGCACTGGCAGGATTCCTTTCTCTTCCCTGCATTCTTCTGTCTGAGCCCTCTGTAAACACTCGCCTTCCCATTTCCTCTGGAGGGATAACTTCTTCTCCTCATGCTATTTCTCCAGTTGTTGCTTCCTTTCTTTCAGGTCCTGCTCTGCCTCTTCCAGCACCTCTGCCACCTGCACGAGTTTCCTTTTCAGGTCAGCGTTTTCAGCTCAAACCTCATCTGTCAAATCCATCTTGCTACGGAGATGAGCATTTCCTTCAGCCAGGTAGGTGTTGGCAATTTTCATCTCCATGAGCTGCATCTTCAACACCACATGCATTTGACAGTAGGTGCTGCCATAGGTGTCTTCTTCACCTGCAGCCACTTGGGCCCAAAGCTCCTGAGGAACCTCCTCTGTGAAATCGCCCTTGTCATCCTGTGAAGTTCCAGTTGCTTCTGCTCCTACAAGCTAAGGGGAAATATTCTCTTAGATCTCAAGGCCATGGCTCACCCTGCATCGTTTGTGCACAGGGCTGGAGGCAGAAGGCCAAGGAATCATGGAAGCACAGATTCATCGAATAGTTTGGGTTGGAAGGGACCTTAAATACCATCTAGTTCCAGCCACTGTGCGATGGGTAGGGACAGAATCACCTTCCTTGCCCACACTTCTTTTGATGCAGCCCAGGACACGGTTGGCTTTCTGGGCTGCGAGCACACATTGTCAGCTCACGTTGAGCTTCTCATCAGCCAGCAACCCTAAGTCCTTCTCCTCGGGGCTGCTCTCAATCACATCATGTCCCATCCTGTAGTGAAATCAGGGATTGCCCCGACCCAGGTGTAGGACCTTGCCCTTGGCCTTAGTCGATTGCTGCTGGCATGCAGCTGGCCCGGGCGTGCCCAGGAGATCCCTGCAGGGCACTGACCTGAGCAGCATTTACCTGAATGTGGTCAGGCTCCTGGGGCATTTCAGGGAATTGCTCCCAATGGAGGTGGAGTTGTTCTTTCTCCCTCTTCCCGTGGGAGGATGGGTTTTCATTCTCTGGGCATTTCTCTTTTGAGGAGAGCATCAGGCTCAGAGGAACGCCTGATGCTGGTTCGGGTGGTGAACCCTTCTTATTCACTTCTTCCTGGTTCTGTTCTTTAGGGCCCATTGCTCTTCTTTTATGACTGTTTGTCTGCTTCTTTTGATGGGAATAGATCCAGCAGCAGCCAAGAAGTCCCACTGCTGCAGGTAAAGCATCGAGCACCACATCGTGGAAGCAGAAATGCATTTTGCAGACCCTGGGCTGATTCCTTGAAGGAGAAACAGAAACTGTGGTCGAACAATCATGTGGGAGGCTACAGGAAGGTTGAAGTTGATAAATGCCTTCAGGTATTTCTGTTTGCATGAACAGGCTGGTTTTCCATCCCTTCTAGTAATTCCTATCTGCTCTCCCATCAGAACACACAACAAGAGCTGCAGAGATCCCTAGACACGGGTCACCAGGATACTCATCACTTTCACTTCACCTCACCCTGATGCCGGAACCAAATTCCCCTTCTTTCTCTGAGTTCTCTGGATGTTCCCGGCTTCCTGCACCCAGGAAGGGCTGTTCTGGGGACCATCTGCTTCATGTCTCCAAGAGAAAAGAGATGAGGACAACTCCTAAGTGACAAGAGCCCCCATGCTCTGTGTGGATAGACCCCACCGCACTGCTGCTCCCTGCCTCCTCCGCCTCCCCCCTGGAAAGGTTGCACTGTTAAATGTCAGAAGCAGTAGCAGTCGAGGCTGGAGCTGAAGGCCATCCTTACGGATCACAGAGCAAACGAGCAGGCAGCTAAATGGGAATGGAGCTTCAGCTGCCAGGCCAGGATGCCTCCGTACAAACCCTGCAGTCAGCAATGCAGCATTCAGGAAATAAATATGATCAGGGAGAGGGAGCACCAGGCAAGGCTGGCAGAGTTCAACCAGAAGGGGAAGCCTCTGGTCTCGTGAGGTTTCCCAGCAGAATTTATCCAGAGGCATGAAAAGAGGAGCTGAGAACACTGTGACGTACTGGAGGCCCTTCCATGGAGGTTAAAAACTGAGCAATGACTGTACAGAAGCAGACCTGACCTACCCTTCATGTAGACAGACTTTCCGTTCCAGTGGAACTGGCACCGGGCACTGCAACAGCCAAATCACAGCCAAAATGCTTTGATTTTCATTCACTGAGAAAGGTGCAGGCAGCTCCCAGTGGCAGAGAGAGGAGCAGAGCCCAACAGCTCCATGTCTGCCGGGTTAGAGGAACAGAACAGGCACTGCCTGGCCCTGACCATGCCGTGCATCCACCACAAGTTCTTTTCCAGGCTCAGCTATGATACCATCACCTTCAGCAGCCTTGACACCTCCCTGGGAGAACTCCAGTGCCAGATCATGTCTTGGGAGAAGCTGAAGGTGTCCAGGTCTGCCCTGCAGGTCTCCAACGCCCTGACTGGAGAAGGTGCATTGGGCGGTGGGTGCAGGGTTCAGGGACCCCCGGCTGGCAGCACTGCAGATGCCTCGCAGCAGCCACAGCTGTGGGAGCCACTCTTAGCTCTTTGTGGGTCGTCCCCAGACAGTGTGAGTCAGCCTGGGGAGGGAGGGCAAGTGGTGCTGGGGATTAAGTGTAGTGGGAAGCGATGATGGGATTCGGCCATGACCAGGAGCTGTGACTTGTGCTGTGTCCTCGCAGAGCTGTTCTTTCCTGGTTACTCTTCTGATCTCCAGATCTTTCCATTACACACAGGGCAGGCATAGGAAAAGATGTGGATGCTGGGCGACAGGGATTGCTCAAAAAAGGTTTTGGCTCTAAAGATAAAGGAAAAAAACTAGACCAGGAATTTCTACCTCTATGGGATATTTGGAATTCTTACATGTGGATGTGAAGTGTTGGTTCTTTAGAACTTCGTCTTTGTAGGAGACCTGATGAGATGTTGCGATGACCTAGGAAACCAAATGGATTCTGAGCGAAGAAGGCCAACTTGTTCTGATTGTTGGGAGTCCTCTCGCCTGCTCCTTTTCCCATCAGTCACCGTCCTTTCTCCTAGAGTTTGGAACTTCTCTATAGTGCATAGGCAGCTGCTGTGCGATTCCTTAGGGGGAAGAGCAGGAAATGGTTTCGTCTCAATGATTTCTCAGTTTTCTGAAGAAGCACTCTGTCATATGGAAATGACAGTGAAATGTGCATTTCAGTGCTGACCTGGTGTCTTCTGTGCAGGGTGTGTTGATCTGAGTGAGGTTCCTGCTTGTAAGAACAATGTACTGAAAAATAGGGTAGAAATTGTGAAATGTTCCTGTTATGTGTGTGATCTCTGAGCAAGAGCACCCTGACAGCATGGTTGAAGAGACGGTGCCTTCGGTTTTCAGCCCCTCCTTCTGATTCAGTGTTCAA
Source organism: Clamator glandarius (assembly GCA_033459285.1). NCBI lineage: Eukaryota > Metazoa > Chordata > Aves > Cuculiformes > Cuculidae > Clamator > Clamator glandarius. The sequence goes on from JAUNZM010001353.1 coordinate 83,158, forward strand.
AGTTCAGAGCTTTCAGTATTCCAAACTGTGGGGCATATCCCAGGGAACGGCTGCTGACGGTGCTTTCAAATAGTCCATCACATCCAGCCCGTGTGATTGCAGCATAAAAACCATTCTTCTGCATGTGCTTTGCATTTCAAGCCAAAGCAGTTTCAAGTCCAAGAGTCTCAGGCTGTTGTTTCCTTTGGGCTCTGTGTAAATACTGTCAAAAGGCTTTCCTCGTGCTGAGATGAAGCTGGTGTAAGCCAAGGCAAATCCTGCAGAGCTTCAGGCCAACACCGTTCCCTAAAGGCTTTTAGAGGCTCTCGACATCAGTGATTGTGTTTGATTCTCTCTGCTCTGCAAAATGTGAATGGGAAGAACTCATGGTGTTTAACTGGGACAGTTGATTGCCTGAAGCTCATAGAACTCAGCTGAGGTGGCATCAAATTGTGCTTCTCTGTCAGTAAAGCGGTTCTCTGCCGTGCTCTGGAATTGCACAATAACAGACATTCATACCACCTGGCTGATATTTTTCTCTGTATTTATGTTGCTTTCAGAATACACAGATGAGAACACCCCTGTTCCCAGGAACTCATCGGTCATTGTTAGAAGAATCCCTGCTGGAGGAGTTAAAGCTGCCAGCAAGCCCTCTGTTCCTTGAGTTTCCCGACAGCTTTGGGTTCTTTGTGAGGGGTGTTCTTGTTACCTTTGTGTGTGGAGATGAGTTTCCAGAGGTGCTCACACTGTGTCTTTCTTGTTAAAGCTGCGGTTAATTGTTGCTGTTATGTGGTAGATTTTAATGGATCTCTCCCAAAGCAGACTTACATTTTTAGTCCTGCTGGGGCATGGGGTGCCAACTCCATCAATGGCGACTTTTTCCTGGGTGTGTTGGGTTGGATGGTTGTTCTGAGACCTAATTGGTAGATCCCGTTTGCTCTGCCTGGAGAGGTTCCTTATTATGTGTCTTTGTTTTCTTGCTTTTATGGTACAGACAGGAGGGCATTTGAGTGTCTCCTTGCTATTTGTTCCCATCTCAGAAGAGTCTGATTGTTGTGTTTGGCTATTTCTTCTCTTGGAGGAGAGGGTAGGTTACAGCAGGTATTCCTACACTCCAAAGCAGGGGAGTAGAGGAAAGACCAAGGGCTGCCAGCTGGCGAACAACACAAACACAAAGTTTCACTCCGAAGGCATTCCAGTGGGTTCTCTAAACACAATATGATTTAGACAAAAGAAACAGCGTCCTTAAGTCTTTTGCCTTTTGTGCCAGTCCGATGGAGGAATAGGGAATTCTGTCCGACCTTGAAATTCACTGAGCAGTTTAGCACCTTGACAAATTCTCCTGGTTATCTTCCTTGGAATTTTTTTACCCCAAGCTGACATTTGTGATCCAGGTTTTAATTCTTTATTCCTGAGATTTACTGAGGACAGGGAAATGTGTTATTGATTGCAGTTACAGATATTCAGTACTGAGTACCAGATTATTGCTGTCAGTGATGCATTCACAGAGCCCGGTTCTACCTCAGCGACACCAGCAGGGTTTGGATGGTCCTGTTTCCCAGCCTTCTGACACATCTCCCCTTTCCAACACAGCCGGGAGATATTTGGTTGGATGGTCTCTCTCCAGGTCCTGCAGTGCTGCCCTAAAATGCGAGAAGAGGCGCTGCTGGCATCAAAGGTGGCTTTGTTCACATAGCAAACCTGCACCTGGAAGTGTCCAGACCACCGCTGCTCTTTCTTAGAAACTAAAGGGCTCTTCCTGGTGCCTCTTTGTAATGGTTGATAATTTGAGAACACAAGCTGTCGTACAGACTTCATGGTTTCCATATTAATGTAGCAGAGAGAAAACACTGGAGGGCTTCCTCCAGCACTGTTGTCTTCTGAGTCTGTCAGTGTCAGAGCCATTAGTGAAAAACCAGAAATGGCACTTGGCTTTGTTTAGTTTTTTAGTTGCAATGAATGCACCAAGAGAGAACAGTTTCTGCATGTGAATGAATTTCCACATTCACTGGTTCATCAAAACATAATGTTTGATGCTCAGGTTTCATAATGGGTATTCACTGCTTTATGTTGGGTACGAGTGGGCACCCTTTTTATAAGATCTGATCTGCTTTCTTTCTTTCTTCTTTCTAGAAGTGAAACGGAGCCAGTACGTGGAACACCAAAATCAGTATGTAAAAACACAGCCTCATGCTTCTCCGAATTGATTTCTAAATAATGAAGCCTTGTAGGAATTCTCCAAGCATGATCTTATTATATTTTCCAGTAAAACACAGAATATGTTGTAAATAGAATAGATTGGATTCAGCACCATAGAAATGGAGAAATGCCATCATTTGCACCGTTCTCATGTGAAGAGTGGTATTTGTGGCTGGCAATGCCTTGTATTTCACCCAGAAATATTTCCTATATGGCTGTGTGTCACATGGGGAATGTACGATTCTGTTTAGGTCTTGCAGGTTCAAGGTTTGCGCAGCTAAAGCCAGTGCCGTGCTCTGCGTCTGTCTGTCTGCATCTGTCTGTCTGTACAGCTTCTGCTGTTCTTTTTTTCCTGGCCACTCAGATGGTTTGGAGTGGTCTTTTGCCATTTGCACACTGTATCACTCAGCTTTTGGTTTCCAAGACTAATTTTGCATGATGGTTTTTGAAGAGGATAACAAACCCCACAGAGGAGCAATTCTTGCTGCATTGGTGCTTTTTCGTCTGAGTTCACCAGCGTGTGTTGAAACACTGATCCCATGTCTGTAAACAAATAAACGGAACTATTTTTAAAAATAGTTTTTAGCTAAAATTTGGCAGCTGCCTCTCCCCTTTGACTCCAACGCTGCTGTGAGCATTTGACAGGCGTCCCTCTCTGAGCTGTTGTGGAGCAACGAGCTGATCTGAAGCTGGTGTGCTTATTTCAGCCTCTTCTTATTAACCTCGCAGCACTCTTATGCAGCCAGAGTTTTGGGCTTTGTTGTGAGCAAATACAACTGACACCAGGCTGGAAATGCCTCTTCCAGTCCCATGCACAGGGTACAGTGCAGGCTTTCAGAGCAAAGCAGAGGTTCTCAGTGGCTGCATTTTGGTAGTAAAACTTGACTCTATGTTTGATTTTCTCCCCACAGGTTGATGACTCCTCTTCACCGATGGCTTTGGCCAAACTGATTAAGGTACATAGATAATATTCTCATTAAAAGCTAAAAAAAGAGGTTTTGCTTTGTATTTTTAGATCTGATATTGTGCTCTGTCACTGAGAACTACTGCAATGTGCACAAACCTTTTTTTATGATTAAATTTATGTGTTTCAGTTTACAATGAGTGTCTGTTCTGATCCTGCCCTGTAAGAAGCAGTTCCCAAACTGGGAAGAGAGAAGGGGAGCACCTTCTCAGCCTCAGTGTCGTGTTGCAGTATTCCTCATCTGCAGGACAGAAAGCATCAGCACTGCAGAAGCTGTTCATGGGTCTTCATTAGTCGCATTGATTTTGCGTTGCAGACGAGCGCAGTTGTTCGAGCAGAATTGAATTGGTGTGAGTGACGGACATTTCGGGGGCAGGGACGCTGCCCAGCTAGAAAAGAAGCATTGCCGGAGCTCGGACAATGGCCTGGCTATTTCTGAATTTCTAGTCATGACAGTTCTAGATCCCTTCTTGGAATGCGGCATGATTTCATCAGTTGTAGGACACAAACTGCAGACAAGGCAGTGGGATTTGTTTGGCCGTGCACTCTTTGAATGGCACCCCTGTCCCTCATTGTTCTCAGGAATGCACCAGTGTGTGTGTGGCACGTGAGCAGATGTGACAGCAGCCGAGTTTTGCTGTGCAGCCAATTGTGGGTTTTGCTTTACAGAGTGTGAGTTTGTCTGGGGCAGCAGCAGTGATCGCTCTGCAAGAGCAGGCGCAGGGCTGGCACATTGTATGATGAGTCGGTTGGGTTGCAGAGATGGGAGAAGGCAGAGCTCAATGCAGAGGAGTGTTCCTCGTGCTGAGTAGAAAGTTCATTTCCAAGGCTGAGAAATCTCTTCCCACTGGAAACTTCTTCCCTATCTCACTGCAGAAGTTAATTGGGGTACATTTTTGGGAAAAAAACCAAAATTAAGTATTTCAGAAAAATATAGGAGCGCTGGATAAAGCAGCTAAAACCTGTGAGTGCCTCTGCCCTCTTGAGCCATAAGCTGGCTCAGCAAGGAAGCAATGAGTTACAAAAAGCCAATGGCAACTTGGCTTGTATCAGAAACGGTGTGACCAGCAGGTCCAAGGAGATTCTTCTCCCTCTGTACTTGGTAGTGGTGATACTGCTCTGTGAATCCGGTGTTCATTTCTGGGCCCCTCAAAATAAGAAAGATGTTGAGGCTCTGGAGCGGGTCCAGAGAAGAGTGATGAAGCTGTTGAAGTGGCTGGAGAACAAGTCTTAGGAGGAGCGGCTGCGGGAGCTGGGGTTGTTCAGCCTGGAGAAGAGGAGGTTGACGGGAGACCTCATTGCTCTCTACAACTACCTGAAAGGAGGTTGTGGAGAGGAGGGTGCTGGCCTCTGCTCCCAAGTGACAGGGGACAGGACAGGAGGGAATGGCCTTAAGCTCCACCAGGGGAGGTTCAGGCTGGACATCAGGAAAGAAATTTTCATGGCAAGGGTCATTGGGCAGTGAAACAGGTGGTTGAGTCACCTTCCCTGGAGGTGCTTTAAGGATGGGTGGATGAGGTGCTGAGGGGCACGGTTTAGTCATTGATAGGAATGGTTGGACTTGAGGATCCTGTGGGTCATTTACAATCTAGTGTTTCTGTGATTCTGTTAAAAGATTTTTCTTTCCTATTCTTCTGTATTCAGTGCCATCTGGTGGATGTGCTGGCCAAACCCCTTTCCATCATCTTCCAGCGGTCCTGGATGACTGAGGAGGTACCACTGAACTGGAGGCTGGCTGATGTCATGCCCATCTATAAGAAGGGGCACAAGGAGGATCCGGGGAACTCCAGGCCTGTCCGTCTGACCTCAGTACCAGGGAATGTCATGGAACAGGTGATCTTGAGTGCTGTCATGAAGCAGGTGCAAGAGAACGGGGTGATCAGGCCCAGTCAGCATGGGTTCACAAAGGGCAGGTCTTGCCAAACTAACCTGATCTGCTTCTATGACCAAGTGACTAGACTCTTGGGTGAGGGAAAGGCTGTAGATGTAGTCTTCTTGGACTTGAGTAAAGCCTTTGATACAGTTTTTCATAGCATTCTGCTGCAGAAACTGTCACCTCTGGCCTGGACAGGCGCACACTCTCCTGGGTGGAAAACTGGTTGGATGGCCGGGCCCAGAGAGTGATGGGAAATGGAGTTAACTCCAGCTGGAGGCCAGCGACAAGTGGGGTTCCCCAGGGCTCAGTCCTGGGTCCCGCCCTGTTCAATGTCTTTATCAATGACCTGGATGAAGACATCGAGTGCACCCTTAGCAAGTTTGCGGATGACACTAAGCTGGGTGGAAGTGTGGATCGGCTGGAGGGTCGGGAGGCTCCAAAGGGATCTGAACAGGCTGGACCACAGGGCAGGGACCACTGGGCAGAGACCAATGGTGTGAGGTTTAAAAAGGCCAAATGCCGGGTCCTGCACACGGGGCACAACAACCCTGAGAAGCTCCAGACTAGGTGAAGTCTGGCTGGAAAGCTGCCTGGAGGAGAAGGACCTGAGGGTGCTGGTTGAAAGCGACTGAACAAGAGCCAGCAGGGGCCCAGGTGGCCAAGAAGGCCAGTGGCATCTTGGCTTGGATCAGAAATGGCATGACCAGCAGGGCCAGGGAATTTCTTCTCCCTCTGAACTTGGCACTGGTGAGACCGCTCCTCGAATCCTGTGTTCAGTTCTGGGCCCCTCACCACAAGGAGGATGTTGAGGCTCTGGAGCGAGTGCAGAGAAGAGCAACGAAGCTGGTGAGGGGGCTGGAGAACAGGCCTGATGAGGAGCGGCTGAGAGAGCTGGGGGTGTTTAACCTGGAGAAGAGGAGGCTGAGGGGAGACCTTCGGGTACAACTACCTGAGGTGAGGTTGTGGAGAGCAGGGAGCTGGGCTCTTCTGCCAAGTGACAGGGGACAGGATGAGAGGGAATGGCCTCAAGCTCCACCAGGGGAGATTTAGGCTGGACATCAGGAAAAGATTCTTCACGGAGAGGGTGGTTAGGCATTGGAACAGTCTGCCCAGGGAGGTGGTTGAGTCACCGTCCCTGGAGGTGTTTAAGGTGCGGGTGGATGAGGTACTTTGGGGCATGGTTTAGGGATTGGTGGGAATGGTTGGACTCGATGATCCGGTGGGTCTCTTCCAACCTGGTTATTCTGTGATTCTGTGATTCTGTTTTGGGGTTCCAGGAGGCCCCAAGATTGAGGATCCTCAATGGAGTTGGGGTTCCAGGAGACCAGGATGGGGTGATGGGACCCAGAAGACCAGGACTGGGGACCCTCATTGGAGTTTGGGTTCCAGGAGACCCCAAGATAGGGGACCCTCAATGTAGTTGGGGTTCCAGGAGACCCCAGGATTGGGGCCCCTCAATGGAGTTGGGGTTCCAGGAGACCCCAGGATTGGGGACCCTCAATGGAGTTGGGGTTCCAGGAGACCCCAGGATTGGGGACCCTCAATGGAGTTGGGGTTCCAGGAGACCAGGACGGGGAGGTGAGACCCAGAAGATCAGATTGGGGACCCTAAGTGGAGTTGGGGTTCCAGGAGACCCTAAGATTGGGGACCCTCAATGGAGTTGGGGTTCCAGGAGACCCCAATATTGAGGACCCTCAGAGGAGTTGGGATTCCAGGAGACCAGGATGGGGTGATGGGACCCAGAAGATCAAGATTGGGGACCCTCATTTGTTTTGGGGTTCCAGGAGACCCCAAGATCGGGGACCCTCAGTGGAGTTGGGGTTCCAGCTCCTCCCACCCCAAAAACTGGGATCGCAGCCCCCCAAACTGGGCTCCCAGTCTCCCCAGCTCCCCCCAGACTGGGATCCCAGTTCTCCAAACCCCCCAAACTGGTCTCCCAGCCCCCCTAGATGGGCTCCCAGTCCCCCCTAACTGGTCTCCAAGCTCCCCAAGCCCCTCAAACTGGTCTCCCAGCCCCCCAGATAGTCTCCCAGCCCCCCCAACTGGTGTCCCAATGCCCCACCTCCCTCAAACTGGTCTCCCAGTCCCCTCAGTGGTCTCCCAGTTCCCTCAAATGAGCTCCCAGTCCCCTCAAACTGGTCTCCCAGTTCCCCAAGCTCACCCCAAACTGGTCTCCCAGCCCCCTAAATAGTCTCCCAGCTCCCCCAAACTGGTTTCACAATCCCCTCAACTCCCCCAGAACTGATCTCCCAGCCGCCCCCTAGTTGGCTCTCAGCCCCCTGAATGAGCTCTCAGCCCCCTCAAATGAGCTCCCAGTCCCCCCAGCTCCCCCCAAACTGGTCTCCCAGCCCCCTCAATTGGCTCCCAGTCCCCCAAACGACCTCCCAGTCCCCCCCAGCTCCCCCCAGACTGGTCTCCCAGCCCCTTCAATTGGCTCTCAGCCCCCCTAAACGATCTCCCAGTCCCCCCAGGCCCCCCCAACTGGTCTCCCAGCACCCTCAATTGGCTCTCAGCCCCCCAAACGAGCTCTCAGTCCCCCCCAACTCCCCCCAAACTCATCTCCCAGCCCCCCCAATTGGCTGTCAGTCCCCCCAAACGAGCTCCCAGTCCCCCCAGCTCCCCCAAACTCATCTCCCAGCTCCCCCAAACTCATCTCCCAGCTCCCCCAGTTGCCTCTCAGCCCCCCAAACGAGCTCCCGGTCCCCCCATCTCCCCGCAAACTGGTCTCCCAGCCCCCCGAATGCACTCACCCAGCACCTCGAGGTTGACGTGCTCAGCGAAGCTGTACTGGTTGTAGCCCCCCAGGTCCTCCCAAAAATAATACTTGCCGGCCAGCTCGGGGCTGAGGGGCCCGAGTCGCAGCGAGCAATCCCGCAGCCCGGGGTCCCCTGAAACCTCTGCGTGCCCCGCGAATCTCTCGTGGACGGCACCCACCTGTGACCGAGCCACCACCGGAGGGTAATTCTTGGGGTATAGGCTCCCAAAGTACCAGAGCCCGTGGACGGCGCTGGGGCGAAGTTCCTCGGGGTACCCGAAGCAGCAGGGGGTGGAGACGCAGCCCCCTGAGAGCCCCGAGAGTGACAGAGGCATCCAGGCTGCCCAGGGGCCGCCTGGAGACGAGACAAAATAAGGGGGTTTGGGGGTGATTATTAGGGCTAATGGTGAGATTTGAGGCATTTATTAGGGCTAATAACGCAGTTTGAGGGGGTTATTAGCACTAATAATAGCATTTGGAGTGTTTATTAGCATTAATAATGGAGTTTAGGGCATTTATTAGTGCAAATAATGGGATTGGGGTGTTTATTAGCAGTAATAATGGGATATAGGGTGTTTATTAGCGCTAATAATGGAGTTTAGGGCATTTATTAAGGCTAATAATGGGACTTAGGGTGTTTATTAGCACTAATAATGGAGTTTAGGGCATTTATTAGGGCTAATAATGGGAATTAGGGTGCTTATTAGGGCTAATAATGGGATATGGGGAATTTATTAGGGTAATAATGGCATTTAGGGGGTTTATTAGGGCTAATAATGGGATTTAGGGTGCTTATTAGGGCTAATAATGGGATTTAGGGCATTTATTAGCACTAATAATTGGTTTTAGGGCATTTATTAGCGCTAGTAATGGGATTTAGGAGATTTATTAGGGCTAATAATGGTGTTTGAGGGGTTTATTGGTGCTAATAATGGGATTTAGGGCACTTATTAGAGTCAATATTGGTATTTGAGGCATTTATTAGGGCTAATAAAAGAATTTAGGGCATTTATTAGCGATACCAATGGGATTTGAGGCATTAATTAGCGCTAATAATGGAGTTTGAGGTGTTAACTAGGGCTAATAATGACATTTAGGGCATTAATTAGTGTTAATAATGCGATTTGGGGCATTCATTAGCCTTGATAATGGAATTTGAGGCGTTTATTAGCACTAATAACAGGATTTGAGGCATTTATTAGCCCTAATAACGGAACTTGAGGGGCTTATTAGTGATAATAATGAGTTTGAGGTGTTAATTAGCGCTAATAACGGAGTTTGAGGGATTTATTAGCACTAATAATGAGATTTGAGGCGGTTATTAGTGTTAATAATGAGATTTGAGGCATTTATTAGCGCTAATAACAGAGTTTGAGGGGTTTATTAGTGATAATACCGGGGTTTGAGGGGCTTATTAGGGCTTATAATGGGATTTAAGGCATTAATTAGCTCTAATAATGGGATTTGGGTTGTTAATTAGGGCTAATAATGGGATCAGGATCAATTATTAGGGCTAATAATGAGGTTTTGAGCCGTTATTAGCGCTAATAACGGGGTTTGAGCCCCTGTTAAGTGGGTCCTGGGGCCCTCCCAGTCCCTCCCAGTCTCTCCCAGTACCTGGCGGCAGGACCAGTAGCAGGAGGGCGGTGGAGAGGGCGGCAGCCAATGGGCTCATGGCTAGGAAACCAGTGTCACCAGTAAGCCCTCCCAGTATGGCCCAGTATCACCAGTATCACCACTATCCCGTCCCAGTATCCCCCAGTGTCCCCAGTATCCCCAGTATCACTTCCCAGTATCCCCTCCCAGTGTCCCTAGTGTCGCCCAGTATCACCAGTATCCCCTCCCAGTACCCCCAGTATCACCAGTATCCCCTCCTAGTATCCCCCAGTATCACTTCCCAGTATCTCCCAGTGTCCCCAGTATCCCGCAATATCACCAGCACCCCCTCCCAGTATCCCCCAGTGTCCCCACTCTCCCTTTCCTGTGTCCCCCAGTATAACCAGTATCCCCTCCCAGTATCCCCCAGTGTCCCCCAGTATAACCAATATCCTCTCCCAGTATTCCCCAATGTCCCCAGTATCCCCTCCCTGTAACCCCCAGTATCCCCGAATGTCCCCAGTATCTCATCCCAGTATCGCCCAGTGTCCCCAGTATGCCCTCCCAGTATGCCCCAATATCACCAGTGTCCCCTCCCTGTGTCCCCCGGTGTCCCCCAGTATCCCCAGTATCCCCTCCCAGTATCCCCTCCCATTATCCCCCAATGTCACCAATGTCCCCCAGTATTCCCATTATCACTTCCCAGTATCCCCCAATGGCACCAGTGTCCTCCAGTATCACCCAGTATCCCCCAATGTCCCCAGTATCCCCCAGTGTCCCCTGCTGTCCCCAACATCCACAGCGATCCCAGTTACCCAGTGTCTCCAGTGCCCCCGCCCAGTACCCTGCTCCCAGTATCCATCAGGGTTCTCAATGTCCTCTCCCAGTGTCCCCAGTGTCCCTGTCCCTGTGCTCCCAGTGTCCCCAGTGCCCCTGTCCCAGTTCTCCCAGTGTCCCCATTGTCCTTATTCTCCCCAGTGTCCCCCTGTCCCCACTGTCCCCAGTGCTCCAAGTATCCCCTGTTGTCCCCAGTATCTGCAGTCTCCCCCAGTGTCCCCAGTGCTCCCAGTGTCCCCAATATCCCCCTTGTCCCAGTGTCCCCGTCCCCAGTGTCCCTAGTGCTCCCAATGTCCCCAATGTCCCCCGTCCCTTGTTCCTCATTGTGTCCCCCCATCCCCTGTTGCCCCAGTGTCTCCAGTATCCCCAGTCTCACCCAGTGTCCCCATTGTCCCCCTGTCCCCAGTGTCCCCAGTCCCCAATGGCCCTCATTGTCCCCACTGTCCCCAGTCTCCCCCAGTGTCCCCATTGTCCCTGTCCCAGTGCTCCTACTGTCCCCATTGTCTCTATTGTCTCCAGTGTCCCCCTCTCCCCAGTGTCCAGAGCCCCCAGTGTCCCCAGTGTCCCCAGTGGTCCAAGTGTCCCTCTGTCCCCTCCTTGTCCCCATTGTCCCCAGTATCCCCAGTGCTCCCAGTGCTCCTCCCAGTGTCCCTCTGTCTCCTGGTGTCCCCACTGTCCCCAGTATCCCCAGTGTCCGAAGCACTCCCAGTGCTCCCACTGTCCCAACTGTCCCCTCCTTATCCCCATTGTCCCAGTATCCCCAGTGCTGCCAGTGTCCCCAGTGTCCCCCTGTCCCCTGCTGCCTGTGTCCCCAGTATCCCCAGTCTCCCCTAGTGTCCCCATTCTCCCCAGTGTCCCCAGTCCCCAAAGTCCCTCATTGTCCCCAGTGTCCCTGTCCCAGTGCTCGTACTGTCCCCATTGTCTCTATTGTCCCCAATGTCCCCCAGTGTCCCCACTGTCCCCAGTGCTCCCAGTATTCCTACTGTCCCCTCCTTGTCCCCACTGTCCCCAGTGTCCCCCGTGCTCCCAGTGACCCCATTGTCCCCCTATCCCCACTGTCCCCATTGTCCCCAATGTCCCTGTCCCAGTGTCCCCAGTGCTCCCAGTGTCCCCAGTGCCCCGTCCCAGTGCTCCTAGTGCCCCCAATGTCCCCAGTATCCCCAGGGTACCCCTGCCCCCACTGTCCCCAGTGTCCCCAGTATCCCCAGTCTCCCCCACTGTCCCCATTGTCCCCACTGCCCCCACTGTCCCCACTGTCCCCATTGTCCCCCAGTGTCTCCACTGTCCCCGGTGTCCCCAGTGTTCCCCATCCCCACTGTCCCCAGCTTCCCTGTCCCAGTGCTCCCAGTGCTTCCAGTGTCACCAGTGTCCCCGTCCCTCATTGTACCTCATTAACCTCCTTGTCCCATTGTCCCCAGTGTCACCAGTGTCCCCAGTGTCCCTGTACTGGGCTGTAATGGGAGAGCACTGGGGGAGCACTGGGAGGGACAGGGAATGACCGGGCTGCACTGGGATGGACTGGAAATGACGGGGCTGTACTGGGAGGTCACTGGTGGAGCACTGGGAGGGACTGGGAATGAACGGGTTGTACTGGGAGGGCACTGAGGGAGCACTGGGAGGGACTGGGAATGACTGGGCTGTACTAGGAAAGCACTGGGGGAGCACTGAGAGGGACTAGGAATGACCGGGTTGTACTGGGAGGGACTGGGAATATGTTTGATCTACTGGGACGGACTGGGAATGCCTGGGATGTACTGGGAGGGATAGGGAATGAATGGGCTATACTGGGAGGCACTGCAGGAGCACTGGGAGGGACTGGGAATTACCGGGCTGTACTGGGTGGGCACTGAGGTAGCACTGGGAGAGACTGGGAATGACTGGGCTGTACTGGGAGTAATGTGTGGGAGCACTGGGAGGGCACTGAGAGGTACTGGGAATGAACAGGCTATACTGGGAGGGCACTGAGGGACTGAGAATATCTGGTCTGCACTGGGAAGGCACTGGGGGAGCAGTTGTAAGGACTGGGAATATCGGGGCTGTACTGGGAGGGCACTGGTGGAGTACTGCGAGGGCACTGGGAATGAGCGGGCTGTACTGGGTGGAACTGGAAATGACTGGAATGTAGTGGGAGGGCACTAGGGGAGCACTGGCAGGGACTATGAATGACCGGGCTATACTGGGAGACCACTGGGGGAGCACTGGGAAGGACTGGGAATGACCGGGCTGTACAGAGAGGGACTGGGAAGGACTGGGCTGTATAGGGAGGGCATTGGTGGTGCACTGGGAGTGACTGGGAATGAGCGGGCTGTACTGGGATGGCAGTGTGGGAGCACTGGGAGGGATTGCGAATGACCGGGCTGTACTGGGAGGGACTGGGAATGTGTGGGCTCTACTGGTAGGGACTGGGAATGACCGGGCTATACTGGGAAGGACTGGGAATGACCGGGATGTACTGGGAGGATAGGGAATGACTGGGCTATACTGGGAGGGCACTGCAGGAGCACTGGTAGGGACTGGGAATGACTGGGCTGTACTGGGCGGGCACTGGGGGAATAATGGGAGGGACTGGGAATGACAGGTTTGTACTGGGAGGACACTGTGGGAGTACTGGGAGGGACTGGGAATGACTGGGTTGTACTGGGAGGGCACTTGGGGAGCACTGGGAGGGACTGGGATTGAGTGGGTTGTACTGGGAGGGCACTGTGGGAACACTGGGATGGAGTGGGAATGACCGGGCTGTAGTGGGAGGGACTGGGAATAGCCGGGCTGTACTGGGAGGGAACTGAGAGTTACTGGGAATGATCAGGCTATACTGGGAGGGCACTGAGGTAATAAAGTGAGGGAATGGTAATATCTGGGCTGCACTGGGAAGGTACTGGGGAAGCAGTTGTAAGGACTGGGAATATCTGGGCTGTACTGGGAGGGCACTGGTGGAGTACTGGAAGGGACTGGGAGTGACCATGCTGTAGTGGGAGGGACTGGGAATGACTGGAATGTACTGGAAGGGCACTAGGGGAGCACTGGCAGGGACTATGAATTACTGGACTATACTGGGAGGGCACTGGGGTAGAACTGGGAGGGACTGGGAATGACCGGGCTGTACAGAGAGGGACTGTGAACGACTGGGCAGTGCTGAGAGGGACTGGGAATGACTGGGCTGTACTGGGTGGGCACTGGGGTAGCACTTGGAGGGACTGGGAATGACAGGGCTGTACTGGGAGGCACTGGGAATGAACAGACTGTACTGGGAGTGACTCGGAATGACCGAGCTGTACTGGGAGGGACTGGAAATGACCGGGCTGTAGTGGGAGGGCACTGGGGGAGCCCTGGGAGGGACTAGGAATTAACGGGCTGTAGTGGCAGGCACTGGGAATGAACAGACTGTATTGGGATGCACTGGGAATGACTGGGCTGTAGTGGGAGGGACTGGGAATAGCCGGGCTGTACTGGGAGGGCACTGAGAGGTACTGGGAATGATCAAGCTATACTGGGAGGGCACTGAGGGAGTAATATGAGGGACTGGGAATATCTGGGCTGAACTGGGAAGGCACTGGGGGAGCAGTTGTAAGGACTGGGAATATCTGGGCTGTACTGGGAGGGCACTGGTTGAGTACCGGGAGGGACTGGGAATGACCATGCTGTAGTGGGAGGGACTGGGAATGACTGGAATGTACTGGGAGGGCACTAGGGGAGCACTGGCAGGGATTATGAATGAACGGGCTATACTGCGAGGGCACTGGGGTAGCACTGGGAGGGACTGGGAATGACCGGGCTGTACAGAGAGGGACTGGGAATAACTGGGCTGTACTGTGAGGGCATTGGTGGTGCACTGGGAGTGACTGGGAATCACTGGGCTGTACTGGGATGGCACAGGGGGAGCACTGGGAGGGACTGGGAATGAACAGGCTGAACTGGGATGGCAGTGCGGGAGCACTGGGAGGGACTGGGAATAACCGGGCTGTACTGGGAGGGACTGGGAATGTGTAGGCTCTACTGGGAGGGACTGGGAATGACTGGAATGTACTGGGAGGGATAGGGAATGAATGGGCTATACTCGGAGGCACTGCAGGAGCACTGGGAGGGACTGGGAATTACCGGGCTGTAGTGGGAGGGCACTGGGGGAGCCCTGGGAGTGACTGGGAATGAATGGGCTGTACTGGGAGGCACTGGGAATGAACGGACTGTACTGGGAGGCACTGGGAATGACGGGGCTGTAGTGGGAGCGACTGGGAATAGCCGGGATGTACTGGGAGGGCACTGAGAGGTACTGGGAATGAACAGGCTATACTGGGAGGGAACTGAGGGAGTAATGTGAGGGACTGGGAATATCTCGGCTTCACTGGGAAGGCACTGGGGGAGCAGTTGTAAGGACTGGGAATATCTGGGCTGTACTTTGAGGGCACTGGTGGAGTACTGCGAGGGCACTGGGAATGAGCGGGCTGTACTGGGTGGAACTGGAAATGACTGGAATGTAGTGGGAGGGCACTAGGGGAGCACTGGCAGGGACTATGAATGACCGGGCTATACTGGGAGACCACTGGGGGAGCACTGGGAAGGACTGGGAATGACCAGACTGTACAGAGAGGGACTGGGAATTACCGGGCTGTACTGGGATGGCAGTGCGGGAGCACTGGGAGGGACTGCGAATGACCAGGCTGTACTGGGAGGGACTGGGAATGTGTGGGCTCTACTGGGAGGGACTGGGAATGACCGGGCTATACTGGGAAGGACTGGGAATGACCAGGATGTACTGGGAGGGATAGGGAATGACTGGGCTATACTGGGAGGGCACTGCAGGAGCACTGGTAGGGACTGGGAATGACTGGGCTGTACTGGGCGGGCACTGGGGGAATAATGGGAGGGACTGGGAATGACAGGTTTGTACTGGGAGGACACTGTGGGAGTACTGGGAGGGACTGGGAATGACTGGGATGTACTGCGAGGGCACTTGGGGAGCACTGGGAGGGACTGGGATTGAGTGGGCTGTACTGGGAGGGCACTGTGGGAACACTGGGATGGAGTGGGAATGACCGGGCTGTAGTGGGAGGGACTGGGAATAGCCGGGCTGTACTTGGAGGGAACTGAGAGTTACTGGGAATGATCAGGCTATACTGGGAGGGCACTGAGGTAGTAAAGTGAGGGAATGGTAATATCTGGGCTGCACTGGGAAGGTACTGGGGAAGCAGTTGTAAGGACTGGGAATATCTGGGCTGTACTGGGAGGGCACTGGGGTGGCACTTGGAGGGACTGGGAATGACAGGGCTGTACTGGGAGGGCACTGGGGGAGCACTAGTAGGAACTGGGAATGACAAGGCTGTACTGGGATGGCAGTGAGGGAGCACTGGGAGGGACTGGGAATGACCGGGATGTACTGGGAGGGATAGAGAATGGCTGGGCTATACTGGGAGGCACTGCAGGAGCACTGGGAGGGACTCGAAATGACCGGGCTGTACTGGGCAGGCACTGGTGGAGCACTGGGAAGGACTGGAAATGACAGGTTTGTACTGGGAGGGCACTGTGTGAGCACTGGGAGGGACTGGGAATGACCGGGCTGTACTGGGAGGTTATTGGGGATCACTGGGAGGGACTAGGAATGACCGGGCTGTACTGGGAAAGCACTTGGGGAGCACTGGGAAGGACTGGGAATGACCGGGCTGTACTGGGAGGGCAGTGGGAGAGCAGCGGGAGTGACTGGGAATGAACGGGCTGTACTGGGAGGTACTGGGAATGACCGGACTGTACTGGGGGGGACTGGAAATGACCGGGCTGTAATGGGAGGGCACTGGGGGAGCCCTGGGAGGGACTGGGAATTAACGGGCTGTAGTGGCAGGCACTGGGAATGAACATACAGTACTGGGATGCACTGGGAATGACTGGGCTGTAGTGGGAGGGACTGGGAATTGCAGGGCTGTACTGGGAGGGCACTGAGAGGTACTGGGAATGATCAAGCTATACTGGGAGGGCACTGAGGGAGTAATATGAGGGACTGGGAATATCTGGGCTGCACTGGGAAGGCACTGGGGGAGCAGTTGTAAGGACTGGGAATATCTGGGCTGTATTGGGAGGGCACTGGTTGAGTACCGGGAGGGACTGGGAATGACCATGCTGTAGTGGGAGGGACTGGGAATGACTGGAATGTACTGGGAGGGCATTAGGGGAGCACTGGCAGGGATTATGAATGAACAGGCTATACTGGGAGGGCACTGGGGGAGCACTGGGTGGGACTGGTAATTACCGGGCTGTACTGGAAGGGCCCTTGGAGAGCACTGGAAGGGACTGGGAATATCTAGGCTGTACTGGGAGGAACTGGGAATGACCAGGATGTACAGGGAATGACTGGGAATGACTGGGCTGTGATGGGAGGGACTGGGAATGACTGGGCTTTACTGGGAGGGCAGTGGGGGAGCACTGGGAGGGACTGGGAATTATCAGGCGGTACTGGGAGGGCACTGGTGGAGCACTGGGAGGGACTGGGAATGAACGGGCTGTACTGGGAGGTACTGGGAATGACCAGGATATGCTGGGAGGGACAGGGAATGACCGAGCTGTACTGGGAGGGACTGGGAATAACCGGGCTGTACTAGGAGGGCACTGGGGGAGCACTGGGAAGGATTGGGAATGAACAGGCTGTACTGGGAGGTACTGGGAATGACCGGACTGTACTGGGAGGGACTGGAAATGACCGGGCTGTAGTGGGAGGGCACTGGGCGAGTCCTGGGAGGGACTGGGAATGAACGAGCTGTAGTGGCAGGCACTGGGAATGAACAGACTGTATTGGGAGGCACTGGGAATGACCGGGCTGTAGTGGGAGGGACTGGGAATAGCCAGGCTGTACTGGGAGGGCACTGAGAGGTACTGGGAATGATCAAGCTATACTGGGAGGGCACTGAGGGAGTAATATGAGGGACTGGGAATATCTGGGCTGCACTGGGAAGGCACTGGGGGAGCAGTTGTAAGGACTGGGAATATCTAGGCTGTACTGGGAGGGCACTGGTTGAGTACCGGGAGGGACTGGGAATGACCATGCTGTAGTGGGAGGGACTGGGAATGACTGGAATGTACTGGGAGGGCATTAGGGGAGCACTGGCAGGGACTATGAATGACCGGGCTATACTGGGAGGGACCTCCCTCACTGCCCCACTACCAACATCACTATCATTGCCTAGCACCTGCACCACTGTCCTTAACCTGGATCCTGCCATGGAAAGGAGCTGCTGCCACCCTGGGAGACCAAGCTGGGATGGGCTGAGAGCTCGCACACAGCCCTGAGCGGGCATCACTGGCCAGGGCTCACATGCCCAGATCCTATACCTGGCAGTGCACTAACTGCCCAGGTCACTCCACCCCCTCTACAGCCTCATCTGTTGCTGTCTGTGCGTCATCCGCAAAAACCCTCTGCCCACGGGAGAGCCCTGAGCCAGAGGCACAGAAGTCCACAGCCTTCCCTTGCTAACTGAGGTGAGAATGCAAAGTACAGAATTGCAGAGGTATCCTTTCTCCTTCATTGACAGCTCTGAGCTTCCCAGAAGCACAATCCTTCTTCCCAAGGCCAGGCTGTCCTTGTGTTTGTTTACTGCAGCAGGAACACGAGTTGAGTGTCCAGGAAAAAAGCACTGCCTCATCCCATTACAGCATTTCAATATCTACAAACGAAGGTAGTACACTTTCAAACTATAAAGACCAGTTGATTAAATCGAGAACGGAATTCTCACCACATGTCCTATGGATCCCTGCAGCCTAGGTCCCAAAAAGCCAGTGACAGGGTGATGGATTCCCAGCAAAAGATACCACCTAGGGAGGCTCAGTCTCCCCTAGTGATTAGATTTGCTGCTGCAGATCAGAAATCAGCCCTGTACCACTCAGGGCATTCCAGCATCCCTAGCAGAGCCATCACACAGTGTTTTGTCACCCTTGGTCCCTGCTGTTCCTCACAACGATGTGGCTGACCAGCAGCCCTGCTCCTGGAGCCCGTCTCTGTGCTCGAGAGGAGCTGTTTGCACACCGCTGGCTGCCGGCCTTGCTGCCTGGAAACCCTCACTGTGCTCCCCAAAGCAATGAAAAGCACCCCGCTTCAGCTGTACCCACATCACTGTTCCTCACTCCAAGTGACACGGCCTGTTTCTGTGTATTCCTGCCCACCCACAGCCGTCTGCTCCTTTGGTCTTTTAAGCGTTTTGGGAAAGAACACTTGGGGGGTTTGTGGATTTGTACTTTGGCGTCTCTGCAGCACAGGCTCAGATCCACGACAAGAGCTCGTAAAGTGCACAGCAACACAGAATTGTGTAGGGAGGAAGCATACTCAGAAGTCCAGCTCACTTCAGATATGTAAGACAGGGCTTTAAGCTGGATCGCGCTGAAGCAGAACTAACCTGCTCTCCCTCCTTGCCAGGCAACTCGGGCTCCATCAGTCCCTTGTGTATCTCTGGTTCCTGTGGAATGCAGATCAACAGTTTCCCGTTTCAAAGAAACAAGAAATATGAGTCACAACTATGCAGAAATCCTGTCCCCTGCCTCCCAGTGCCCACACAGCGGTGTTATCAAGGCCCTGCACAGACACACAAGATCCATTTAATGCGCTGGGGAAGAGAGGGCAGGGAGAGCTCTGGCACCCACAGTCAGTAACAACAACGTCTGCTCTCAGCTGGAGCTTGGCTCGCGTGCAAGGACAGGACCGATCCAGCCACGAAGCTGAGGGCATCCCTGAGTCCCAGCTGCCACATACACTGTGCCTTCTAAAACCTTCTCTCAATGAACAGTGTTCAGGGCTCATGCATCTCATCACGGCTTCAATAAATTTGCTCTGGCTGAGGTCTCACCAGGGAGCTTCTCAGCACTTCAACTTTGCTTCAGGCTTGCTTGGAGCACGAGGCTTCATCCCTCTGCCTTGGCCCCAGCAGAAGGCGGGCAAGGGGCCGGTTTGTGAGTGGTTTGATGGAAAAGAGCTTGGTCCCTACCAGAGATTAAATCCCAACCATAGAAAGAGACCAGAGCAACTCTGTTAGAGAGGAGCAGAAAGAAACATCAGGGCTGACCTCTGTTTAAATGGTGGGGTTTGGAATTCTGGAGACAGGAGCTCCCACAGGACTGAGCTCTTCAAATGGAAACATCATTTAACTTCCTGATCCTGACAGGAATCCTGACTTGCGAGCATCTGTTTTCCATTAGATGACCCCATTCCCCTGATCTGAGTCAGTCTGGGGAACTTTGTTGTGGCAGCTAATAGAGAAAATGGCAGCGTGACCAGAAACCCATCCAGGCTGGGGTGAGAGACTCCAGCTCCCAACATGCCTTGAGGGAGGAAACCAGCTCCCAAGATGCCTTGAGGGAGGGAACCAGCTCCCAACAGGCCTTGAGGGAGGGAACCAGCTCCCAACAGGCCTTGAGGGAGGGAACCAGCTCCCAAAAGGCCTTGAAGGAGGGAATCAGCTCCCAACAGGCTTTGAGGGAGGGAACCAGCTCCCAAAAGGCTTTGAGGGAGGGAACCAGCTCCCAACAGGCCTTGAGGGAGGGAACCAGCTCCCAACAGGCCTGGAGGGAGGGAGCCAGCTCCCAACAGGCCTTGAGGGAGGGAACCAGCTCCCAACAGGCCTTGAGGGAGGGAACCAGCTCCCAAAAGGCCTTGAAGGAGGGAATCAGCTCCCAACAGGCTTTGAGGGAGGGAACCAGCTCCCAAAAGGCCTCGAGGGAGGGAACCAGCTCCCACCAGGCCTTGAGGGAGGGAACCAGCTCCCAACAGTCCTGGAGGGAGGGAACCAGCTCCCAACAGGCCTTGAGGGAGGGAACCAGCTCCCAACAGGCCTGGAGGGAGGGAACCAGCTCCGAAAAGGCCTTGAGGGAGGGAACCAGCTCCCAAAAGGCCTTGAAGGATGGAACGAGCCCCAAACATACCTTGATGGAGGAAACCAGGTCCCAAAAGCCTTAATGGAGGGAACCAGCTCCCAACAGGCCTGGAGGGAGGGAACCAGCTCCCAGCAGTATTTGGGGTGAGTATCTGAAGCTGTCACTGTGCTTTGGGGACAGGATCTCAGTCTGTCACTGTGCTTTGGGGAGAGTGTCTCAATCTGTAATTGAGCTTTCGGGAGAGGGTCTCAATCGGTCACTGTGCTTTGAGAAAAGGGCCTTAATTTGTCACTGTGCTTTGGGGAATGGGTCTAAATCTGTCACTGTGCTATGGGGAGAGGATCTCAATCTGTCACTGTGACTTGGGGAGAGGGTCTCAAACTGTCACTCTGCTTTGAGGAGAGGGTCTCAATCTGTCACTGTGCTTTGGGGAGAGGGTCTCAGCCTGTCACTGTGTTATGGGGAGAGGGTCTCAATCTGTCACTGTGCTTTGCAGAGAGGGTCTCAGTCTGTCTCTGTGCTTTGTGGACAGGGTCCCAATCTGTCACTGTGCTTTGGGGAGAGGGTCTTAATCTTTCACTGTGCTTTGCGGAGAGGGTCTCAATCTGTCACTGTGGTTTTGGGAGAGGGTCTGAATCTGACATTGAGCTTTGGGGAGAGGGTCTCAATCTGTCACTGTGCTTTGGGGAGAGGCTCTCAATCTGTCACTGTGCTTTGGGGAGAGGGTCTCAATCTATCACTGTGCTTTGGGGAGAGGGTCTCAATCGGGCACTGTGCTTTGGGGAGAGGGTCTCAGTCTGTCACTGTGCTTTGGGAAAAGGGTCTCAGTCTGTCACTGTGCTTTGGGAAAAGGGTCTCAGTCTGTCACTGTGCTTTGGGAAAAGGTTCTCAATCTGTCATTGAGCTTTGGGGAGAGGGTCTCAGTTTGTCACTGTGCTTTGGGGAGAGGGTCTCAGTTTGTCACTGTGCTTTGGGGAGTGGGTCTCAATCTGTCACTGTGCTTTGGGGAGTGGGTCTCAATCTGTCACTGTGCATTGCGGTGAGGGTCTCAATCTCTCACTGTGCTTTGAGAAAAGGGTCTTAATTTGTCACTGTGCTTTGGAGAATGATTCTAAATCTGTCACTGTGCTATGGGGAGAGGGTATCAATCTGTCACTGTGCTTTGGGGAGAGGGTCCCAATCTGTCACTGTGCTTTGGGGAGTGGGTCTCATTCGGTCACTGTGCTTTGGGAAAAGTGTCTCAGTCTGTCACTGTGCTTTGGGAAAAGGTTCTCAATCTGTCGTTGAGCTTTGGGGTGAGGGTCTCAGTTTGTCACTGTGCTTTGGGGAGAGGGTCTAAATCTGTCACTGTGCTTTGAGAAAAGGGTCTTAATTTGTCACTGTGCTTTGGAGAATGTTTCTAAATCTGTCACTGTGCCTTAGGGAGAGGGTCTGAATCTGTCACTGTGCTTTGGAAAAAGGGTCTCAATCTGTCACTATGCTTTGTGGAGAGGGTCTCAATCTGTCACTGTGCTTTGGGAAATGGGTCTCAATCTGTCACTGTGCTTTGTGGAGAGGGTCTCAATCTGTCACTGTGCTTTGTGGAGAGGGTCTCAATCTGTCACTGTGCTTTGTGGAGAGGGTCTCAATCTGTCACTGTGCTTTGTGGAGAGGGTCCCAATCTGTCACTCTGCTTTGTGGAGAGGGTCCCAATCTGTCACTGTGCTTTAAGGAGAGGGTCCCAATCTGTCACTGTGCTTTGGGGACAGGGTCCCAATCTGTCACTGTGCTTTAGGGGGAGGGTCTCAGTCTGTAACTGTGTCTTGGGGAGAGGGTCTCAATCTGTCACTATGCTTTGGGGAGAGGGTCTCAGTCTGTCACTGTGCTTTGGGGAGAGGGTCTCAATCTGTCACTGTGCTTTGGGAAAAGGTTCTCAATCTGTCATTGAGCTTTGGGGAGAGGGTCTCAGTTTGTCACTGTGCTTTGGGGAGAGGGTCTCAGTTTGTCACTGTGCTTTGGGGAGTGGGTCTCAATCTGTCACTGTGCTTTGGGGAGTGGGTCTCAATCTGTCACTGTGCATTGCGGTGAGGGTCTCAATCTGTCACTGTGCTTTGAGAAAAGGGTCTTAATTTTTCACTGTGCTTTGGAGAATGGTTATAAATCTGTCACTGTGCTATGGGGAGAGGGTCTCAATCTGTCACTGTGCTTTGGGGAGTGAGTCTCAATCGCTCACTGTGCTTTGGGAAAAGGGTCTCGGTCTGTCACTGTGCTTTTGGGAGAGAGTCTCAATCTGTCACTGTGCTTTGGGGAGAGGTTCCAATCTGTCACTGTGCTTTTGGGCCAGGGTCCCAGTCTGTCACTGTGCTTTGCGGACAGGGTCCCAATCTGTCACTGTGCTTTGGGAAAATGTTCTCAATCTGTCATTGAGCTTTGGGGAGAGGGTCTCAATCTGTCACTGTGCTTTGGGAAAAGGGTCTCAGTCTGTCACTGTGCATTTGGGAGAGAGTCTCAATCGGTCACTGTGCTTTGGGGAGTGGGTCTCAATCGGTCACTGTGCTTTGAGGAGTGGGTCTCAATCTCTTACTGTGCATTTCGGTGAGGGTCTCGATCTGTCACTTTGCTTTGAGAAAAGGGTCTTAATTTGTCACTGTGCTTTGGAGAATGGTTCTAAATCTGTCACTGTGCTATGGGGAGAGGGTCTCAATCTGTCACTGTGCTTTGGGGAGAGGGTCCCAATCTGTCACTGTGCTTTGGGGAGTGGGTCTCATTTGGTCACTGTGCTTTGGGAAAAGGGTCTCAGTCTGTCACTGTGCTTTTGGGAGAGAGTCTCAATCTGTCATTGTGCTTTGGGAAAAGATTCTCAATCTGTCGTTGAGCTTTGGGGACAGGGTCTCAGTTTGTCACTGTGCTTTGGGGAGTGGGTCTCAATCGGTCACTGTGCTTTGGGGAGAGGGTCTCAGTCTGTCACTGTGCTTTGGGAAAAGGGTCTCAATCTGTCACTATGCTTTGTGGAGAGGGTCTCAATCTGTCACTGTGCTTTGGGAAAAGGGTCTCAATCTGTCACTGTGCTTTGTGGAGAGGGTCTCAATCTGTCACTGTGCTTTGTGGAGAGGGTCCCAATCTGTCACTCTGTTTTGTGGAGAGGGTCCCAATCTGTCACTGTGCTTTGGGGACAGGGTCCCAATCTGTCACTGTGCTTTAGGGGGAGGGTCTCAGTCTTTCACTGTGCTTTAGGGATCTAGCGGGGTGCAGTAAGATCCGGGCTGAGGGAGGAGCCGGCCCTGAGCCCAGGGGAACAGGTTCTAGGGGCACAGGAACAGCAGGGACCGACCTGTGGTGCTTGAGAGGTCTGTGCTTCCCAGCGCGTCCTGCAAGGAGTTTGGCAAACAGGCTTTTCCAGGGGCACAAATGTGCTTGCCCGAGGCCCTGCGAGGAAGGAAAGAGCCAACTCTACAGTTTCCCCTGGCTGGAGAGTGAACCCAAGCCCTCGTTGTCCCCAGGGATGGCTCCATGGGGCTCAGAGAGGGCTTAGGGTCAGGGAGGCGTCACTGTCGCTGTGTGCAATGCTGCCCCATGGGGCACAGACGTGTCCTTGCCCAGCTGTGGGTGCTGGAGCCGCAATAATAGCCCTGGTCTGGCAGCACCGCCTGGCATTGCCCCCTGCATGTCCTAGCAGCGTGATCCCCTTGGCAAGGGGCAGGGGAGGCTGTTGCAGGGTGTCCATTGTCTCCTCGAGCACAAGTCTTGGTCCTGCGCACATGATGGGATGCAACTGGGTCCATGTGTCTGTTTATCAAAGGTGTAAATGCTCCTGTATAGTATTCTTCAGCTTATTCTGAATGTGGGCTTGTTCCATGCAGAGGCCTCTCCAAAAGGCAAGGAGGTGGTGGGGCTTTTTATTATAAACATTTTTTTCCCCCGTGGCCTTATAATACCGTGCAGAGGATCTGTAGCAGAGAAAGACCGAGCTGTTCTCAGCCTCCTGTGTTCTCTGTGCGGCTTAGGATGGGCAGGACCCACTGTCTCCCACCGCCAGGCTGAGTCCTCTCTCTAGGTTGTGTCCCCTCTGCTCCTGAGCAAGGAGAATATGATATTCTTGCCTGGGGTGGTGGTGGAGGGCATTTTGTGACAAACTCACCAGCTGAAGAAGGAGTTGTTTGTGATGGGCAGCCTTCTAGGAGCTCCTGCCAGGCTGCTGTGGCCAGGCTCGGCATTTTGGAATGATGTAATTTGTTAATTCAATGATATAAAAGCTAGGTCCCTTGCAGCAATGTCTAGGAGACCTCATCCACAAGTTGCCACGCTGTGGGGGCTTCCCAATTGCCTCTCCAAATGCTCGCTGTGTAAAGATAATGCCCCCTTCCCAGTGACTGCAAATCTGGTTGATGATAAGAAAGCAGTTTGTGATGTATCTTTCTTAATCACCATACAGAGTATTTGAGGGGTTGGGCTTTTATGATGCTTTTGTCTAAAACCTCCTTTCTTTCACAGAGTTTTCTTTGCTGTGTCCTACTCCCAGTCACTTGTTCCTGGAGAGGCTCCTGTGTCATCAGGTTGTTCATCGTTGGACACCTCTTGTACAAGGTTAGAGGAGATGAATCCTCTGGTGCCGTCGGTCAGCTCTCCCACATACCAACCATCTTCATCCACATCTCCAAAGATGTAAACACATTGTCCAGCAACAAGAGGAAGCTCCAGTTCTGGCTGCTCATTTGGACCACTGAAAGGATCATAGCTGTATCGAGCTATGAACGCTCGAAGCTTTGCTGGCTGTTTTCTCATCGCCTCCATGAGGATGGACTCCTTGTTTGCTGCCAGGTAATCCTGGTGCTGCCTAGAAGTTACATGGTTGGATCATTCCAGCTGTTCCAGTTCCTGAAAGAGCTGCTGCCATTGTTCATTAGGCTTCAGAAAGCAATCATTCAGTTCACTCAGTTGGGCTTGAAGCACTGGCAGGATTCCTTTCTCTTCCCTGCATTCTTCTGTCTGAGCTCTCTGTAAACACTTCCCTTCCGTTTTCCTCTGGAGGGATAACTTCTTCTCCTCATGCTATTTCTCCAGTTGTTGCTTCCTTTCTTTCAGGTCCTGCTCTGCCTCTTCCAGCACCTCTGCCACCTGCACGAGTTTCCTTTTCAGGTCAGCAATTTCAGCTCGAACCTCATCTGTCAAATCCATCTGGCTACGGAGATGAGCATTTCCTTCAGCCAGGTAGGTGTTGGCAATTTTCAGCTCCATGAGCTGCATCTTCAACACCACATGCATTTGACAGTACGTGCTGCCATAGGTGTCTTCTTCACCTGCAGCCACTTGAGCCCAAAGCTCCTGAGGAACCTCCTTTGTGAAATCGCCCTGGTCGTCCTGTGAAGTTCTAGTTGCTTCTGCTCCCAAAAGCTGAGGGGAAATATTCTCTTAGATCTCAAGGCCATGGCTCACCCTGCATCGTTAGTGCACAGGGCTAGAGGCAGAAGGCCAAGGAATCATGTAACCACAGATTCATCGAATAGTTTGGGTTGGAAGGGACCTTAAATACCATCTAGTTCCTGCCCCTGTGTGATGGGTAGGGACAGAATCACCTCCCATGCCCGCGCTTCTTTTGATGCAGCCCAGGACACAGTTGGCTTTCTGGCCTGCGAGCACACATTGTCAGCTCATGTTGAGCTTCTCATCAGCCAGCACCTCCAAGTCCTTCTCCTCGGGGCTGCTCTCAATCACATCATGTCCCATCCTGTAGTGAAATCAGGGATTGCCCCGACCCAGGTGTTGGACCTTGCCCTTGGCCTTAGTCGATTGCTGCTGGCATGCAGCTGGCCCGGGCGTGCCCAGGAGATCCCTGCAGGGCACTGACCTGAGCAGCATTTAACTGAATGTGGTCAGGCTCCTGGTGCGTTTCAGGGAATTGCTCTCAATGGAGGTGGAGTTGTTCCTTCTCCCTCTTCCTGTGGGAGGATGGGTTTTCGTTCTCTGGGCATTTCTCTTTTGAGGAGAGCATCAGGCTCAGAGGAACGCCTGATGCTGGTTCAGGTGGTGAACCCTTCTTATTTACTTCTTCCTGATTCTGTTCTTTAGGGCCCGTTGCTCTTCTTTTATGACTGTTTGTCTGCTTCTTTCTATGGGAATAGATCCAGCAGCAGCCAAGAAGTCCCACTGCTGCAGGTACAGCATCGAGCACCACATCGTGGAAGCAGAAATGCATTTTGCAGACCCTGGGCTGATTCCTTGAAGGAGAAACAGAAACTGTGGTCGAACAATCATGTGGGAGGCTACAGGAAGGTTGAAGTTGATAAGTGCCTTCAGGTATATCTGTTTGCATGAACAGGCTGGTTTTCCATCCCTTCTAGTAATTCCTATCTGCTCTGCCAGCAGAACACACAACGAGCTCCAGAGATCCCTAGACACGGGTCACCAGGATACTCATCACTTTCACTTCACCTCACCCTGATGCCAGAACCAAATTCCCCTTCTTTCTGTGAGTTCTTTGGATGTTCCCGGCTTCCTGCACCCAGGAAGGTCTGTTCTGGGGACCATCTGCTTCATGTCTCCAAGAGAAAAGAGATGAGGACAACTCCTAAGTGACAAGAGCCCCCATGCTCTGTGTGGATAGACCCCACCGCACTGCTGCTCCCTGCCTCCTCCGCCTCCCCCCTGGAAAGGTTGCGCTGTTAAATGTCAGAAGCAGTAGCAGTCGAGGCTGGAGCTGAAGGCCATCCTTACGGATCACAGAGCAAATGAGCAGGCAGCTAAATGGGAATGGAGCTTCAGCTGCCAGGCCAGGATGCCTCCGTACAAACCCTGCAGTAAGCAATGCAGCACTAAGGAAATAAATATGATCAAGGAGAGGGAGCACCAGGCAAGGCTGGCAAAGTTAAACCAGAAGGGGAAGCCTCTGGGCTCGTGAGGTTTCCCAGCAGAATTTATCCAGAGGCATGAAAAGAGGAGCTGAGAACACTGTGACGTACTGGAGGCCCTTCCATGGAGGTTAAAAACTGAGCAATGACTGTACAGAAGCAGACCTGACCTACCCTTCATGTAGACAGACTTTCCGTTCCAGTGGAACTGGCACCGGGCACTGCAACAGCCAAATCACAGCCAAAATGCTTTGGTTTTCATTCACTGAGAAAGGTGCAGGCAGCTCCCAGTGGCAGAGAGAGGAGCAGAGCCCCACAGCTCCAAGTCTGCTGGGTTAGAGGAACAGAACAGGCACTGCCTGGCCCTGACCATGCCATGCGTCCACTACAATTTCTTCTCCAGTCTCAGCTATGATACCATCACCTTCAGCAGCCTTGACACCTCCCTGGGAGAACTCCAGTTCCAGATCATGTCTTGGGAGAAGCTGAAGGTGTCCAGGTCTGCCCTGCAGGTGTCCAACGCCCTGACTGGAGAAGGTGCGTTGGGCGGTGGGTGCAGGGCTCAGGGACCCCCGGCTGGCAGCACTGCAGATGCCTCGCAGCAGCCACAGCTGTGGGAGCCGCTCTCTGCTCTTTGTGGGTCGTCCCCAGACAGCGTGAGTCAGCCTGGGGAGGGAGGGCAAGTGGTGCTGGGGATTAAGTGTAGTGGGAAGCGATGATGGGATTCGGCCATGACCAGGAGCTGTGACTTGTGCTGTGTCCTCGCAGAGCTGTTCTTTCCTGGTTGCTCTTCTGATCTCCAGATCTTTCCATTACACAGAGGGCAGGCATAGGAAAAGATGTGGATGCTGGGCGACAGGGATTGCTCAAAATAGGTTTTGGCTCTAAAGATAAAGGAAAATACTAGACCGGGAATTTCTACCTCCATGGGATAGTTGGAATTCTTACATGTGGATGTAAAGTGTTGGTTCATTAGAACTTTGTCTTTGCAGGAGACCTGATGAGATGTTGCGATGACCTAGGAAACCAAATGGATTTTGGGCGAAGGAGGCCAACTTGTTCTGATTGTTGGGAGTCCTCTCGCCTGCTCCTTTTCCCATCAGTCACCGTCCTTTCTCCTAGAGTTTGGAACTTCTCTATAGTGCATAGGCAGCTGCTGTGCGATTCCTTAGGGGGAAGAGCAGGAAATGGTTTCGTCTCAATGATTTCTCAGTTTTCTGAAGAAGCACTCTGTCATATGGAAATGACAGTGAAATGTGCATTTCAGTGCTGACCTGGTGTCTTCTGTGCAGGGTGTGTTGATCTGAAAGAGGTTCCTGCTTGTAAGAACAATGTACTGAAAAATGGGGTACAAATTGTGAAATGTTCCTGTTATGTGTGTGATCTCTGAGCAAGAGCACCCCGACAGCATGGTTGAAGAGACGGTGCCTTCGGTTTTCAGCCCCTCCTTCTGATTCAGTGTTCAAAGGTCAGAGCTTTCAGTATTCCAAACTGTGGGGCAGATCCCAGGGAACGGCTGCTGACGGTGCTTTCAAATAGTCCATCACATCCAACCTGTGTGATTGCAGCCTAAAAACCGTTCTTCTGCATGTGCTTTGCATTTCAAGCCAAAGCAGTTTCAAGTCCAAGAGTCTCAGGCTGTTGTTTCCTTTGGGCTCTGTGTAAATACTGTCAAAAGGCTTTCCTCGTGCTGAGATGAAGGTGGTGTAAGCCAGGGCAAATCCTGCAGAGCTTCAGGCCCACACCGTTCCCTAAAGGCTTTTAGAGGCTCTCGACATCAGTGATTGTGTTTGATTCTCTCTGCTCTGCAAAATGTGAATGGGAAGAACTCATGGTGTTTAACTGGGACAGTTGATTGCCTGAAGCTCATAGAACTCAGCTGAGGTGGCATCAAATTGTGCTTCTCTGTCAGTAAAGGGGTTCTCAGTCGTGCTCTGGAATTGCACAATAACAGACATTCATACCACCTGGCTGATTTTTTTCTCTGTATTTATGTTGCTTTCAGAATACACAGATGAGAACACCCCTGTTCCCAGGAACTCATCGGTCATTGTTAGAAGAATCCCTGCTGGAGGAGTTAAAGCTGCCAGCAAGCCCTCTGTTCCGTGAGTTTCCCTACAGCTTTGGGTTCTTTGTGAGGGGTGTTCTTGTTACCTTTCTGTGTGGAGATGAGTTTCCAGAGGCGCTCACACTGTGTCTTTATTGTTAAAGCTGCGGTTAATTGTTGCTGTTATGTGGTAGATTTTAATGGATCTCTCCCAAAGCAGACTTACATTTTTAGTCCTGCTGGGGCATGGGGTGCCAACTCCATCAATGGCGACTTTT
Source organism: Clamator glandarius (assembly GCA_033459285.1). NCBI lineage: Eukaryota > Metazoa > Chordata > Aves > Cuculiformes > Cuculidae > Clamator > Clamator glandarius. The sequence goes on from JAUNZM010001353.1 coordinate 112,353, forward strand.
TGCTGGGTGTGTTGGGTTGGATCTTGGAACTGGTTGTTCTGAGACCTAATTGGTAGATCCCGTTTGCTCTGCCTGGAGAGGTTCCTTATTATGTGTCTTTGTTTTCTTGCTTTTATGGTACAGACAGGAGGGCATTTGAGTGTCTCCTTGCTATTTGTTCCCATCTCAGAAGAGTCTGATTGTTGTGTTTGGCTATTTCTTCTCTTGGAGGAGAGGGTAGGTTACAGCAGGTATTCCTACACCCCAAAGCAGGAGAGTAAAGGAAAGACCAAGGGCTGCCAGCTGGCGAACAACACAAACACAAAGTTTCACTCCGAAGGCATTCCAGTGGGTTCTCTAAACACAATATGATTTAGACAAAAGAAACAGCGTCCTTAAGTCTTTTGCCTTTTGTGCCAGTCCGATGGAGGAATAGGGAATTCTGTCCGACCTTGAAATTCACTGAGCAGTTTAGCACCTTGACAAATTCTCCTGGTTATCTTCCTTGGAATTTTTTTACCCCAAGCTGACATTTGTGCTCCAGGTTTTAATTCTTTATTCCTGAGATTTACTGAGGACCGGGAAATGTGTTATTGATTGCAGTTACAGATATTCAGTACTGAGTACCAGATTATTGCTGTCAGTGATGCATTCACAGAGCCCGGTTCTACCTCAGCGACACCAGCAGGGTTTGGATGGTCCTGTTTCCCAGCCTTCTGACACATCTCCCCTTTCCAACACAGCCGGGAGATATTTGGTTGGATGGTCTCTCTCCAGGTCCTGCAGTGCTGCCCTAAAATGCGAGAAGAGGCGCTGCTGGCATCAAAGGTGGCTTTGTTCACATAGCAAACTTGCACCTGGAAGTGTCCAGACCACCGCTGCTCTTTCTTAGAAACTAAAGGGCTCTGCCTGGTGCCTCTTTGTAATGGTTGATAATTTAAGAACACAAGCTGTCGTACAGACTTCATGGTTTCCATATTAATGTAGCAGAGAGAAAACACTGGAGGGCTTCCTCTTGCACTGTTGTCTTCTGAGTCTGTCAGTGTCAGAGCCATTAGTGAAAAACCAGAAATGGCACTTGGCTTTGTTTAGTTATTTAGTTGCAATGAATGCACCAAGAGAGAACAGTTTCTGCATGTGAATGAATTTCCACAATCACTGGATCATCAGAACATAATGTTTGATGCTCAGGTTTCATAATGGGTATTCACTGCTTTATGTTGGGTACGAGTGGGCACTTTATTTTAAGATCTGATCTCCTTTCTTTCTTTCTTCTTTCTAGAAGTGAAACGGAGCCAGTATGTGGAACACCAAAATCAGTATGTAAAAAACACAGCCTCACGCTTCTCTCCACATTGATTTCTAAATAATGAAGCCTTGTAGGAATTCTCCAAGAATGAACTTAATATATTTTCCAGTAAAACACAGTATATGTTGTAAATAGAATAGATTGGATTCAGCACTGTAGAAATGGAGAAATGCCATCATTTGCACCATTCTCATGTGAATAGTGGTATTTGTGGCTGGCAATGCCTTGTATTTCACCCAGAAATATTTCCTATATGGCTCTGTGTCACACGGATTCCCCGAAACACGATTGTGTTTAGGTCTTGCAGGTTCAAGGTTTGCGCAGCTGAAGCCAGTGCCGTGCTCTGCGTCTGTCTGTCTGCATCTGTCTGTCTGTACAGCTTCTGCTGTTCTTTTTTTCCTGGCCACTCAGATGGTTTGGAGTGGTCTTTTGCCATTTGCACACTGTATCACTCAGCTTTTGGTTTCCAAGACTAATTTTGCATGATGGTTTTTGAAGAGGATAACAAACCCCACAGAGGAGCAATTCTTGCTGCATTGGTGCTTTTTCGTCTGAGTTCACCAGCATGTGTTGAAACACTGATCCCATGTCTGTAAACAAACAGATTTTTTAAAGTAAAATCAAAGTATTTTTAAAAATACTTTTTAGCTGAAAATTGGCAGCTGCCTCTCCCCTTTGACTCCAACACTGCTGTGAGCATTTGACAGGCGTCCCTCTCTGAGCTGTTGTGGAGCAACGAGCTGATCTGAAGCTGGTGTGCTTATTTCAGCCTCTTCTTATTAACCTCGCAGCACTCTTATGCAGCCAGAGGTTTGGGCTTTGTTGTGAGCAAATACAACTGACACCAGGCTGGAAATGCCTCTTCCAGTCCCACGCAGAGGATACAGTGCAGGCTTTCAGAGCAAAGCAGAGGTTCTCAGTGGCTGCATTTTGGTAGTAAAACTTGACTCTATGTTTGATTTTCTCCCCACAGGTTGATGACTCCTCTTCACCGATGGCTTTGGCCAAACTGATTAAGGTACATAGATAATATTCTCATTAAAAGCTAAAAAAAGAGGGTTTGCTTCCTATTTTTAGATCTGATATTGTGCTCTGTCATTGAGAACTACTGCAATGTGCACAAGCCTTTTTTTATGATTAAATTTATGTGTTTCAGTTTACAATGAGTGTCTGTTCTGATCCTGCCCTGTAAGAAGCAGTTCCCAAACTGGGAAGAGAGAAGGGGAGCACCTTCTCAGCCTCAGTGTCGTGTTGCAGTATTCCTCATCTGCAGGACAGAAAGCATCAGCACTGCAGAAGCTGTTCATGGGTCTTCATTAGTCGCATTGATTTTGCGTTGCAGACGAGCCCAGTTGTTCCAGCAGAATTGAATTGGTGTGAGTGACGGACGTTTCGGGGGCAGGGACGCTGCCCAGCCAGAAAAGAAGCATTGCCGGAGCTCGGACAATGGCCTGGCTATTTCTGAATTTCTAGTCATGACAGTTCTAGATCCCTTCTTGGAATGCGGCATGATTTCATCAGTTGTAGGACACAAACTGCAGACAAGGCAGTGGGATTTGTTTGGCCGTGCACTCTTTGAATGGCGCCCCTGTCCCTCATTGTTCTCAGGAATGCACCAGTGTGTGTGTGGCACGTGAGCAGATGTGACAGCAGCCGAGTTTTGCTGTGCAGCCAATTGTGGGTTTTGCTTTACAGAGTGTGAGTTTGTCTAGGGCAGCAGCAGTGATTGCTCTGCAAGAGCAGGCGCAGGGCTGGCACATTGTATGACGAGTCGGTTGGGTTGCAGAGATGGGAGAAGGCAGAGCTCAATGCAGAGGAGTGTTCCTCCTGCTGAGTAGAAAGTTCATTTCCAAGGCTGAGAAATCTCTTCCCACTGGAAACTACTTCCCTCTCTCACTGCAGAAGTGAATTGGGGTACATTTTGGGGAAAAACCCCAAAATTAAGTATTTCAGAAAAATGTAGGAGCGCTGGATAAAGCAGCTAAAACCTGTGAGTGCCTCTGCCCTCTCAAGCACGAGCTGGCTCAGCGAGGAGGCAATGGGTTGCAAAAAGCCAATGGCACCTTGGCTTGTATCAGAAAAGGTGTGACCAGCAGGTCCAGGGAGGTTCTTCTCCCTCTGTACTTGGTAGTGGTGATTCTGCTCCGCGAATCCGGTGTTCAGTTCTGGGCCCCTCAAAGTAAGAAAGATGTTGAGGCTCTGGAGTGAGTCCAGAGAAGAGTGATGAAGCTGTTGAAGTGGCTGGAGAACAAGTCTTAGGAGGAGCGGCTGAGGGAGCTGGGGTTGTTCAGCCTGGAGAAGAGGAGGTTGACTGGAGACCTCATTGCTCTCTACAACTACCTGAAAGGAGGTTGTGGAGAGGAGGGTGCTGGCCTCTGCTCCCAAGTGACAGGGGACAGGACAGGAGGGAATGGCCTTAAGCTCCAGCGGGGGAGGTTCAGGCTGGACATCAGGAAAGAAATTTTCATGGCAAGGGTCATTGGGCAGTGAAACAGGTGGTTGAGTCACCTTCCCTGGAGGTGCTTTAAGGATGGGTGGATGAGGTGCTGAGGGGCACAGTTTAGTCATTGATAGGAATGGTCGGACTTGAGGATCCTGTGGGTCAGTTACAATCTAGTGTATCTGTGATTCTGTTAAAAGATTTTTCTTTCCTATTCTTCTGTATTCAGTGCCATCTGGCGGATGTGCTGGCCAAACCCCTTTCCATCATCTTGGAGTTTCTCATAGCATTCTGCTGCAGAAACTGTCACCTCTGGCCTGGACAGGTACACACCCTCCTGGGTGGAGAACTGGTTGGATGGCCGGGCCCAGAGAGTGGTGGGAAATGGAGTTAACTCCAGCTGGAGGCCAGTGACAAGTGGGGTTCCCCAGGGCTCAGTCCTGGGTCCAGCCCTGTTCAATGTCTTTATCAATGACCTGGATGAAGGCATCGAGTGCACCCTTAGCAAGTTTGCGGATGACACTAAGCTGGGTGGAAGTGTGGATCTGCTGGAGGGTCGGGAGGCTCCAAAGGGATCTGAACGGGCTGGACCACAGGGCAGGGACACTGGGCAGAGACCAATGGTGTGAGGTTTAAAAAGGCCAAATGCCGGGTCCTGCACACTGGGCAAAACAACCCTGAGAAGCTCCAGACTAGGTGAAGTCTGGCTGGAAAGCTGCCTGGAGGAGAAGGACCTGGGGGTGCTGGTTGAAAGCGACTGAACATGAGCCAGCAGGGGCCCAGGTGGCCAAGAAGGCCAGTGGCATCTTGGCTTGGATCAGAAATGGCATGACCAGCAGGGCCAGGGAGGTTCTTCTCCCTCTGAACTCGGCACTGGTGAGACCGCTCCTCGAATCCTGTGTTCAGTTCTGGGCCCCTCACCACAAGGAGCATGTTGAGGCTCTGGAGCGAGTGCAGAGAAGAGCAACGAAGCTGGTGAAGGGGCTGGAGAACAGGCCTGATGAGGAGCGGCTGAGAGAGCTGGGGGTGTTCAGCCTGGAGAAGAGGAGGCTGAGGGGAGACCTCACTGCTCTCTACAACTACCTGAGGTGAGGTTGTGGAGAGCAGGGAGCTGGGCTCTTCTGCCAAGTGACAGGGGACAGGATAAGAGGGAATGGCCTCAAGCTCCACCAGGGGAGATTTAGGCTGGACATCAGAAAAAGATTCTTCACGGAGAGGGTGGTTAGGCATTGGAACAGTCTGCCCAGGGAGGTGGTTGAGTCACCGTCCCTGGAGGTGTTTAATGTGAGGGTGGATGAGGTACTTAGGGGCATGGTTTAGGGATTGGTGGGAATGGTTGGACTCGACGATCTGGTGGGTCTCTTCCAACCTGGTTATTCTGTGATTCTGTGATTCTGTTTTGGGGTTCCAGGAAGCCCCAAGATTGAGGACCCTCAATGGAGTTGGGGTTCCAGGAGACCAGGATGGGGTGATGGGACCCAGAAGACCAGGACTGGGGACCCTCATTGGAGTTGGGGTTCCAGGAGACCCCAGGATTGGGGACCCTCAATGGAGTTGGGGTTCCAGGTGACCCCAAAATTGGGGACCCTCAATGGAATTGGGGTTCCAGGATACCCCAGGATTGGAGACCTTCATTGGTTTTGGGGTTCCAGGAGACTCCATGATTGGGGACCCTCAATGGAGTTGGGGTTCCAGGAGACCCCAGGATTGGGGACCCTCAATGGAGTTGGGGTTCCAGGTAACCCCAGGATTGGGGAACCTCAATGGAATTGGGGTTCCAGGATACCCCAGGATTGGAGACGTTCATTGGTTTTGGGGTTCCAGGAGACTCCATGATTGGGGACCCTCAATGGAGTTGGGGTTCCAGGAGACTCCATGATTGGGGACCCTCAATGGAGTTGGGGTTCCAGGGGACCCCAGGATCGGGGACCCTCATTGGTTTTGGGGTTCCAGGAGACCCCAATATTGAGGACCCTCAGAGGAGTTGGGATTCCAAGAAACCAGGATGGGTTGATGGGACCTAGAAGATCAAGACTGGGGACCCTCATTTGTTTTGGGGTTCCATGAGACCCCAAGATCGGGGACCCTCAGTGGAGTTGGGGTTCCAGCTCCTCCCACCCCAAAAACTGGGATCGCAGCCCCCCAAACTGGGCTCCCAGTCTCCCCAGCTTCCCCCAGACTGGGATCCCAGTTCTCCAAACCCCCCAAACTGGTCTCCCAGCCCCCCCAGATGGGCTCCCAGTCCCCCCAAACTGGTTCTCAGCTCCCCCAGCTCCCCCTAGACTGGTTCTCAGCACCCCCCCAAGCCCTCCAAACTGGTTTCCCAGTTCCCCAAGCCTCACAAACTGGTTCTCAGCCCCAACTCAAGCCCCTCAAATGGGCTCCCAATCCCCTCAAACTGGTTTCCCAATTTCCCAAGCCCACCAAATAGTCTCCCAGTCCCCCCAAACTGGTCTCCTAGTCCCCTCAAACTGGTCTCCCAGTTCCCCAAGCTCACCCCAAACTGGTCTCCCTGCCCCCTAAATAGTCTCCCAGCTCCCCCAAACTGGTTTCACAATCCCCCCAACTCCCCCAGAACTGATTTCCCAGCCCCCCCCAGTTGGCTCTCAGCCCCCTGAACGAGCTCTCAGCCCCCTCAAATGAGCTCCCAGTCCCCCCAGCTCCCCCCAGACTGGTCTCCCAGCCCCCTCAATTGGCTCCCAGTCCCCCAAACGAGATCCCAGTCCCACAAATGAGCTCCCAGTTCCCCCCAGCTCCCCCAGACTGGTCTCCCAGCCCCACAAATGAGCTCCCAGTCCACCCCAGCTCCCCCAGACTGGTCTCCCAGCCCCTTCAATTGGCTCTCAGCCCCCCTAAACGATCTCCCAGTCCCCCCAGTCCCCCCCAACTGGTCTCCCAGCACCCTCAATTGGCTCTCAGCCCCCCAAACGAGCTCTCAGTCCCACAAACGAGCTCCCAATCCCCCCCAGCTCCCCCCAAACTCATCTCCCAGCCCCCCCAATTGGCTGTCAGTCCCCCCAAACGACCTCCCAGTCCCCCAGCTCCCCCAAACTCATCTCCCAGCTCCCCCAGTTGCCTCTCAGCCCCCCAAACGAGCTCCCGGTCCCCCCATCTCCCCCCAAACTGGTCTCCCAGCCCCCCGAATGCACTCACCCAGCACCTCGAGGTTGACGTGCTCAGCGAAGCTGTACTGGTTGTAGCCCCCAGGTCCTCCCGAAAATAATACTTGCCGGCCAGCTCGGGGCTGAGGGGCCCAAGTCGCAGCGAGCAATCCCGCAGCCCGGGGTCCCCCGAAAGCTCTGCGTGCCCCGCGAAGCTCTAGTGGACGGCACCCACCTGCGACCGAGCCACCACCGGAGGGTAATTCTTGGGATACGGGCTCCCGAAATACCACAGCCCATGGATGGCACTGGGGTACCCGAAGCGGCAGGGGATGGAGACGCAGCCCCCTGAGAGCCCCGAGATTGACGGAGGCATCCAGGTTGCCCAGGGGCCCCCGCCGCCGCCTGGAGATGAGACAAAATAAGGGGGTTTGGGGGTGATTATTAGGGCTAATGGTGAGATTTGAGGCATTTATTAGGGCTAATAACACAGTTTGAGGGGATTATTAGCACTAATAATAGCATTTGGGGTGTTTATTAGCATTAATAATGGAGTTTAGGGCATTTATTAGCGCAAATAATGGGATTTGGAGTGTTTGTTAGCAGTAATAATGGGATTTAGGGTGTTTATTAGCGCTAATAATGGAGTTTAGGGCATTTATTAGGGCTAATAATGGGATTTAGGGTGTTTATTAGCGCTAATAAAGGAGTTTAGGGCATTTATTAGGGCTAATAATGGGATTTAGGGCACTTAATAGAGTCAATATTGGTATTTGAGGCATTTATTAGGGCTAATAAAAGAGTTTAGGGCATTTATTAGCGGTACTAATGGGATTTGAGGCATTAATTAGCACTAATAATGGAGTTTGAGGTGTTAATTAGGGCTAATAATGACATTTAGGGCATTTATTAGTGTTAATAATGGGATTTGGGGCATTTATTAGCTTTGATAATGGAGTTTGAGGCGTTTATTAGCACTAATAACAGGATTTGAGGCATTTATTAGCCCTAATAACGGAACTTGAGGGGCTTATTAGTGATAATAATGAGTTTGAGGTGTTAATTAGCGCTAATAACGGGTTTGAGGGATTTATTAGCACTAATAATGAGATTTGAGGCGGTTATTACTGTTAATAATGAGATTTGAGGCATTTATTAGCGCTAATAACAGAGTTTGAGGGGTTTATTAGTGATAATAACGGGGTTTGAGGGGCTTATTAGGGCTAATAATGGGATTTAAGGCAATATTTAGCTCTAATAATGGGATTTGGGTTGTTAATTAGGGCTAATAATAGGATCAGGATCAATTATTAGGGCTAATAATGAGGTTTTGAGCCGATTTTAGCGCTAATAACGGGGTTCGGCCCCTATTAAGTGGGTCCTGGGGCCTTCCCAGTCCCTCCCAGTCTCTCCCAGTGCCGTCCCAGTCCCTCCCAGTGCCCTCCCCGTCTCTCCCAGTCCCTCCCAGTCTCTCCCAGTACCTGGCGGCAGGACCAGTAGCAGGAGGGCGATGGGGAGGGCGGCAGCCACTGGGCTCATGGCTAGGAAACCAGTGTCACCAGTAAGCCCTCCCAGTATGGCCCAGTATCACCAGTATCACCAGTATCCCGTCCCAGTATCCCCCAGTGTCCCCAGTATCCCCAGTATCACTTCCCAGTATCCCCTCCCAGTGTCCCCAGTGTCGCCCAGTATCACCGGTATCCCCTCCCAGTACCCCCAGTATCACCAGTATCCCCTCCCAGTATCCCCCAGTGTCCCCAGTATCCCCAGTATCACTTCCCAGTATCCCCTCCCAGTGTCCCCAGTGTCGCCCAGTATCACCAGTATCCCCTCCCAGTACCCCCAGTATCACCAGTATCCCCTCCTAGTATCCCCCTGTATCACTACCCAGTATCTCCCAGTGTCCCTAGTATCCCCCAATATCACCAGTACCCCCTCCCAGTATCCCCCAGTGTCCCCACTCTCCCTTTCCTGTGTCCCCCAGTATAACCAGTATCCCCTCCCAGTATCCACCAGTGTCCCCCAGTATAACCAATATCCTCTCCCAGTATTCCCCAATGTCCCCAGTATCCCCTCCCTGTAACCCCCAGTATCATCCAATGGTCCCAGTATCTCATCCCAGTATCCCTCAGTGTCCCCAGTATGCCCTCCCAGTATGCCCCACTATCACCAGTGTCCCCTCCCTGTGTCCCCCAGTATCCCCAGTATCCCCTCCCAGTATCCCCCAATGTCACCAATGTCCCCCAGTATTCCCAGTATCACTTCCCACTATCCCCCAATGGCACCAGTGTCCCCCAGTATCCCCCAGTGTCCCCCAATGTCCCCAGTATCCCCTCCCAGTATCGCCCAGTATCCCCCAATGTCCCCAGTATCCCCCAGTGTCCCCTGCTGTCCGCAACATCCCCAGCGTTCCCAGTTTCCCCAGTGTCCCCAGTGCCCCCGCCCAGTATCCTGCTCCCAGTATCCATCAGGGTTCTCAATGTCCTCTCTCAGTGTCCCCAGTGTCCCCAGTGTCCCCATTGTCCCTGTCCCAGTGCTCCTACTGTCCCCATTGTCTCTATTGTCCCCAGTGTCCCCCTCTCCCCAGTGTCCCCAGTGGTCCAAGTGTCCCTCTGTCCCCTCCTTGTGCCAATTGTCCCCTTTATCCCCAATGCTCCCAGTGCTCCTCCCAGTGTCCCTCTGTCTCCTGGTGGCCCCACTATCCCCAGTATCCCCAGTGTCCCCAGCGCTCCCAGTGCTCCCACTGTCCCCTCCCTGACCCCATTGTCCCAGTATCCCCAGTGCTGCCAGTGTCCCCAGTGTCCCCCTGTCCCCTGCTGCCTCAGTGTCCCCAGTATCCCCAGTCTCCCCCAGTGTCCCCATTCTCCCCAGTGTCCCCAGTCCCCAATGTCCCTCATTGTCCACAGTGTACCCAGTGTCCCTGTCCCAGTGCTCATACTGTCCCCATTGTCTCTATTGTCCCCAATTTCCCCCAGTGTCCCCACTGTCCCCAGTGTCCCCAGTGTCTGCCTTGTCCCTGTCCCAGTGTCCCCCAGTGTCCCCTGCTGTCCCCAGTGTCCCCAGTGCTCCCAGTGTACCCAGTGTCCCGGTCCCCAGTGTCCCACTGTCCCCTCCTTGTCCCCATTGTCCCCAGTATCCCCAGTACTCCCAGTGCTCCTCCCAGTGTCCCTCTGTCCCCTTGTCCCCACTGTCCCCAGTGTCCCCAGTGCTCCCAGTGTTCCTACTGTCCCTACTGTCCCCTCCTTGTCCCCATTGTCCCAGTATCCCCAGTGCTCCCAGTGCTCCCAGTTTCCCTATCCCCACAGTCCCCACTGTCTCCACTGTCCTCAGTGTCCCCCGTGCTCCCAGTGTCCCCATTGTCCCCCTATCCCCACAGTCCCCATTGTCCCCAGTCCCCAATGTCCCTGTCCCAGTGCCCCCAGTGCTCCCAGTGTCCCCAGTGCCCCGTCCCAGTGCTCCTAGTGCCCCCATTGTCCCCATTGTCCCCACTGCCCCCACTGTCCCCATTGTCCCCCAGTGTCTCCACTGTCCACGGTGCCCCCAGTGTCCCCCCTCCCCACCGTCTCCAGCTTCTCTGTCCCAGTGCTCCCAGTGCTCCCAGTGCTTCCAGTGTCACCAGTGTCCCCGTCCCTCATTGTACCTCATTGTCCTCCTTGTCCCATTGTCCCCAGTCTCACCAGTGTCCCCAGTGCCCCTGTACTGGGCTGTACTGGGAGGGCACTGGGGAAGCACTGGGAGGGACAGGGAATGACTGGGCTGCACTGGGATGGACTGGGAATGACGGGGCTGTACTGGGAGGTCACTGGTGGAGCACTGGGAGGGACGGGAATGAACAGGTTGTACTGGGAGGGCACTGTGGGAGCACTGGGAGGGAATGGGAATGACTGGGCTGTACTAGGAGGGCACTGTGGGAGCACTGGGAGGGACTGGGAATGAGTGGCCTATACTGGGAGGGCACTGTGGGAGCACTGGGAGGAACTGGGAATGACCGGGCTGTAAAGAGAGGGACTGGGAATGACTGGGCTGTACTGGGAGGACACTGGGGGAGCACTGGGAGGGACTGGGAATGGCCGGGCTGTACTGGGAGGCACTGGGAATGTGTTTGATCTACTGGGAGGCACTGAGAATGACCGGGATGTACTGGGAGGGATAGGGAATGACTGGGCTATACTGGGAGGCACTACAGGAGCACTGGGAGGGACTGGGAATGACCGGGCTGTACTGGGTGGGCACTGGGGGAATAATGGGAGGGACTGGGAATGACCGGGCTGTACTGGGAGGGCACTTTAGGAGCACTGGGAGGGACTGGGAATGACCGGGCTGTACTGGGAAGGACTGGGAATGACCGGGCTGTACTGGGAAAGCACTGGGGGAGCACTGGGAGGGGCTGGGAATGACCGGGCTGTAGTGGGATGGACTGCGAATGACCGGGCTGTACTGGGAGGGCACTGGTGGAGCACTGGGAGGGACTGGGAATGATCAAGCTATACTGGGAGGGCACTGAGGGAGTAATGTGAGGGACTAGGAATATCTGGGCTGCACTGGGAAGGCACTGGGGGAGCAGTTGTAAGGACTGGGAATATCTGGGCTGTAATGGGAGGGCACTGGTGGAGTACTGGGAGGGACTGGCAATGACCATGTTGTAGTGGGAGGGACTGGGAATGACTGGAATGTACTGGGAGGGCAGTAGGGGAGCACTGGCAGGGACTATGAATGACCAGGCTATACTGGGAGGGCACTGGGGTAGCACTGGGAGGGACTGGGAATGACCGGGCTGTACAGAGAGGGACTGGGAATGACTGGGCTGTACTGAAAGGGTCTTGGGGGTGCACTGGGAGTGACTGGGAATGACTGGGCTGTACTGGGAGGGCACTGGGGGAGAACTGGGAGGGACTGGGAATGACCAGGCTGTACAGAGAAGGGCTGGGAATGACTGGTCTGTACTGGGAGGGCATTGGTGGTGCACTGGGAGTGACTGGGAATGACAGGGCTGTACTGGGAGGGCACTGGGTCAGCACTGGGAGGGACTGGGAATGAGTGGGCTGTACTGGCAGGACACTGGGGGAGCACAGGGAGGGACTGGGAATGACCGGACTGTACTGGGAGGTACTGGGAATGACCGGACTGTACTGGGAGAGAGTGGAAATGACCGTTCTGTACTGGGATGGCACTGGGGGAGCACTGGGAGTACAGGGAATGAACGGGCTGTACAGGGAGGCACTGGGAATGAACGGAATATACTGGGAGGGACTGAGAATGACCAGGCTGGACTGGGAGGGACTGGGAATGACCGGGCTGTACTGGGAGGGCACTGGGGGAGCCCTGGGAGGGAGTGGGAATGAAAGGGCTGTACTGGGAGACACTGGAAATGACCGGGCTGTACTGGGAGGGCACTGAGAGATACTGGGAATGATCAGGCTATACTGGGAGGGCACTGAGGGAGTAATGTGAGGGACTAGGAATATCTGGGCTGCACTGGGAAGGCACTGGGGGAGCAGTTGTAAGGACTGGGAATATCTGGTCTGTACTGTGAGGGCACTGGTGGAGTACTGGGAGGGACTGGGAATGAACAGGCTGTACTGGGATGGCAGTGCGGGAGCACTGGGAGGGACTGGGAATGACCGGGCTGTACTGGAAGAGACTGGGAATGTGTGGGCTCTACTGGGAGGGACTGAGGAATGACTGGGCTGTACTGAGAGGGATACGGAATGACTGGGCTATACTGGGAGGGCACTGCGGGAGCACTGGGAGGGACCGGGAATAACCGGGATTTAGTGGGTGGGCACTGGGGTAATAATGGCAGGGACTGGGAATGACAGGGTTGTACTGGGAGGGCGCTGTGGTAGCACTTGGAGGGATTGGGAATGACCAGGTTGTACAGAGCAGGACTGGGAATGACTGGGCTATACTGTGAGGCCACTGGGGGAGCACTGGGAGGGAATGGGAATGAGCGGGCTGTACGGGCATGGCAGTGTGGGAGCACTGGGAGGGACTGGGAATGTCCGGGCTGTACTGGGAGGGACTGGGAATGTGTGGGATCTACTGTGAGGGACTGGGAATGACCGGGATGTACTGGGAGGGATAGGGAATGACTGGGCTATACTGGGAGGCACTTAAGGAGCACTGGGAGTGACGCGGAATGACCAGGCTGTTTTTGGAGGGACTGGGAATGACCAGGTGATACTGGGAGGGACTGGGAATGACTGGCTGTACTAGGAGGGCACTGGGGGGGCACTGGGTGAGACTGGGAATTACCAGGCTGTACTGGGAGGGCACCTGGGGAACACTGGGAGGGATTGGGAATATCTGGGCTGTACTGGGAGGAACTGGGAATGACCATGATGTACTGGGAAGGACTGGGAATGACTGGGCTGTGCTGGGAGGGACTGGGAATGACCGGGCTGTACTGGGAGGGACTGGGAATGAGCGGGCTGTACTGGGAGGGCACTGGTGGAGCACTGGGAGGGAATGGGAATGAAAGGGCTGTACTGGGAGTGTATTGGGAATGACCGGGCTGTACTGGGAGGGACTGGGAATGACCGGGATGTACTGGGAGGGCACTAGGGGAACAGTGGGAGTGACTGGGAATGAACGGGCTGTACTGGGAGGTACTGGGAATGACCGGACTGTACTAGGAGGGCACTGGGGGAGCACTGAGAGTGACTTGGAATGAACGGGCTGTACTGGGAGGCACTAGGAATGACCAGGCTGTACTGGGAGGGACTGGGAAAGACCGGGCTGTACTGGGAGGGCACTGGAGGAGCCCTGGGAGGGACTGGGAATAACCAGGCTGTACTAGGAGGGCACTGGGGGAGAACTGGGAGTGACTGGGAATGAACGGGCTGTACTGGGAGGGACTGGGAATGACCGGGATGTACTGGGAGGGCACTGGGTGAGCCCTGGGAGGGAATGGGAATGACCAGCCTGTACTCGGAAGGACTGGGAATAACCGGGCTGTACTAGGAGGGCACTGGGGGAGCACTGAGAGTGAATGGGAATGACCGGGCTGTACTGAGAGGGACTGGGAAAGACCGGGCTGTACTGGGAGGGCACTGGTGGAGCAGTTGTAAGGACTGGGAATATCTGGGCTGTACTGGGAGGGCACTGGTGGAGTACTGGGAGGGACTGGGAATGACCATGCTGTAGTGGGAGGGACTGGGAATTACTGGAATGTACTGGGAGGGCACTAGGGGAGCACTGGCAGGGATTATGAATGACCGGGCTATACTGGGAGGGCACTGGGGGAGCACTGGGAGGGAATGGGAATGACCGGGCTGTACAGAGAGGGACTGGGAATGACTGGGCTGTACTGGGAGGGCATTGGTGGTGCACTGGGAGTGACTGGGAATGACTGGGCTGTACTGGGAAGGCACTGGGGGAGCACTGGGAGGGACTGGGAATTAATGGGCTATACTGGGAGGCACTGGGGGAGCACTGGGAAGGAGTGGGAATGGCCGGGCTGTACTGGTAGGGACTGGGAATGACTGGGCTGTACTGGGATGGCACTGAGAGGGACTGGGAATAACCAGCCTATACTGGGAGGGACTGGAAATGACTGGGTATACTTGGAGGGCACTGGGGGAGCACTGGGAGGGAATGTGAATGACTGGGCTGTACTGGGATGGACTGGGAATGACCGGGCTGTACTGGGAGGGACTGGGAATGATCGGGCTGTACTTGGAGGTCAATGGGGGAGGCCTGGGAGGGACTGGGAATGACCAGCCTGTACTGGTAGGGACTGGGAGTAACCGGGCGGTACTAGGAGGGCACTGGGGGAGCACTGGGATGGAATGGGAATGACCGGGCTGTACTGGGAGGCACTGGGAATGAACGGACTGTACTGGGAGGCACAGGGAATGACCGGGCTGTAGTGGTAGGGACTGGGAATAGCCCGGCTGTATGGTTAGGGCACTGAGAGGTACTGGGAATGATCAGGCTATACTGGGAGGGACTGGGAATGACTGGGCTGTACTTGGAGGACACTGGGGGAGCACTGGGAAGGACTGGGAGTGATTTGGCTGTACTGGGAGGACGGTGGGGACACTGGGATGGACTGGGAATGACCGGGCAGTAGCAGGAGGGACTGGGAATGACCCGGCTGTATTGGGAGGTACTGAGAATGACGGGGCTGTACTGGGAGGACACTGAGGGAGTACTGAGAGTAACTCGGAATGACTGGGCTGTACTGGGACGGCACTGGGAGAGCACTGGGAGTGACTGGGAATGAACGGGCAGTACTGGGAGGCACTGAGAATGAACGGACTGTACTGAGAGGAACTGGGAATGACTGAGCTGGAGTGGGTGGGAGTGGGAATAGCCGGGCTGTACTGGGAGGGCACTGAGAGGTACTGGGAATGACTGGTCTATACTGGGAGGGCACTGCAGGAGCACTGGGAGGGACTGGGAATGACCGGGCTGTACTGGGTGTTCACTGGGGGAATAATGGGAGGGACTGTGAATGACAGGGTTGTACTGGAAGGGCACTGTGGGAGCACTAGGAGGGACTGGGAATGACCGGGCTGTACTGGGAGGGCACTGGTGGAGCACTGGGAGGGACTAGGAATGACTGGGCTGTACTGGGGTGGACTGGGAATGACCGGGCTATACTAGGAAAGCACTGGGGGAGCACTGGGAGGGGCTGGGAATGACCGGGCTGTTCTGGGAGTGACTGGGAATGACCGGGATGTACTGGAAGGGATTGTGAATGACTGGGTTATACTGGGAGGGCACTGCGGGAGCACTGGGAGGGCATGGGAATGACCGGGCTGTTCTGGGAGTGACTGGGAATGACAAGGTGGTACTGGGTGGGACTGGGAATGACTGGCTGTACTAGGAGGGCACTGGGGGAGCACTGGGTGGGACTGGGAATTACCGGGCTGTACTGGCAGGGCACTTTGGGAGCACTGGGAGGCACTGGGAATATCTTAGCTGTACTGGTAGGGCACTTAGGGAGTACTGGGAGGAACTGTTAATGACCAGGATGTACTGGTAGGGACTGGGAATGACTGGGCTGTACTGGGAAGGCACTGGGTGAGCACTTGGAGGGACTGGGATTTACCGGGCTGTACTCGGAGGGCACTGGAGGAGCACTGGGAGGGACTGGGAATGAGTGGGCTGTACTGGGAGGGCACTGGAAGGGCACTGGGGGGAACTAGGAATTAACGGGTTGTAATGGGAGGGACTGGGAATAGCCGGGTTGTACTGGCAGCGACCGAGAATGACTGCGCTATACTGTAAGGCACTGGGGGAGCACTGGGAATGACTAGGAATGAACGGGCTGTACTGGGAGGCACTGGGAATGAACGGACTATACTGGGATGGACTTGGAATGACTAGGCTGTACTGGGAGGGACTGGGAATGACCGGGCTGTACTGGGAGGGCACTGGGGGAGCACTGGGTGGGACTGGGAATGACTGGTCTGCACTGGGAGTTACTCGGAATGACCACAATATACTGGGAGGTCACTCGGGGAGCACTGGGAGGGACTAGGAATGCACGGGCTGTACTGGGATGGAGTGGGAATGAACGGGCTGTAGTGGGAGGGACTGGGAATGACTGGGCTGTACTGGGAGGGCACTCGGGGAGCACTGGGAGGGACTGGGAATGAGCGGGCTGTACTGGGAGGTACTGGGAATTACCGGACTCTACTGGGATGGACTGGGAATGACCGGGCTGTACTGGGAGGGACTGGGAAAGAACGGGCTGTACTGGGAGGTCACTGGGGAAGCACTGGGAGGGACTGGGAATATCCAGGCTGTACTGGGAGGGACTGGGAATGATTGGTCTGTAGTAGGAGGGACTGGGAATGACTGGGCTGTACATGTAATCATTGAATGGTTTGGGTGGGAAGGGGCCTCAGAGCCCATCCAGTCTCACCCCGGCCGTGGGCAGGGACACCTCCCACTGGATCAGGTGCTCCAAGCCCCATCCAGCCTGGCCTTGAACATCTCCAGGGATGGGGCAGCCACTACTGCTCTAAGCAACCTGGGCCAGGGTCTCACTGCCCTCATCGTGAGGAATTTGGATTGGACATTAGGACAAAAATCTTCCCCCTTCCAATTTAACCCCCCCAGCCTTGCCCTATCGCTCCATGCCCTCGTAAGCTCCTCCCCAGCTTTCCTGGAGCCCAACTCAGGGAAACACCCGCTCTACCCTCTGCTTTGTCACACACCAGGACTTGTGCTCCCAACCAGAATCATTATCCCAAATTCCAGGCCTGTTTCCAAAGCCTGTGTTCTCCAACAAGAGCCAAACAGATGAAGTTTGTCTTGGGAAGTGGAGGCAAAGTCAGATTCACCTGAACATGGCAGAATAATTCAAAAAAATGAAGCATGCAGCCAGCAAGGAGAGGTCATGCTGAAAGATTTCATCCCAGCGTGGTTGAGACCAGGTTGGATGGTGCTTTGAGTAAGTTGGTGTGGAAGGTGTCCCTGCCCATAGCAGGGTCTGGAACTGGATGGGATTTAAGGTCCCTCCTGACCCAAACCGCTCTGCGATTCCATGGTTTCCTGGGTCAGCTGCTGCCTGAGGTGGCACCGTAAGAATATTCCCTCTCATCCTGTCCCCTCTTCTCCCAAGTAACAGGGGACAGGACGAAGGGGAATGGCCTCAAGCTCCACCAGGGGAGATTTAGGCTTGAGATAAGGCAAAAATTCTTCACGGAAAGGGTGGTTAGGCATTGGAACAGTCTGCCCAGGTAGGTGGTTGACTCGCCTTCCCTGGAGGTGTTTAAGGTGCGGGTGCATGAGGTACTTAGGGGCATGGTTTAGGGATTGGTGGGAATGGTTGGACTTGACGATCCGGTGGGTCTCTTCCAACCTGGTTATTCTGTGATTCTGTGATTCTGTAACATTAGATGCTTACGGCTCTTTCTAAAAGCTTGGACTTAGAGAGTGTCAAGACCTCTAAAGAGGAGGAGTTGAGAGTTCACGTTTCGCATCCCAGTAGGGCTCACGTACACGTGTCCTCGTGCTGTAAAGTGTCCACTCTGAAGAACCCAGCTCCAGTTGCCTGTTTTCCCGGCTTTCTTCTTGCGGGTATTTGCTGTTGAAAACAAACCAAAATCACTCTTTGCCTCAAGAACGTAGGTCAACAACATTTCTCATGTCTGTGACGTGTGATTCCAAGGGGACTGTCAGACAAAGCACAAACTTCTGCTGCACACACATCAAAATCAACATGGTTTTTCTCACCAGTTTTCTCTCCTCATTCAATTCCAAACAAAAAAAACACAGTTCGACTCACCACCAGAGTCCAGCGGTTTGTCAGGTGGACAAGGACCAAGACAACATCTTGCTTGAAGAGATCCACACCTGCGGTCCAAATCTTCACTGCTGCATAACCTCAAGAGGTTAGTATTTGATAGAAGAAAGCAGTAAAAGCATGAACTGCTGGATATCCTTCCTTCTTGCTTCTTTCCATCACAAGATTCACGTAGAAATTAATGATCTATAACATAAGGAGTGAGCTTGAGAGGTAAACCAAGACACTAGCTTCCCAAAGGAATGAAACAGCAGCAAGGGCCATGAGGCTGCTTGACGAACGAGGATATCGTCCTCCTGCAGCCAGTTTTACCTCAGAATCGAGCCAGCGACATTTCTGCAGCATGCAGAGGTCACCACGAGCGACGTTCGTTTGGAAGGCACTGCTAACAACATCGTCTGGCTCCCCGCGGCTAAACGCAGCCTCGATCTCTCCATGGCCTAAACAAAACGATTAAACGGTGAAGGACTCATGAAGTGGAGCGATGAGCACGCTAAGAAGCTTTCAGCTGCAAGAACGCCCGCAATGAAGCTCCGGCACCAGCTTTTTGCTAAGTTAGCAACAGCACCCCAACTTTCAGCTTCAGAGCCCAGCTTTGCCCCAGTTTGTATCCACAAAAGGAAGCCGATATCCAACACGTGGGCACCAAACACACTGAAGCAGCTGGAAAATAAACAGAAGGAGAGCAACCCCCTCTCCCAGGGGATGCTGCAGCCCTGGCCGCACTGAGGGTTAAGTGAGGGAAACTGGTTCCAGGAGGCATTTTACCTACAAGAGAAGCGTATCAGTAATTATAAAAGAAATCAGTGTCCTGCAAGAAGCTTCACAAGAGGTAACTGGCCAACGGGAAAATACAGAGAAGTAGAAGTGCAAATTGGAGCAACTGCCTCGAGGATGAACTGTTGCTCAACCTGCACATGTTCTGTCCATGGAGGCCAAGCCCCGAGTCAAAGAGAAGCCTAAAGAACCACGCAGGTATGTTATTCACGTGGCGAGGGGCTTTGAATTTGAGTGCAGTGGGAGGTGTCCCTGCCCATGGCAGCGGGTGGGGCTGGATGGGCTCGGAGGCTCCTTTGAACCCAAACCGCTCTGTGATTCTGTGATTCCCTCCCTTCAGCTGTTCAGACACATCAAGGAGACCCCCCCCGAGCCTTCTCTTCTCCAGGCGGAACAGAAGAAGAGGTTGTTGCGGTTTTTGATCTTGTAAAACATCAGCTTATTTTTTCTCTTTCAAGTTTACTATTTAGGACCTTCTCTCAAGCATTTCTGGTCTCAGCTTCTTCTCAAATTCAACAGTTCCTCCTACCACAGACCTTTAATGGTTCTTTAATCTCCTGCATCTATGAAGCGTCTGGATTTAAAGGAAAAGTTGGACATCGGCTGGGGGGGAAGCAGCTGCAGATCTCCCCTAGTACAGCAGCCTGGAGGAGTTCCAGAAGAGCTTGGAAAAACACCACCACGTGGACACAAATATGAATGTTGGCAACACCGAGGAAGCTGAAGAAGGAGAGTGGAAGTTACACGTTTCAGAGAAGAAGTCAAAGCAAACAGAAGGGTTTTTACCTCAGATGGGCAACCAGCCTGTGATAAAGGGTCCGTGTTTCCCTATTCAAGCAAGTGCTGGTTCCACAAAGCATTTTACCTAAGAGAGAAGTGGATAAAGCCACAGAGACCACGCCCCCTCCCTCATAGGCCACGCCCCCTGCATTGGTCTCATCCCATCGCCCCATAGCCACTCCCCCTCTTTCTCCATATATGGACATGCCCACCACATACCATAGCCACGCCCACTCCCCAGAGGCCACGCCCCCACTTCTCACTGGGAAATGCTGGGAATCACTGGGATGCACTGGGAGAGTACTGGAAGGCACTGGGTGGGAACTGGGAGCCCTAGGACACACTGGGAGTGCACTTGGAGTCACTGCGGAGCACTGGGATGCACTGGGAGGCCATTGGAGAGCACTGGGAGGTCACTGGTTCCACAGTGGTCCCATGCTGGTGTGCAGGGGTGCCTTACTGGTCCATACTGGTGTCCCTGCTGCCCATACTGGGAGTACTGTTCCCATCCTGTTCCCACACTGGTTCCTTACTGGTCCATAATGATGCCACACTGGGTGCCCTTGTGTCCCTGGTGTCCGTACTGGGAGCACTGGTGCCACACTTGTCCATACTGGTGCCATACTAGGAGCACTGATCCCAGCTTGGTGCCACACTGGTGGTTCCCAGTGACTGCCAGTGCATCCCAGTGCCCTCCCAGTGTGGCCCCTTGCTCATGAGCACTGGGGAAGCTCTGGGAGGACACTGGGTCACACTGGGAGTCACTAGGATGGACTGGGAGTCACTGGGTCACACTGGGAGTCACTGAGGAGAATTTAGAGGGCCCTGGGAAATAGTAGGAGTCAGTGGGATGTACTGGGAGTCCCTGGGGAGCACTGGGAGGGCACTGGGAAACACTGGGAGTCTGTGGGATGCACTTGGAGTCACTGCAATGTGGTGGGAGGATGTAGCATACTGGTCCATACTGGTGCCATACTGGAAGCACTGGCATCCCTGGTGCCCATCCTGGTCTCCCACTGGTGCCATACTGGTGCCTTACTGGTCTGTACTGGTGCCATACTGGCATTTCTGTTGTTAATCTTGGGAGCACTGGTGCCAGCCTGGTCCCACGCTGGTTCCTTGCTGGTCAGTACTAGTGCTGTACTGGGATCTATGGGGTCCATACTGGATGTACTGGGATAATTCCTGTTTAGCCTGGAGAAGAGGAGGCTGAGGAGAGACCTCATTGCTCTCTACAACTACCTGAGGGGAGGTTGTGGAGAGCAGGGAGCTGGGCTCTTCTCTCAAGTGACAGGGGACAGGATGAGAGGGAATGGCCTCAAGCTCCGCCAGGGGAGATTTAGGCTGGATATTAAGGAAAAAAATTTCACAGAAAGGTAAAAAAAAAAAAAGACAGGGGAGCCCTGGGAAGAAGCCCCGCCCCCTACCCCCTGCCCCCGCCCCCTTTCTGTTGGGCTCCCCGAGTTGGTCAGTTGGAGCCTCGGCCACCAGACACAGCAGAGGGAGCTGAGCTGGCACGGTGCCGTGAGGGGCAGCATCTGCCCGAGCAGTGCTTCTCCGGCACCAGCACCCCACTGCCCATCCTCGCTGTCCCCGGCTGGGCCACATCTCTGGTGCACGGCGAGGGTCCTCCTGTCCCGGCCAGGATGGGCCAGGTCAACTGCTTCTGCAGCTCCAGGTGGGCTCCCGTGGTGGCTTGGGGACACCGGGGCACAGCTGGGGCCTGCCCAAGCAGTGTTGCTCATGCTTGCCGCGCTCTGCTCTGCAGGGAGGCTCTCAGCGAGGCTGAGGCGGTGCTGAGCGCAGATGTACAGCTGAGCTGGGGATGCAAGAGGACCGAGAGGCGACTTCTCCTCCTCCAGGAGGAACTGGTGATCGCCAAGTTGCGGTAAGAGCCTGGGAGCCCAGCTCCCTGTCCCCCATTCCTGGTGCTGGGTGCGGGGCAAGGACACCTTGGCACAAGCCCCAGGCCCCAAGACCTCGGTGATGGATGCACCACGCTCTGTCCCGAGGCCAGGTTGGGGACAGGGCTCTTCCCGCGGGGACCACTAGGAGGCCACCCCCAGCTCACTGCCTGCCTCTGCTTTCCACAGACCTGGCAGCAACCTGCGCCCACAGCTCCGCCTGGCCCTCGACCAGCTGTGGGTGCTGAGCAGTGGGAATGAGGCAGGGCAGCCAGAGGAAGAGGAGGATGGCAGCGGCGAGGGCAGCAACTCCCTCATCCTCGTCTGGCCAGCAGGCTCCTGCATCGCCACTTTTGCGTGAGTTGCGGTGCCACGTGCCACGGCTGCTGGGCAGTGGGGTGCAATGCTGGCCCCCCTTCTCCCTGGGCTTCGGCAGCCACAGTCGGGGCTGGCAAGGGGCAGGAGAGCCTCTCAACCGTGCCCACGCCATTCTGTGCGTGGCCTCTGTCCTGCACACAGAAGCTGGGCAAGGAGCGGGCAGCGCACCAGCAAGGAGTGAGGGAGGGAAAGAGGGATGGAGGGAGAGAGGGATGGAGGGAGGAAAGGATGGATGGAGAGAGGTAGAGAGGGATGGAGGAATGGAGGGAGGGAAGGATGGAGAGAGAGAGGGAGGGAGGGAGAAAGGGAAGGATGGAGGGAGAGAGGGAAGGATGGAGGGAGAGAGGGAGAGAGGAAGAGAGGGTGGGAAGGATGGAGGGAGGGAAGGAAGGATTGCGGGAGAGAGGGAGGGAGGGTGGGAGGGAGGGAAGGAGGGAGGGAGAGGGGGAGATTGGGTAGGGAGAGGGAAAGAGGGAGGGAAGGATGGAGGGAGAGAGGGAGGGAGGGAAGTATGGAGGGAGTGAGGGAGAGAGGGAGGGAGGTTTGGAGGGAGGGAGAGATGGAGAGAGGGAGGGAGGGAGGGAAGCATGGAGGGAGAGAGGGAGGGAGAGAGGGAGGGAGAGAGGGAGAAAGGGTAGGATGGAGGGAGAGAGGGAGGGAGAGTGGGAGAATGGGAAGGATGGAGGGAGAGAGGGAGGGAGAGAGGGAGGGATAGAAAGAAGGGGAGAGGGAGAGAGGGATGGAAGGAGGGAAGGAGGGAAGGATGGAGGGAGGGAGGGAAGGATGGAGGGAAGGATGGAGGGAGAGAGGGGGGGAGGGAGAGAGGGAGGGAGGGAGGGAAGGATGGAGGGAGAGAGGGAGGGAGGGAGGGAAGGATGGAGGGAGAGAGGGAGGGAAGGATGGAGGGAGAGAGGGAAGGATGGAGGGAGAGAGGGAGGGAAGGATGGAGGGCGAGAGGGAGGAAGGGAGGGAAGGATGGAAGGAGAGAGGGAAGGAGGGAATAGTGGAGGGAGGGAGGGCGGGAGGAAAGTTGGGCAGTAGGGAGGGAAGGATGGAGGGACAGAGGGAGAGATGGAGGGAGGGAGGGAAGGATGGAGGGAGAGAAGGAGAGAGGTTGGGAGGGAGGGAGGGAGGGAAGGATGGAGGGAGGGAGGGAGGGAGGGAGAGAGGGGGGGAGGCAGGGAGAGAGGGAGGGGGGAAGTGTGGGCAGGATTGAGGGAGGGAAGATTGGAGGGAGAGAGGGAGAGAGGTTGGGAGGGAGGGAAGGAGGGAAGGATGGAGGGAGGGAGGGAGGGAGGGAGGTATAGAAAAAGGGTGGGCAGGAGGGAGGGAAGGATGGAGGGAGAGAGGGAGAGATGGAGGGAGTGAGGGAAGGATGGAGGGAGAGAGGGAGAGAGGGAGGGAGAGAAGGAGGGAGGAAGGGTGGGCAGGAGGGAGGGAGGGAATGATGGAGGGAGGGAAGGAAGGATGGAGGGAGGGAAGGAAGGATGGAGGGAGAGAGGGAGGGAGGGAAGGATGGAGGGAGAGAGGGAGAGATGGAGAGAGGGATGGAAGGATGGAGGGAGAGAGGGAGGGAGGAAGGGAGGGAGGGAGGGAAGGATGGAGGGAGAGAGGGAGGGAGGGAGGCTGTGTGTGCTGCGTTGGGTGTGTGGGGTGGGCATACAGGCAGAAGAAAGAAGAAGGATGGGAGACATTTCTCACTCCTGCTTCTCCCCATCCCCTTTTGCTTGCCAGCAGGGACAGGCCAGAGCAGCTCCTCTGGCAGGACAGAGGGAGGCAGAGCTTGGGCAACGCCTCTGTCCTGCCCCATGGGACTTGGTCCTGCCCCAGTGTCCTTGCCTATGGGCAGGGCTGTGCAGGCACCTGCCTCTGCCTGCAGGCTCGGGGGGCCAGTGGGGTCTGACGCTGCTTCTCCTCTCTTTCTGCAGCTCCCAGGCGCTGAAGGAGCTCTGGGTGGGCACACTGCTGGGGTAAGGCTGGGGACCATGCATGCGAAGGCACATGGGGGAACACAGCTCCCCAGGTGGGGACAGGTGTCCCTGCAGATGCCGGCAGCTTTGAGGCAGACGGGGATCGTTCAGGGATGCAAAGTCTCTTCTTGCGCTGTTTGCAACAGAGAGAGGCAGGCGGGGAAGCAGGGCTGGTTGCCTGGCAGGCAGGAGCGATGCAGGCAGCTCTGCTCTCTGCTTGGCGCTGGGGCATTACGTGGGGGAGGTTTGCAACCGCTTCCTCTGGAGAGAGAGGAGGTGGCTCGGGGTTCACTCTTTCTATCCCTTCCCCGTGTCCAGGAGATCAGAAGAGGAGAAGAAAGCCCGCGTGACACGACTGACTTCCATCGAAGTCCTGGAGAAGGAGCTGAGCTGCTGCCGTGCTGTGAGTATCTCTCCCCTCAGCTCTGTCCCTGAGCATTGCTCCTCCACCAAGCAGGAGAGCATTGCTTCTCCCCTTCTTCCACTGCTTCTCTCTTGCCCAGGGGAGGACAGTGCGTGCCAGGAGCCTAGAGAAGCTACTTGAGGCCCAGGCAATGGTGAGAAAGGCTGCCTTTCACCCTCCTGCTGCTGTGCTAGAGTGCCCAAGATCCCTGGGGAGTGGGGGGAACTTTTGTGAGAGGGTCCCTCGGTGCCCCGTGGGGAGCTGAGGGGTTGGGGAGCCAGCGGGAATGCCGGCACGGCCTGGCGGATTGTGCCGGGGAGGATACCTTCCACCCTCAGGCTGCTGGTGCTGGGTGGCCGCTTGCTCTTTCTCCTCTAGGGCTGCTCTCTAAGCACAACCTGGTTCTTGCAGGATGACGGCAAGCAAGGGCCTCCACCAGTGCCTTCTGTCAATGGAGGGGGATGTTCCCAGCCAGCAGGTGAGTGTTGGAAAGAAAGGTGGGGAGGACCTTCTTTCCTCGGGCAAGTAGCTCTTCTGCAGAAGCCGGGATGCTGCTGCAGCTGTCCTTCACCTTGAGCAAGGTGGTCCCCATCGCTCTGCAGCAGGCGAGTGCTGATCCGCCGGGGTCCCCTCGTTCCCTTGTTGACTGTCCCTTGCACGGAGGGGCAGAGGGGACATTGCTGAGTGCCCGAGGTGGTGCCTGTCTCTGCTCCGTCCTTGGAGTCAGGAGGATGGGCTGAGCAGGCATTAGCTCTGCTCTCTTGTCCCCTGAGTGTTGTCGTGCAGGTTTGTCACCACCAAGGGAAGATGTCAGCCGGACGAGGAAGGACGACATTTGGAGAGTGGCTGCTGAACGTGCTTCTCTGAGGACACGGAGCCTGGGCTGCTGCCCGCTGCCTTGAGGAGGGCAGGCTGAGGGCTGGCTCAGGCTGTCCTGCTAGCACCCTGGCTCTCCGGAGCCTCTGAGGCGCAGGCATTGCGGAGAAGCCGTGCTTTCAGCTCCCGGCTCCCAGCCCGTCCTGCTCCCTGTCAGGGCAGGGCAGAGCAGGGCTGCCCGCGGGAGCGCTGTCCTGGCGGTCCCCATTGATGGCTCTCTCTCTGTTTCCCTTTGCAGCAGGAGGGAGCAGGACGAAGAGGAGGGGGCTGCCCTGGCCCTTTGCTCTGCGGCGGAACCCAACGGCTGCCCGGGAGCCAGGACAGGCAGGCTCCGGCTCTAGCAGAGGGCTCTTTGCACAGCCCCTGGCAGCCCTCTGTGGGGAGGACTGCACGCTGCCCCAGCCCATCCAGGTAAGCCAGCGTGGCCAGAGTGTCCTTCGCCTTCCCTCCACCTTCTCTGGACACGTGCTGGGTGTCTCCAGCAGCTCCCAGCATGGCCACCGGGCTCTTCATCCGAGCCTGGTGCTTCTGGTCTCAGCGTATTTGCCATGGGAGGGAGCCGGGGGTTGTGCAGAGCTGCCGCCCTGGCCACCGCTGTCAGAAGGCAGCTCTTCAGCCAAGCAAATCTTCTTGTGTGCACCCTGCAGGAGCTCCTGGATATCCTGCACCAACGTGGACCATCGACAGAAGGCGTCTTTCGGAGAGCGGAGTGCGTGTCGTCGCTTCAGGAGCTGCGGGAGGCCCTGGACCGCGGTGTGGCTGCTGACCTGGGAAGCCAGCCTGTGCACCTGCTGGCGGGCATCTTGAAGGTGAGCACTTCTGACCTGCAGCAGGGAAGAGCTCCTGGCTCTCCTGGACTCTTCAAGGGCTCACCTGGAGCCGTTGCCATTGCAGGACTTTCTCCGAAGCATCCCTGGCAAGCTGCTCGTCAGCAGTCTCTACAACGACTGGATGGGAGCTATGGAGAAGACAAGCGATTGGGAGAAGTTGGAAGGGCTGAAGGCGTAAGTGTGGCTGGCAACCTGTCTTTTGAGCAGTGACTTTGTGGAGGCCTGGGACTAGCCTGCAAAGGGCCGGGCTCCTTCCAAAGCGGTGTTTTCTGTCTGGCAGCTGTTTCTGGGCTGGGCTTGGGTTTGGGGCCAAAGGGCATGGACAGGGAAGCTTCCCCTGCATAGACTTGGGGAAAATCAGGCTGCCCAGGAGGGATTTGAGTCACCTTCCCTGGAGGTTTTTAAGGCACGGGTGGACGAGGTGCTAAGGGGCGTGGGTTAGTGTTTGATAGGGATGGTTGGACTCGATGATCCGGTGGGTCTCTTCCAACCTGGTTATTCTGTGATTCTATGAAGCTTGTGTTGCTGTTCCCACAGAGTGGCCAGCAAGTTGCCTGCAGCCAATCTCCTCCTCCTGGAACGGCTGCTGACTCTCCTCCAGCGCATTGGCCGCAATGCAGCCACCAGCAGGATGAGCTACAGCAACCTGGCCATCTGCGTTGGACCAAACCTGCTGAGCCCGACCAACGAGGAGCTGCTCTCGCTGGAGGCCATGGTGGAGGTTTCAAAGAAGGTACTCTGGGCTGAGAAGCCGGCTGCAGCCTTCCCAGTCTAGAAGAGCTTGGCTCTTGAGAGGTCTCTGGCTGCCCTCTTTCTCCAGCAAGTGCTGCTGGGAAGAGCAGCCCCACGGCGACAGCCTTCTGTGCAGACAGAAGGGTCAGGAGTGGGAAAGGCTGCTTGACGCACTTTCAGGCACCGTGCCAAAACCAGGGGTTTTCCATGTGCAGGTGAAGGCACTGGTGGAGTTCCTCATCGAACACCAGTGTGAAATCTTTGGGGAGGAGACAGAGGGTATTTGCAGTCCCTCCACAACTGAGGAACAAACTGCATCCCTGGGCAGATCCACAGGTAGGAGGGGCTGGTGGCTGCCACCCTCTGAGCAGACAGCTGGGGCAGGGCTTTGGGTGGGTTGTGCTCTAGCCGCTGGCCACTTCTAAGAAGTTACTTGGCTGCATGTGCTTTTGCCCTCCAGAGCTGCCTTTGGAAGCGCAACGTGGCCCTGCAGGCAAAGCAGCTGTGCAGCACCAGCCCAAAGCTTCCCTGGACACACCAGCCTCTCCACTCGTCGTCCAGAAAGCATCAGAAGCAGGCACGCTGGTGGCATCACTGCAGGAAGAGGTATAGATTTCAAAAGCAAAGCCTCCTGCCGCGGAAGGCAGTGGTGCAGCAGAGGGGTATCTGCAGACTCTGTCTCGGGAGGGTGGAAGAAACTCTGGCAGAACACAGCTGGCAATCCTTTTCTTGCCTGGACGGGGACCTCAGGCAGCCTGCAGAATGCCCCCACAAACAAACTCAGCCTCACCCGCCCCTGTGAACATTGTCTTCCAAAGTCAGACCCTTGGTAGAAGGGCTAATGCAAACCAGCCAAAGGGATCTGCTCTGGCGAGTTGAAGTAGCAACGGGACAGTCTGTCACTTTACTACCCCAGGGTGCCCCTTGCCACCTGCTAACGCTGACATTCATTGTTTAGGCACCCGCCGCGTTGCCTGCAAGCACCGCAGAGACCTCGGAAGAGTCCCGGCTTGGAGCAGAAGGATCCAAGATCCTTTTGGAAGGAAGAAGGTAAAATGAGTTAGCTTTGGTTCGATGAAGAACTAATTTGGGTTGATCCTAATTTTATCTATCTAATCCCACTGTAGGATGGAAAGGCTTGCAGGGTCCTACTGTGAAAATGGAAATAAAAGAAAAGGAAAGAGAAAAGCGACCTGGGCAGAGTCGTGGGAAATCCATGAAGAGAAGAAAAGAAGGAAGAGAGAAAATAAACGGAGACCAAAAAAAGGCAGGAAGGTTCAGAAGGTGAAGAAGCCCAGGTGCGTAGCAGGCGCTGCTGCCCGTCTTTCCCCACTCAGACGCTGCTCTACGTTAGTTCAGTTCCATGGGAAGGGGTTGTGCTGGGATGGATTTGGAAAGAATTCCTTTGCAGCTCTCCCAGGGCAGCCCATTGAGCGCTGCTGTGTGGCACAGGGGCACGGGGCATCTCCAAATGCTCACGGCTCTGCGAGAGGATTACCTAGCGGTGTAAGGTGCCAGAGCCATCCCGCAGCCTATGTCAGCAGCAGCTCTCTCCCCTGAATCGCAAAGAATCCCTTTGCAACTGTGCTCCCCAAAGGAAGGGGCAGTAAGCCGTGCTTCTCGCTGCCTTTGTGTGCTGATCAGTGCTTTCTGACTCCGTCCTCACAGGTGCTGAGAAATTGAATTTATGAAAGATACGCTGAATCCTGAATGCCAGTAATTATTTGGAACAGAACCATATGCCTCATTCTACTCCTCCCCTGAGTTCTGAGTTTAACTAATTAAATATGTTCAATCGTAAAACGATAAGGTACTTTTGAGGTGGGTGTTTGTTTGTTTCGTTTATTTCATTTTGGCTTATATGTGATCTGTATTTATGGAAGTCAGATAGGAACACTAAACAGTGGGTTGTATCTGCTTGCTTGCTCAATCTTTCTTAGTGTCTCTAAAGGAAAACATAATCCCAAAACTGGGACAAGGAATGGAATTGTGACGAAGAAAGGGGCACCCTCCCCCACCTTCACTAATTATTTCTTGTAGGTGCAGGGACTAAGCTTATTATATGAAAATGGCAGTGAAATAGAAAAAAA